>JALBCR010003446.1:0-203688 GCA_030710515.1 Abscondita cerata | reverse complement strand
TCATTCATTCAAGTTGTGTGCTTGCAAACCGCTATTGTAATTTTACAGATTTTAACAAAGTGCCCGTTTACTTTTTTGACAGGTACACTAACACGCTCATAATTTTTTTTTTTTAATAATAAATTAATTTAATATTATTTTAAAATACGAATAAATTAAGATAAAATGTGCAGAAGTCAATTTGATTATTTAATAATAAATTAGGCTTAGCTATACCAATATAAAATGAATTCTTTATGTGTTAAGAAAGCATCGTTACATAATAAGTATTTAGCAAAACTTAATCGAATAGAAAGAAACCAACTTAAATATATTTATTAGTTTCTATTCGTTTGCAGCGAATAAAGTGTTGGTTAGACGGATCTTTAATAACTAAACGGATAGCTGAAAAGTAGAGAAATGGAGGGTTATGAAGAGTAATTTGTGAAAATATTACAGCATCCTTTGCTACTTCCGATTATACTGGAACCATGTTATAAAGTTCATATTTTAAACAGGACATCTTGCATATATTTTAATTCTCAGATTTACGTTGTGAACAAATTTTGTTAATAATTCCCTATGTCTTTGTTAATTCTTATTT
This sequence comes from Abscondita cerata, assembly GCA_030710515.1. Lineage (NCBI taxonomy): Eukaryota > Metazoa > Arthropoda > Insecta > Coleoptera > Lampyridae > Abscondita > Abscondita cerata. The sequence continues at coordinate 203,105 of JALBCR010003446.1, read as the reverse complement.
TTTATTATACAGGGTGTTCTAGAAATGATAAAATCGTCATATTATAAAGTCCTTATAACTATTTTTAATAGAACACCATGTATATGATTTATTATTTTAGAAATATACAATATACCCTATCTATCTGTATTAGGTTTACCTACACCTATTATGTAGATTTTCAGTGAATTCACTTCCAGTTAAAGTTGAGTTATAAGGTATAAATAAGTAATTGAGTCTCCTCTTTTTATATTATAGTAAGTATGTTTCACAATTATTAATGGTTACGTAAATTGTGCATTAACCTTATCATTGTAGAAAACGGCCAATGCTAGCAAATAATCATGTAAGTGTGTCCCACTAAAAACGTCAATATAATGTATTTTAATTTGGAGCAGTAGTTCAAATTACAGTTTTACGAGCAGTTCCACGACGTTTTCTTTTTCTATTTCATTAGCAGTTCCATTCAATTAACTTTTCTCTGTTAATCTTATTAATAGTTAAAATTAACGTTAGTTTATATTTGTTATAGTTAAAAATTTTATTTTAAATGTTTTGGTCATCTAACTTTATAAATATATTTTTTCTTTAAACAACGTATTATATTACCTATTGGACTGTAATATAGCAGAAAACAGTCTAAAATCGTTCGTGTATGTACTCTATCTTATTACGTTTACTTTACACTGATTTAGAAAACCAAAAACTTTAGGCATCATTATCAGACAAATTAATGATTAAAAGTAGAAAGAAAACTGAACTAATAATAACATTAACACCTCTCTCAGGTTCATTATCTTCAGAAAAGTATGATTTCGGATCTACAACTAGGTAAAAAAGATGGCGAGTATTGACTACATTGTTTGACTGTTTTGTACAACTTCAACGACACAGCTTTTAATACGTTATTATGAATATTTTATACCACAAAACCTTTCTTTATGGCGCTCTTCTTTTAAATTGAATTTTGAATTTGTTTTTTTAGTTATTTTTATTATTCATATTATGTCTACATGTTCGTTCACTAACGTTTCTTTCTATATGCCACTTTATGAATTTATTAAACTGGAATCTTTGTATTTGTAGTTATTTCAGTTTGTAAACTTCAAATAAGTTTGTGTCTAATTTCCAGTAAATATAGTAACTTTAATAATATCGTTTTATCGACACACGTGCGTTTCAAGCATTAAAGCTGTTGCTTAGATAGCGATATGCACGTTAAAAAGCACACATGTCGTTACAATTAACTGTTGGCATTTTTCTCTTAGTTTATACTAATCATACGTGTCAATGCTTTTACACGAGATGTCGTAAGACACACATTTTGTTTAATAATATACTAAGTGACATAAAAAAGAAGAACACCCAGTAATAATGAATATTTTGTAATTTTTTTTTTGGGAATATATTTGTTTATATTAAGATAAAAACGATCAGTTTTTCAGCCATATTGCCCTAGCGGTTGTTTTGTTAACCTCATTCAAAAACACTTACGATTAAGTAGCCCTAAAACAATGAATTAAGCATTTGTAAGTACAGTTGTCATTTAAGCGATTTAAATTGCATTTCAAAGAGCTTCTTTAATTCAATCACAATGCCTCCAGTGCGAAGACGCCATAATTTTCGGCAATTTAGCGAGTTTGATAGGGGTAGGAGTGTGGGATTGCGTGAGGCTGGTTTGTCTATGAGAGATATAGCCGCTAGAACGCAACGGAGTTTAAACACTGTGGCAGTCTGTGTTCGGGCATGGAACTAAGAGGGCCGTACACGAAAGAGCGAGAGGTACAGGACGTCGTCGAAGAACCACAGAACGCGAAGATCGCCGTCTTAGACTAATGGCTTTACGGGACCGCTTCTCTTCTACACGGGCGATCGCGGACCAGTGGTTTGAAGAACATGGAAGACCGATTGGGATGCGAACCGTTTATAGACGGATAAGAACCTTGGGCTCTTTTCATACCGTCCCCTTTTGTGCTACCACTGACTCCAGAGCATCGACGTTATCCTCTAGCGTGGTGTGAGAACGGGCAAATTGGGGACCAAGAATGGAATTCAATTGTCTTTAGTGATGAATCCAGATTTTGTTTGGGTATGCATGACGGTCGTGCAAGGGTGAGAAGACGGCGCGGTGAAAGACAAGATCCCCAATTTTCTGTGAATAGGCATGTGCACCACACAGTTGGAGTTATTGCTATGGGGTGCTATTAGAAGGTCACCTTTGATCTTCATTAGATGTAACATGACCGCTGCGCTCTACATCCAGGAGGTCGTAAACCTCCATATTGTACCTTATGTTCAGACCTTGAGATTATTATCTTCCGGGTTGAGCGGTTTTTATCCTTCTCTTCTTTGTTCTACGTTTGACGTTTTGCTGTTAGCTTTTCAAGACTGATATTGTTGTCTTCTGCTCATCGTTATATACTTATGTTCTGCTACAGTTCGTTGATGATGTTGATCCGTGACGGGTGGTTCGTTTTCTGGCGGTTAATTGATCTTTCGTGCAGTGTTTACTAATTCTGTGGTAACGTTCCTTTTCATTGTTTTTGTGAAGAATTAGTTTCCATGTGTTGCTTAAGTAGGTAACAATCTTCTCGACTGCAGTTATTCTTATTTTTCATTATTTGTAGCAATCCTCGGATAGTAGTTGTTGTTCCGTGATACTTTGGCTTCCTCGAAGTTGATGATGTGTTTTTCTTTTTCGTGTAAGTGGTCTGCGATTGGTTATTAATCTAGCGCTCTGCACCTTCCCACATGCACAGTCAATTTGGTAGACTGCTTTTGTTGATAGTTTCGGCAGGCTTTCTTTATTAGATGGTTGTTGTTGCTGGATGTTTCTTGCCGTTCTAAACCTGACATCGATATTCTTTTTCTCCAACGGTTTCTTTAATTTGGCAGTCATTCCAGCAATGAAAGGTAAACAAGCGTAGGTGGTGACGTAATTCTTCTCTTTTTCTGATTTTTTGCGACAGGCGGCTTTTACTTCTCTTTTGGTATAGCCGTTCTTTATTAGGGCATGTTGGATATGTCGAAGTTCTTCTGTCTTGTGAGCCTTGTCTAGAATCTTGTTAGCTCTATGCATTAAGGTGTTGATTATAGGCCGCGTCTGCTGTGGATGATGGGAGCCGCCATCAAACCTATACCAGTCGATCAACATCTTCAACTACTACCTTCCGGGACCAGACCACCCGGACTGTAGGGATACCAACAAGTAACAAACTACACTTGTATTGCTACATAAATGTCCACATTTTGCTCAAACTTGCATGTTGGGATTGTAATTAATAAAAACAGAACGAGTTTCTAAAGCAAATTAGTTTAAAAAAGGACCCGTTACAATTTGTGCTTTTTCGTCTTTGTTTCAGTCGTTGCAGCTCATATTCCTATTAGTAGGTTATCACACCTTTTGATACTTTTTTCTTTGCTGTCCATATTTTACTATTAATAAGATTCTTACAAAAGTGGAAAGCAAAATTTATATCAAGTATACAAACTAAAATTACGAGAAAAAATGATATGTATTAAAATGAAAACCTAGAAACACGTCAATTTTAGTAGAAAGGAATTCTAACAGGAAGAGAGACGCACTTTTGTCAAACGATAATAATCGTCGTTTAAGTAAAGATAGTCACTTTTTAAAGAATCTTAATAGGAAATACGTAGCTGGTATTACTTGTTTGGAAACTTATCTCATTACTTGTATTGTGGTATGTTTCAACTGATTATGCTGTGTAGTGTGCTCTAACATCACAAGTAAAACTATGTGACAGTTGCGTAAATGGAAAGACGATATGATTTTTAATCGGGGGATGAAGAGAATTTGAGAAACATTCAATCTCTAACAATCATCTTAAACAGACGGGTAAGAACCATTTAAGAATTTTATTTTCAAAACGTGTGAAATGGTTTTTAGTTTTAAACTTACAGTATTTTAAAGGCAATGCAAAAATTTTTTTATTCACTTTACTTACATAGTAATAAATAATAAATTAATATTGCATAAAAGTTGAACACTTTTTATTCTTTTTGGTGTTGATTTTAAGGTGAAATAGATGTGAGGTAGCTATGTGTAAAAAGTAATGTTGTTTTCTATAATCTGATGTCCGTTGTTGATCAAGCTTGGCCGTCTTTAACCCGCACTGGTTTGTAAGACCAGATGCGGTTGTGGCTAACAGTTGGTGTTGGTACTGGCTGTGGCAGGACTAGATGCTTGGTAAGTTGTGAACCAGCTCGTGTTGGTATTGGCTGACAGAACCCGAAGCGTGTTTCTGTTTGAATTGTTTTCGTCGATTGTTTGGAACTATTATTTCATCTTGTTTATAGCGTCAAGTCCCTCGTTAAGGCATTGTCTAAAGTGCTCCAATTTGTTGTAAAATGGTTGAATGATGTCAATGCTAAAAGCATTAACTTGGTATGTTGTTGATCAGATGTAATATTGATTTGGTTCTAACTTGTGTTTATTGTAGTTTGCTTGAGTAGTGGTTGTAGAGTTTCGTTCTAGGCGCTGTCTTGGCTGGTTGTTGTTTTATCTGCCTTAAAGGACCAAATGTAAAAAGTACGGGGTATGAATTACTGTAGTCACCCTTACCCGGTAAGCAATATTTTGACAACATCAGATTATGTGATACGTGCGAAATGATTAAACTGGTTTAATAGAATAATGTATCTTATTATTTTTACTAGCTCATTTTATTGTACATTACGCATTCCAACACTTAACGCCAAGTACAGCGATCATGTTGTGTAATTGTGATCCACGGTAAAAGTACAAGCTTTTGGAATGCACGCTATACACATTATGAGCTATACTAATTGCAGAATATAGAAATATACAAATTTGCTTGCAAAATCTGAACCAATTTTATTTATACAAAAGCTTTAGGCAAATGATTGAGATTTTTTTATGTTTTATAACTTTAAACAACATGCTTTTTAAAACTGATCTAGTTTATTGGATACGTCAATAATTACAAAATAACAATAAACTAGTTACCTTTAAATGAATAATTATTTGAAATGTTTTTCCTGTCTATTTGTATACAATGGTAAAGCTTAGTTTCAAAGGAATTTCGTAGATTAATCAACATATCTGAGGTTATGCAGTTTTTTTACTTTTTTCAATAAATCAGATCCATTCAAAAAAGCCTCTAACAAAGAGATTTAAAAATGATTTGTATCTTCCGGACAATTAATTTATTGTTTTACACACTCTAAAGTGAAAAGTACCTCAGACACAATAAAAAAGGCGCATTGTACTTTGACAATACTGTAAGACAAAATAGTTTGGTGATGCTTACCCCCTCTGTGAGGAATGATTGTTCGATATTTGAAAGTTCCTTAAACAAGAATGGAAGAAAGCAGTTTTTCGGAAACATTGTTACAAAAACTTTAATGTTATCCAATACAATGACTAAATTTTGTTTCTTCCCAATATAGCAAAAGTTCTAAATGAAGTTATGCTAATAGCAGTTATAATTTTATAATTTGAAAATGTTAAAGTAAATTAAAAAAAACTATAACCAACCACACCCTGCTTAACAATCTGTTTATACTTTGAATAAGATAAATGCAATATTGTGACTTTAATTTTAATTATGCAAAATAGTTATGAATGTACAAATAATAATTTTCTTTTTCAGGTGAGAATCCAGCTGCCATGCAGCATGGAGGTCGAGGGATTATCCTGGCTTCAGTGTAGCCCATAATACGTGGCTACTCATAATATCCATGGTGGCGGTAAGCTTTCCTAGTTATCAGTGTGATTCTAGATATATAAATAGTACATCTGATATTTTATGTGATCATAATCATAAAATTAAAAAGTGTGTGATAAAGAATAAGTGAACGACGGTGCAAAAGTTTAACAAACAAACTGGGTGTTAGATATTAACAACAATGTGATGTATTTTTAAACTTCTCTCAGTTTAGTGCAAGCAGGCATTATCAACTTATGAAATAAAACAATAGGCCTTAAGGGTGATCTTAGATCGGAAGGTGAAAAATTAATATTTATCGAACTATTGCATTATTGTATATATTGTTACGCTATATATTTATGTCACCTTCAAAAATAACATTTTGTACGAATTTCATTGCCGTGCTTAAAAAAATATACCTATGTATATACCCATTCTTATAACCTAATTATATTCATTTGAAATGTACAGTGATAACTCAAATTTACAATACGATTAGGCAGTAATGTTTGTAAAGTGTTAATAGAACATCAATCAACGTTTTTGAAAAGTCATTTTCCCTCCGACTTTTATATTTAAAATTTAATAAATTAAAATTTATTAATTCGGTTATATTTTTCGATTATAAATATGTATGTGCGGGGTATATCTGAAATAACTAATAATATCGTAATGGGATAGTAGCTGTGTGATACTAATCTAGTTTGTTAAAAGAACGGTAATAATAATATATAATAATAACCAAAAATCAAACTGATTAATTGCTTACGACTAAGTCTAGGTATTAAAACTGACATCGTACACATCGGTTTTTAGACGTGCATTTGGGCCTAGTAATATATCTACTATATTTAAAACTCAAATTGTTTTTTGAATACCATTACTGTTACAAATAACATAAGGATGTGATAACTTTATAGAACAGCAGACAATTTTATAAAAAAAATTTACAATTGCCACTACCTACCCTGCACGTAAAGTACGTTTAACGTAACATTAATGTTGTTATCTGAGTCATTCGTTTCTCCTCTTTTTGGATTGATGTATTTTAATGAATCATAAAAAAAGCATGCACATAAGAGTTTCACATAAATTTTCTCATAGAAGAAACCATAAGTTTATAATGCAAGTATGTTCTACTAAACTGCTGCAATTATCCTTCATTAAGAGTTTATTACTTATGTCAGTTACACCCTGTTAATAAAAAATATACGAATACTTGTTAATCGCACTAAAAATATTTTCATCATGATATTTGTATAAAAAAGACTAAACTAATTTTATTAAATAGAAAATTTTTTAGTATAAGATACATGTGTACATGTCATTTATAAATGATCTAATGTTGTTTATTAGACTCGTATAGATAGGGTATAACATTGCCATGAAGTTTTGTTTTGTTTTTAATTTATTTTTAAAAAATAACATTTATCATAAGAGTGTTTGACTTGTTACAATGATATGAGTGCTACGTTATCCTGTAATTATCATATACATGTATAAAGTATTATTTTAATAAAATATCAAACAAAATTTCTAAATTAATTCCAAGATACACTTAATTGTTTTAAAACTTCATTTAAAAATAATGCACTTTTATTGCCTTAAATAGATAAAACACATAAGATATATACATATGTACCCTGTACACTAGATAGTAAGAAACAGATATGTATAAATTATTTGGCACATAAATACAGCATCATTTTGATGGTCATAGATTACAATTAATAATAACATGAACATGTTTTGAGGGTGAGTACTTTATTAAAAAATAAATACCAAAATCACAACCTTGTACTGGAATTTCTAACAAATACCGCCAAAAATTAATTTAATTTATTATTTGCAGATGAATTATAGAAACAAATAATTATACGTAGTCAGTATTCACGTTAATGTGATTTCTTACAATAGTTTGAGAAAACTTGATGAGTATTAAGTAAATGTACATATTCATTGTAATTATAGATGATTATTGTCCATACGTTTTCAAAGTACAACATTTAACAATAATTATACATTTGAATAACAAACGGCTCTAAAGTGAAAAGTTATCTATTTACATAAAAGCAGAAAATGTATGTTAGTTTTGATAAAAGTACAAGAATATCTTAAAATTAATAAAATAAAATCTGTACTTATAAGTGTTTGTACAAGTATATACATTTTTTTACAATATTAAAATTTGTCATCTTACTATAAACGTAATGAAAAAAGATTTAAGATGAAAACGCAGAGGGTATGGCTTGTTCGATGCGGCACGGAAGATCCACCCTTGCTGTCGTGTTGCATTGCAGCGGGTTTCTCGCCTAAAATAAGTAAAAATATATTTATTTCAGTTGTTTACGCAATTTTTTGATTTATTTGTCTTTCATTTTACAAAACTTTTGAAATTGTTTTATAAAATTTCAAGACAACAAGTACTGTGGAAGAGAATAATCTTCAAACATAAAATTTAATAAAAACATAAATTTAAATTTTGTGTACTCAGGGTATTTTCAAATTAATGCAAAAATGCAAGAGTCAATAATTTGCATAACATTGAAAAAAAATTTTATATTATTTTCCCTCCGGGTTATTTTCTCAACAAGGATGTAATAAAATAAAGTTATTTTTTTGCAGTTTCTTTCTATAACAAATTTTAGGAGTTTATCATAATTTTCTTTAGATTATTTTCTTTAGTCGATGACCAAGTTTTCTAATTTTTACCTGGACTAATTTTTTTTTGTCTATGAGCATACAAACCTGATTACTATTCGTATAATTGTAATACCATAGAAAACAATGATTTTGTGGTACATAATTCAATTAAATTAAAGAGTACAGCTTTAAAAAATGGCAAAAAATTTGATACAAAAAACTTAACATTGAACAAAAAACTTGTATAAAAGCAAAATGGTGTAAACAGGTTTTCCTTCAGTCAAGAGTATTATTATTTTGTCAGAAACGTATCACGGCGTCTGGACCGCGTATCGAAGAAGCAAAACTTTTAATAGAAAACTTGGGTTCTGGTGGAGGCGACGTGCAAAACGTTATCTTTTGAAAAATTCGTAGTTTTCATAAAGGGTCCAGGCGTCCTGATACGTTTCTAGCAAAATTTTATTAAAAATTACAAAATGAAATATGATAAAAATAGGAAACCAAAAATCGTATTAAGAATAAACTCAGACAAATTAACTGAGATAGAAATTTGGAAAATGGAAAACGCAATTCATACTAAGAAAACAAAAGGCTTTTTGGGAATAATGGAATAACATACGATGATAATAAGGAAAGAAGAAAAAGTTCAAAAATCCTACACTTACATGAGACACTCGATAAAAACAATATATGTGGTTGCTTAAACATAAAAAAATATAATTAATTTCAACATTTCAATTAATGTTTAGTGCATAGCGATAAAATTCTACGCGTTCATGGAAGCAACCTTCCTTTCTTCCTAAGCATTGTTGACCTCATAGTTAATAGTTTACCAACGTTTTAGAGTTTTAAGTCCTTTGTATTCCAAACAGGGTACGTCTTGCTTTTTTGTCCTCTAACGGAAATATACGAAATATAGCCGGTTACGTCGTGCTTCGCTGTACGAACGGATATCCCCATTTTGGACAAGTGCTTGTCTCACTTTCGATAGTTATCCTTAAGTTAAGGCATCAACATAGTTTAAAACTTTATTTACATGTTGGGATGGATTCTCTTGTGGAGTAGGTTGGTGTATTACGCTGTATGATTGCAAAGTTTTTTAAACCTGTTACCCGTTGTCCGTTGTAATGCTTTGCGGTTATTCATAAACAAGAAAATCGCTTTTCTAAAATTTGGCTTATAGTAAAGTTTGTGGGTAACTTAATTAAAAAAATAAACAAAATGCACTAAAGTAGTTTAAAACTACAAAAATATTTATAAGGCCGATTAAACTTTTATACAGAAGACCAACGATGTATGCGAAAATCAATTGGCATGGCGATCAACTTCTCTTCTTCCAACTATCAGATCAATGGGCTTTTGTCTGCTTTGGTGTACAACATTGACACGTGTCGTAGTTTTGACGTAACGCGTTAAGTCACTTTAAAGCTTGGTTAATAGCATTTCCGTACGATTCAAGCCACAGTTTTTTTTTTTTGTGTTTTATTGTAAAGTTAAGTTGTTGCAGTAGTACTAACCAACAAGCTAATATACCTGAGCCTTTTAAATACGATCGCAATCTCTGCATCCTTCATTTAGCGGCTAAACATTTGCGCTCTGTGATGTTAAGCTTGCGCTCTGTCTTAGGACAGATTAAAATTGGGACCACACTAAAATGTCTTAACTTTTGGTAGCCCGTGTCGCATTTGTGTGTCTATTCAAATTTCCTAGATTTTCTCAACAATTCCATTAGAGGTTTCATCGGGCTCAAATAATTTGGCACAAATCTGCAGTACCAACTCGTCATCCCTACAATTTGTCGTACTTCTAGCATTACAAAATAAGTAGATCTAGGATAACTCAACTTTGTCAGGACCTACATGAATTCTATGATCTTTAACCAAGTATCTTGAATATTTTAATTCCTTTTCGCAAATTAGCATTAGTTTGACGGAATCTTTAAATTGTTTAGTTACTTTAGAATTCAGAGTTATTCCAAATAAACTCGATGTAGCGTGGCGCTTGAAAACTTACTCACTCTATGTTTTTTTTGTTAGAGATAGTTGAGGGTAAACTATTTAACTACGGGCGTAAGTGTATTAAGCAAGGGATTAAAGTTAAAGTAACCAAAAGCATTAACATTTGAATTTGTTTGACTATTTTTATGCTCACCAAACACCTTAAATCTTTAATTTTTGTATTTTATAAATAAAATAGTTAGAATTAGATATAAACTGCATTTAATTTAATTACAAAATAAAAAATACAATATAAAAACTTGTTAAAAGCAAAATGGTGTAAATAGGTTTTTCTTTCGTCAGGATTATTATTAAAATTTTACCAGAAACGTATCAAGATCGCTTATGAAGGTGCAAATGTTATAAACTCAGGTTCTGGTAGACGCGACATTTCGCACCCTAAGGTTAGTGAAGTACTCACTGTAGGATGCAAAACGTCGTCTCTACCAGAACCTTGGTTTTTGGAACATTCGCACCTTTGATAAATAGTACAAACATCCTGATTTGTTTCTGGCAAAATTTTAGTAAAAAACTAAAATAAGACAAACCAAAAATCATATTAAAAACAAACTCAGAAGAATTAACTCTAATAGAAATTTGGAGAATAGAAGACGTAATTTATGGTATCAAAAAAAAAAAATTTTAAGAATAATGGAATAACAGACAATGATAAGGGAAGAAGAAAAAACGACCAAAGCAATGTGTATGTAGTTGCATATCCAGTGTAAGAAAAATAGTCATTTGTGGATCATATTTTTTAGAGAAATAGTGTAATCAAATCTTCCCCTTGCAAACAATATTAACATCTTAAGTTAGTGGAATGTCCTCCAAATAAAATGGATTGATGACAAAAAAATTACATCAAATCTTAATGTTGATAAGTGTGCACACAATAAAACCAACATAGACAAGGGATAAATTAAAAAATTGATACAAATCAAGAAACTTTTACATTATTATTATTGCACAGGTTACACAAAATGTATTAATGTTAACTAAGTGTTGTCAAAAATAACAACCAGTTGTAGTAGCACCAGGCGACATTTAATGTCGGAACTCCTTATTTGTCGTATGTGATGTGTCTCCTGTATGTAATATAATGGAAGAATCGACTTATAAAATTGCTTATTCATAGAAAAGTAAAAATAATTATAAAGTTAGTGTAATTATGTACTTGATTTTTGTTAAATTGATGAATTTTTTAGTAGACGGAAAAGAAATAAATTTGAAATAGACTTATTATCAAATGTTATTTTTTTTTTATAATGTCCCACTATATTTGCAAACTGTAAAATACATTTAACAAATTCATTTCAAATACAGCTATGACATGCCAGAGAATCATCAATAGCACTCTTCCATATATAAAAGTTTTTAGACCTAGTTTGATTAATGGGATAATAACTTAGTAGCTAAACTTACATAAATGCAATTAAAATCAATCTGGTAATTTGTTAGGCGTAAGCCTTCTAAGTTTTCTGTGATTTAATGGTTGATTCATAAGATTTGTTACCAAATCATTGTGGTGTACACTGACTCGAGTTTTGTATTTTGTGCAGAAATTCCGAATTTCTTCCTTACCCGTTAGGATCTGGAGATCGTGAGTAATTGTTGCGTTTGTCACATACCACGGTGCATCAACCATCATGCTGGAGCACTTTAAATTAGAAACAATTTAAAATCTCAATGTTTGATGTTGAAACAGTTCCCCAAAGTTGATTACCGTACGATCAAATTGGTTTAATGATACCTTGGTAAATGAAGAGTTTATTTTTGATGTTTTGAATATCGCCCAATTAGTCAGTACATTTTGGTGAGAATTAAACACACAATACCAAAAATTGTAAATTAATACTACAATCTATTATGTCGTAACAAATTGGTCAATCAAGCCGAGTAATAATTAATGGGTCTTTCGCTGAAGAATATTATGGTATAAGATGATCCATGAGAATGGTTTTGAGTCGTTGCTGCATTAATGCAAGTAAGCCAGTTCCTTTATTCCTTTTATTTAATTCAGTCGCAATCTGCAACAATTAACATTTTTAATTGTAATTCAATTATAAATAATTTTAATTGCAATGAATTTTGGTATTGTCAGTTGCACATAATATATGTATGTAGGTAAAACATAAAGCATTATCGCGCAAAACAAACAATTCACATTGATTATAATAATAGTTGTTCGCGAGAATGATTTCTATTGAGAATGCATTTAATAATTTTAATATTTTGTGTAAACGAAAATTATTTCATTACACTCATTATTCAATAATTTAATTTATTTTGTGTTAGCGAAGATTATTTCCTATACGCAATTCATTTAATAATTTTGAAATTTTCTAATGAAGATGTAGGTATTGACAATTTGTGTAAGAATTTGATGTCAAATTTAATCATGACCACTGGAAGTAATACTGAAATTACTTCTTGAAATAGAAAGAGATGTGCAAATAAGTCTAAATTAACAAATTTTATGAATTATTTAGGACAGGTTAAAGGTAATCTTAAAGAAAATGTTAATCTTGAATTGAATTTAAATGAATTAATATTAAGATTTAAAACACTTCAAAATCTAGGTGATGAATTTGAAAGTATTCAAGTAGAAATCGAATGCAAAGTAGATGATGAAAAATAGATAGCGAATATGAAGTTCGTAATAGTTTTGTAAATACCTTGTCGCAAGGCATGGCCATGGCAAAAACGTTGATAAATAAATATTCAAATTCAAAGATTAATTTATTGAATTATGAAGTAAAGGATGAGGTGATACCACATCAACAAATAAAATATCCAATTATAGATTTACAGAAATTTAATGGCAATGAATGGTTAGAGTTCAAAGATCAGTTTGAATCACTTATCCATAACAATGACAATATAAATAATAGTCAAAATTTTCATTATTTAAGAGCATCATTAAGTGGTGATGCACTTAATGTCATTCAATCTATAGAATTGTTGCAGAAAATTATTTATTAGCATGGGAGTTAATATGTACGAGATTCAATAATAAAAGGATTTTAGTTCAGAATCATATTAAATCAATTTTTGAACCAAATTATGTAAAAGATTCGGTCAAATCAATTAGGAATCTAATAGATAATGTTTCAAAACATTTACGTGTATTAGAGTCTCTTAATCAGCCAGTAAATGGCTAGGATGCAATACTAATTTATGTTATAATAACAAATCTACAATAAAAGATTGGGAAAAATTAAAATATATTAATGATTAACCTATTTTAAATTATTTAAAAGATTTTTAAACGAAAGAACAGATTTTTTGGAATCAATTGAAATGAATCATGCACTTCCAGCAAATAAATTTCAAAAAAATTAATTATTCAAATTTAATCAGCGTTAATCAATCTTAAAGAATTAAATGCAAATATTGTAAGGGTGAACATCAATGAATTTGTAAAAATGTCAGTTTGTGAGAGAATAAATTGGGCTAAAAAGTAACAGAATTTGTTTAAATTGTTTATGAGTCTTTTTTCAATGTAAATTAAAAGGGTGTTCTCAATGCTTTTACTAACAACCGCAGTTGCTTTAGTAAAAAGTAGTGATGGCCACTACCATAACTGTAGGATTCTGTTAGATAATGGTTCCATGTCAAATTTTATTACTGAAAAATTGTGTAATAAGCTTAAGTTAAACAAAAAATCTAATATTGCTATTATAGGAGTAAATCAAATAGAATCACACTTACAATTTTATTGTAATACATCAATTAAATCTAGTGTTTCGAATTTCAGTTATTAGTCAAGTTACAATAAAATTCCCAATCAAAAGATTAGCAGTAGTCAATGGAATATACCTGATAATTTAATTTTAGCAGATCTTACGTTTAATATTCCTAAAAATGTAGGTTTACTCATAGGAGCAGGACTATTTTGGGACTTCTTTTTAGGTCAAAACATATCTTTAGAAAAACATTGCTTTCCTTGCAGAATACTGTATTAGGTTGGGTCATATCAGGTTCAGTAAATGAATTAATGATAAAATCGTTTTGTAATATTTACCTTACAAATAAAGAATTAGATGATAATTTAAAATTTTTTGATTTTGAAGAATGAATGACATTGATAAATTTTATAATGACGATGAAGCATGTGAAAATTTCTTTGATGATAATTTTACAATAAAAATGAGCGTTTTTAAGTAAGACTTCGTTTAAAATTTGATACACAAAATTTAAGAGATTCAAAATCTTTAGCAATTAAGCGATTTCTAAATTTGAAAAAAAATATTTGAAAAAGATGAACATTTCAAATTAGAACATTTTAAATTTATAAAGGAATATATACAGGTGTTTCAGAATAAGATGCTGATCTTTAAGGGTGTCAATCCTTACGCGATTTTAAGAAGAAAAGTTCAAATAAACATATGTCCTAAACCTCTTAACTTTTGATCTATAAGGTGTTCAAGTTTTAAGAAAAAAACGTTTTTTTATCATAACTTTAATATCTTTATAGATATTTTAATAAAATTTGACATAAGCCTTCTAAGCTACAACAGCTATTTTTTGAAATTTTTAATTTTTTTTGTTCAGTGGTTTTTAATGTTAGTTCTTTTATTTCAATGTTAAAATTATTATGTATTAAATAATCAATAATTATTTGCCAAATCTTTTACGGCGAAAATATATCTATAAAGATATTAAAGTTATGATAAAAACGTTGTAGATCAAAAGTTAAGAGGTTTAGGACATAAGTTTATTTAAACTTTTCTTCTTAAAATCGCGTAAGGATGGACACCCTTAAGATCAGCATCTTATTCTAGAAACACCCTGTATATAGGACATATGTTCATTCTAGAAAATAACAATGATCAAACGTTGTTTATTTGCCCCATCATGAAATATGGCGTGATGAGAGTTTAACTACAAAATTAAAGGTTGTATTCGATGGGTCGGCAGAAACGACCTCAGGTATGTCACTAAATGACATTCAATTTAAAGGTCCATTAATCTTGAACGATTTAGTTTCGATTCTTATAAGGTTTAGGAAATATACTTATATGCGGACATCGAAAAGTGTACAGGCAAATTCTTGTACATGAAAATGACAGATGTTTGCAAAAGATAATTTGGCGCTTTCATTCAGATTGCCCACTAAACGTATATACGCTTAATACGGTGACATATGGTACTAAATCAGCTCCATACCTAGCCATAAGATGTTTAAAAGAATTGGGTTACAAAATAAAATATATTTAATTTAGCGGCAGAACGTATAATTGAAGATTTTTATGTCGATGATCTGATTACAGGTTTTGATAATGAAAAAAAGCAATAACAGTTTGCAAACAAATTTCAAGCATACTAAGTAACTCAAGGTTTTTGATAATAAATGGGCGTCGAATAATAACAATATTTTAAAACAAATTTCAGTAATGCTTCAGATTCAAATTTGGTTTTAAAACGTTAGAATGCGTTGAAAACCTAATTCAGATAAATTTTTATTGCATTAAGCATGTAAATAATAACAATGTAATTACTAAAAATTGATTTTATCCGAAATCTCAAAATTGTACGACCCTTTAGGTATTCTCAGTCTATGCATTATAATTCCAAAAAATTAATACAAATAATGTGGTTCTTAAAACTAGAATGGGATAAAAAGATACCTGATGAAATTGAGCAGGTATGGATAAAATTCAAAAAAAACTTTACCGTTGTTAAACAATTTAACAACAGATAGGTAAAATATTTGTAAAGGCCCAAAACGTATTGAAATGCACGGGTTTTGTGATGCTAGTATTGATGCTTATGTATGTATTTTTTATTTTGTTTAATTCTTTAAAAAATTTACAAAAAGTAATTCGCTTTCCATTCCATAAATATACAACAATATAAAACAATATAAAACCCTAACCCTTTTCTTCCCTACCTATCTAGTCCTATTACTATTTCCTTCCTTTTTATCACCTCCTCTATTCATCGCAACCCCCTCCCCTTCTCTTAATAACTCTTCCCTTTGTTTTTCTCTTCACTTAGTTCCTCATCTAAACCTCGCCACAATTCTTTTTTTCAAATTTATGTCTCCTTTCAATTATTTAGGTAATCCCTCCCTCAACAATCTATCATACTTCTCATTATATTTACCCGTCCTGATTCTTTCCTTCTTTCTTGTTTTGCGTATCTCTATCACTTTGCCTAATTTTTCCCTTATTCTTACTCCTCTCCCTTCTCTTCTTCTCATTTTTACTTTCTCTCTCGCATAACCCCACCCTTTCATAGTATAGTTTTCTTGTCCATATTTAATTCTTCCATCTTTTATCTCTTCCCACACTTTTTTTACTATCTCCCTATCTCCTCTTCTCTTCATACCTTCTTCATACTTCATAGCTATCATCCCCGCGTGTATCCTAATTTTCTCCATTTCCACTTCTTCTTCCACTATATACCTCCGGTGTCTCCCTATCCATCCCTAATACCCCTTTTCAATACCTATCTTGCACTTTCTCTAGTTTTCCCATTCATTCCATCCCCATACCTCCGCCCCATACATCATTACGCTTCTTATTTCATTTCTCAAATAACCACCCCCTTCTCACAACATCCTTTCCATGTGTGCCTCGTCTTTATTGTCATATCTCATCCTAAACCCTAAATATACTACTTCATCTACTTCTTCCATCACCTTATCCTCCCACTTCCATTCCTTTTTTTTCTTCTCCCTCTTCCCTTTTGGAAGATAACAATTTTGTTTTTCCTACATTTGCTTTTATTGTTTTCTTTCAATGAACTTCTTCACTGTCTCTATCATTCCAATCATTTTTCCCTAGTTTTGCCATCACCACCACATCATCCGCGTACGCCAAGACAAACACTTTCACCTTCCTTATTACGATTCCTTCCCTTTGATGTCCTTTTAGTGTATCCTCCAACTTCCTTATGTACACCGAAAATAAACTTGGGCTAAGCGGACACCCTTGCATCAATCCTCTACTTGTCCAAAATCCCTCACTTCATTTCTCCTCTAACCTTACCGTGCATTTTGTTTCCCCTATAAATGTCCTCTATACCCTTCACTATATCCTCCTGTATGTTCTTTTTTCTTAATAACTCCCACAATTTATTTCTGTCCACATTGTCAAACGCAGCTTTAATGTCCACGAACAATGCATACACTTTCCCACTTCGCTTTTCAAATTCTTTATTAATTAATTGTTTTAGTACGAACACATTGTCTATTGCCCTCCTCCCCTTCGAAAACTAAACTGCCACTCCCCTATTACTTCTGTTTCTTCCAGTTCTTTATCCAGCCTTTACTGCAATATTGATGCATACACCTTATAACAAGCATTAGTTACACTAACTCCCTTATAATTCCTTACATCCTTCTTTTTCTTTTCCCTCCCTTGTGTATTGGGCATATTATTGCTTCCATCCAATCAATAAAAATTCTTTCCCCATCCCTATCCTAATCATTATTCTTAGCATGTTCTGTCTCGCTTTCTCCCCGGTGTACTTTCACTGTTCCCCTTGTATTCCATCTGTTCCAACTGCCTTTGCTTTTTGATCCTTTGTATGGCTCTTTCCAATTCTTCCTCCGTTATTTCCATCCGCCCTTCTCCTCCCCCACTTCTCTTTTTTTCATATTTTTGTGCTCTCCTCTTCACCCCTTAGTACCCCTTTACAATGATCCCTCCATTCTTTCATTTCTATTCCCTTCCCTTTTCTTACCTTCGTCCCTCTTTCTTTATTTAATAACCTCCATACTTCTCCTTCATTTTTTAAACTTTTTATTTTCTTCTCTAGCGTTTCTTTGTACTTCTTCTTTCTGTCCTTACAACTCTTTCTATACCGCCCTTTAAACTTTTTGACCTCTTTTATATCACTTTCTCCCCTATTCCACCTTCATATTGCCCTTCTTACCTCCCGTTTTGCTTTCTCCTCCTCCTTTCTCCTCTACCTGACGTCTGTCTTTTCAATACTTCTATTTCTCTACCGCCTTTTCCATCTTTTCACTTATCTCTCTTAACCCTCCTCTACTCCTTTCTCTAACCATTCTTCTTCCTCCAACCGTTTTCTGTAATTTAATTAGCTGCTTTCTGTCCAATTTTTTTCAATCCATTCTTTCCTTACTTTTACTTCTTCTTTTTCTCCCTTTTCTTTTAATGTTAACTCTAGTGGTAGGTGATCGGACTCCTCTTCGTCCCCCACTCTAAACTTTTCTACTTCCTCCCACACCTCCTCATTCACCAACACATAATCTATAGTACATTCACCCCTACCTCCATTGTATGTATATTCTCCTCTACCTCCTTGTTCCATATTTCCATTCATAATTATCCACCCTTTTTCTCGAACATTTCTAGTAATTTTCTGCCCTGTCCATTTATTTTCTTATCCATTGATGTCCTATTCTTTATTTTTCCATTTATCATCATTCCTCCTTCTTCCCCTATTCTGGCATTAAAATCTCCTCCTATTATTATTTTTCCTTCCTCTCCTTCTCTAATTGCATGCTCTATGCTTTCTTTAGTTCTTTCCATTTTCTTTCCGTAGACTGTTAATATTTCATATTTTTCTCCTTTTCAGTTTTTACATATGATTTCATTATACCTTCTTCTTGTTTCTCTTCTATTTTTTCTGTATCCATCCATTGCTTTTTAACTCCCACAATTATTCCTCCTTTTGCCCTACCTCTTCTCTCCTTTCTTGTCGCAAACTGTGATGTCCATGTAAACTCTTCTGGCAGCTTCACCTCCCATTCTTTCCAATCTTTTTTTCTATCTATGTTTCCACTGACCCCACTACTTTAAAACCTTTTATATAATTCCAAACATCGTTACTTTTGTTTTTACACCTGCAATGTTCCAAAACAATAATTTAATTTTTTCTTTAAATTTTCTACTCTCCTTTTCCACCCCGGCAGTTGCGTTTCCCTTTCCTTCTTATCTCCCCCCTTTACTTAGTTTTTGTCACCCACTTTCTTAAAACCCCCTCCTTCTTATCCCATCTTCTTTCTTCTCCATCCACCCACATTTTCATATACCTTTACACTTTTTCTTTGCTTTTCTAAATTTTTTGCCTTTGATCTTATTTTGATTTGTATCTCTCTTTCTTTTTTGTCAAGTCATCATCAATAAATATATTGGTACCTCTCAGATTTCGTTTATTTTCAATATGTTTATTTTTCCTTCCATACTTCCCATTTTTATCAAAACTAACCCTTTTTATCTCTATTGCCTTTTTATTTTTCTTCTACACTTATCTTATTCTTTAATATTTCCTTGCACCTGTTTTTGTACTTCCATGTTACATCCATTTACTTGTAATCCTTTATCACTAAATTTTTCTCCTTCTTTCTTTTTCTAAAGTCTCTATCCTTCTCTCTAAACCGTCCACTTTTACCTCTAAGTTCTTGCATTTATTTTCCCATTTTTATTTATTTACTTCATTCAATTTCATTGCTTTTATTTCCCTTAGCATTTCCTTACACAAATCCTTTATTTCCTCTTTCTTCGTGCCTTCCGTGTTCCCCCCTTTCTAAATTTTCCATTCTAGCTCTTTCTTCATTACCCGGTGACATCATTGTTTTTTGTTAACAATTCCAAAATTAGAATTGTTTGGTGGAGTTTTATTATCAAAATTAATTACAAAAGTAATAGACTCTTTGAAATAAAATGTATTTTGTGGACTAATTTACAAGTGTTATTAGGTTGGATCAATTCAAAGGTAATAGCTTAACAAGATATGTTGCTTCTAGAATTACATTGTTCAAAGATTTGACCAACAATTATGTGTGAAATTATGTAAATACAAATTTCAACCTAGCAGATATTGTAACAAAAGTAAATTTCCAAATAAAATACAAAATTGTGATTTATATTGGAAAGGTTCCCAATGGCTAAAAGAAAATGCAAAAATTAGTCTTATCAAATTCTTGCATTTTCTTTTTTAGCCATTGGGGATCATCACGACTGTCCTGTACATTATCATCACGGCCGTCCTGTACATTATCATCACGACCGTCCTGTACATTATTATCACAACCGTCCTATACATTATCATCACGACCGTCCTGTACATTATTATCACGACCGTCCTGTACAGTATCATCACCACCGTTCTGTATATCTTGAATGTACTGGATATGGACGCCACCTGCATAGGTTACAGAGTGATGATAGTGGATAATAACGTCACATGTATAGGTTACAAGTACAAATAATTATGTTCGTGTCTTTTAATTTTATTATTAAAATTGTCGAATTTAGTTACTTCAATTGTTGAAGTCTAACAACCCAATGGCTAAAAGAAAATGCGAGAATTTGGTCAAGCGTTTCTCTAAGATGTAGAGATAATGTTTCGTGCATGACACTAACAATACAGAATTTTAATATTTTTTTTTTGTTTTTCAATTTTAATAAATTAAAAGAATGGTTAGTTTTTGTATAAGATTTTATAATAATATTAAAGCAAATTAAAAAATAAGCCAAGAAGTATTGAAGGACTCATTGTGGATGAATTTAACAATGGCTTAAATTTCTTAATTAAATTAGCTTAAAGTGAATGCGTTGCAAAAGAAATTAAAATACTTTAAATTAAAATAATTTATCAAAAAATATAAAATTGCTCCATTAGCTCCTTTTCTCGATGGTATAGAAATATTATTAAAATATTTAAACCTAGAATACAATACAAAACATTCAATTGTGGTAGACAGTAAGCATAGGCTTACAATTTTAATTATAGAAAATAAACACAAGAAGTTATTACATGCTGGACCTCAATTTTTATTAGCAAGTGTAAGACAAAAATATTGGCCTATTTCGGGAATGAACTTAACTAAAACTACGGTTAAAAATTGTTTAACGTGTTTTAAATTCAAACCAAGATTAATGAGTAACATGATGGGTAATTTGCCAAAAGAAAGATTATTAGTTGCACGTCCTTTTAAAATATGGGAGTAGACTATGCAGGTCCTATCTATATTAAAGATAGAAAAGGAAAAATTTCAAAATGTTATATTTGTATCTTTATATGTTCATTGAGTAAAGCAGTTCATTTAGATTGTGTAAGTGATCTTACAACAAAATATTTTGTATCTGCTTTAAGAAGATTTTCTTCCCGAAGAGGAAAACCTTTATTGTTATTGTCTGATAATCGGAAAAACTTCGTACGAGCTAACTAGAATTAGAATTGTAGTATCGTTTTTACTAAAAAAAATTATAAAATTAGGGATATATGTGCAACTGACAATATTCAGTAGCAATTTAATTTTTCATATGCTCCTCATTTCGGAGGCATATGGAAAGCGGCAGTTAAAAGTTCTAAATTTCACTTAAAACAAGTAATTGGTAATACTTACCTTACATTTGAAGAATTGTATACTGTGATTGTGCTGATTGAAGCGGTGTTAAATTCCAGACCAATGTATCCAATGTCTTCAGATCCCAATGACACCTACCTCTTACTCCATCTCATTTTTTGACTACAAATGCATTAATGATGATACCGGATCCAGATCTGAAACATATTAAAGTTAATCGATTATCAAAATACCAATTAGTGCAACAAATGTACCAAAGTTTCTAGACAGCATAATCAAAACAATTTTATCAAACCTTGCAAAGAAGAAATAAATGGTCATCTCCAAATACGAGTAACATTAAAATCGACTCGATGATTTGATCAAAGAAGATAATTTGCCTCATGTAAATGGTTGACTAGAAGAATTTTCAAAATACATCCTGGTAAAGATAAGTTAGTAAGAATGGTGACTGTAAAAACGCCATACGGTTTTTGAAGTGACCTATCACTAAACTATGCATCCTGACTCAACAGGACAACAAATTATAATTTATTTAATTTTGATTAATTGAGAAATAATTTTTATTATTTATTTGATACGTACCTGAAGTATGTTTACCACAATTATTTTTGTTTGTTATATTATTTAAAAATACTTACCTTTGTTAGGTTTGATATTTGAGTAATAATTATTTTAATCATTAATTGAATCCCATATGTTTAAAGGCGGGGAATATGTTAAAATGTATGTATGAATTTTTAATTTATGTTTTATAAGCGCGAGTACGCAGGCGTTGATTTTGATAAGGTCAAATGCGACCGTTTTGGAATAGAATTCGTCGATGTAACGAACAAGTGTATTCACACACAATACCAAAAATTGTAAATATATCTATAAATAAATGTGTAAATTAATACTACAGTCCAAGTTGTAATGAGTTAGTTGAGTTGACCTTATAAGTATAGTGTAATTTAATTCTTGCAAAACTAAAAAAACAGCTTAAATTTCAAATAATAAGTTCAAAAAAATTAAAATACCGTACTTATTCATTAATATTGTTGAAGTCTGACAAAAGTTTATTTATATTCTATTATTTAAAGGACTAACCAATTTTATACAAAAACTTAAGACATTAAAACTAAAGTTTTGTTTAATTTTAATTTTAAGTTAATTACAGAATGTAAACGTTTAGAATCTTAATATGATTGTAGTAGTTTCAATGATAGAAACATTATAAAATCATAAATATTAGTTATAGACAAAACGTGTAGTTGCTTATTAAGTATAATTACACTAATTTTATAATTTTTCAAATATTTTTAATTATACACGAAATTTCAAAATTAACTATAGATAGTAATTTAATTACAAAGAAATTAAAACCAGATTTAACTGGCGTTTAATCGAATATTTATTATTTTAAATATTTTTAATGTACCTATGTGTTACTTGTAGTACCTGAATGCAATAATATTTCAATAATTTTCAATTTAATTTAATCATTTAATTCAATAATTATTAATTTAAAACTTGATGCTTTAAATAATTAGGTTGTCGTCAAGAAAATTTAAACTTTAAAAAGCTTGAGAAAAGGAAATAAATAACATGTAAAAATAAAACTCTTACAATAGAGTACAAAGTGCAGACTAAACAAAAGCATGAATAATAAATGCAGTTTCCTAGCTTTGAAACAAGTACAGTAATTTACTAACAAGTTAAAAAGTTACTTAACTGATTTATAATTTAAGAATATTTAACAGCCACGCCTGACCACTTATGAAAACATATGTGTAGAATATTTTTAAACTACCCTTAAATTTGATTAAGGATAATGACGAGTGAAATTTTAATAAAATTGTGAATAATTATGTTTATTTTTATTTTTAATTGAGAATAATTATGGATATTTATTTATATTCCAAATTTTAATAAAAGTCGATTCAAATAATAAGTAAACGTCCATTGTCTAAAAATTCGGATTAAAATTTAGAAATTGAATAAATTCGACAAACGCATTTCCCTAAATTAAAAACAAAAAATATTTTAGACAGTCTAATATTGATTTGAAGGAACTCACTCTGCAGCACATGCACGGTAACGTTGGCTGAGCGTGCGTTTGAGGGTACGCAGGAGTAGTTTCCAGCGTGCTTCATTTCTGCCCTGGGGATGATCAGCTCACTACCCTGGCGGCCATGTCGCACTGCGGCGCCGCCCTTCAAGTCGTAGTTGATCATGCGGTCTCCGTGATACCAAAAATATATTCGGGAGGTTCTGTTGATCTACGCAGAACGCAACTTAAACGTAGAGGTGATCCGGATTTAACAATTTTTTCGGTGCCTCCAATAATGTCAGCGTGCGCTTCTGAAATTAAAAATCCCTATAGAGTTTGAAAAAAATTTATTAAAATGTTTTTATTTGAAAATATTTTTTGTTTGAAGTGAATACATTCATAATTGATCCCTATGAGTTTTAGTTTTCTCATTAAAAATTTGAAGTACGTAAATACTAAATAAATAAAAAAAATTTGAATTGGATCAATTGTCGCAATTAAGGATTCTTGAAAATTTTACAGTCGTATTCATACACTTTAATTACTGTCGATAGTATACGAGAAAAAGAAAGCAAAGATTAAATAAAACTGAATTCTAAAGACAAGGAAACGATTCAAATATTTAAGAGTTATTCAATCAGCGTTAATTTAGACCTAAAAATTATACTGTAAATGAAATAAAATGTATTAAGCAAAACATAAGTGCTCGTATTAAGTTGATATATTTTTAAATCTATCAAAATAATATTTCCCAGCTATTTTCCACTTTAACTTTAAATTCTTTATTTACCTACTTTACTTAAGATTTTATACTTAAACACAACTATGAAATTACCGAAAATTTTCTAAACCCTTTTAAAATTGATCCTATGCTAAAGCAACATATCTAGTTGTTAAAGCAATTTTAAACAAATTTGGTAAATTGCAGTTTACTTTATTGTTTCTAAGTCAGTGAACTTTAGACAAAAATTTAATCATTTACAAAAAATTGAAGTTTTAATCTACTCAATGCAAACAATAATAGAGCAAGTGTTATGTGCAAAATCACCATGATACTATTAAACATCACAAAGAGGATAAAAATTGGGTTTTAAAAAAAAATTATTCAAACTAAAGTCATAGAAAATAAAATTTTTCAAAAACCTTTTTTTTTGTTCAGTTATAATACTCTTAAACTTTCCTACTGTTAAAACAATTGGTGTTGCTATATCTCAGTAATTATTATAATCAGATCAAAAAATAACTCAAAAATAACTCAAAAAGATTGCGTTTAATTAAATTAGAAACAACTTTAATTTGAAGAAACAAATGTACAAAAATACATTTCTATACACGAATGTTAAACATAAATACAGATAATCACATTGCTTTATTATTACATAATAATAAACACTGAGGATTGATCCTATTAAAACTTAAATACAATAAATATATTCACTAAAGTAAATACGTTGAAATTAATTATAATTATAAAAACAAGTAAATACCGATTTTCGAGGATGCTTTTTGGAAAGTGAAGTTATGTAGCGACTTTTTCACGAAAATGTAAATGGAACCGTATAATATAATAACTTCATAAAAAGGTCATGGAAAGATAAAGTGACAAGCAAAAACTACCATTTGCTTTCATTAGTCTAACAGTAGATATTAGCTGTCAAAGTTGGAGTCACCAGATTAAATAAGTTGATAAATCGACTATAACTCAAAAACTAGTCACCGTTTGGTACCAAAAGACAGTTATCATAAAAACAGCAAAAAATTGTTGATAAACTTCAAGTTTCAACTAAGAGTCTAAAAACGCAACAAAAAATGAAATAATAAAATCCGCAAGTTTCCTTGTATAATATACCTCTAAACCGATGCATGATAACATAGCGAATCTCACTTGAAAACTCACTGTAAGAAAAACTCTTGCTTTTCAACATAAATCAATAATTTTTTATTTGGTTTTGATCTTAATGAGCTTAATTTAGATAAAATTTAAATATTTTTGACTTTGTAAAATGCCAATAATGTTTTGACATTATTCTACTTGAGACAACGGGAAACTTTTCTTACAAATGTGTGACGAATGTTTCTATCTTTTATGATTATTCGCTTAATAAATGTCGGTTTCACCTGGTGTTTAGACAACCAAACGTTAGTGTAATCCATTATTTACATATCCGTTTCATTATTTGTTGTTAGTACTTTCTCGTTTTTGCAAAAAGTGACATACTTTCTTCTATTAAATTAAATCTTCCCGAATTATGTAATTAATTGTAGGTTGATAAGTTCATGTATTATTTAAAAGTTGTAATAAGTTTATCTGGATTGTGCATGCTGTCGAATTTCGTAAATGAAGCGCATTTTTGTTATCAATGCAGCGCCATTTAGGTATCCTTTCCAGAATTTACTTGAGGGACAAATTTATGATTAACTGAAGGAAAAACTAGCTTATGAATTGCGTTCTATTCTTTACGTGCACTGGTGCTAATATATTTTAAAACAGTTTTTCCATGAACAAGGGTTGTCAATATTTCCCTGCTATAAAACTGTTGCACCTTATCAAAACAAGCGGTCTTTGACTTTGACACATGTCCGTCATGACCGTATCAGCTAGTCTAGCTATTCAACTTTCTTTCATCCTGTCCGATGCGTATAAATTGGAAATTTATCTGAAACACATTATGTTCCCGAACAACAAATAAAACAATTTGATAGCTAAGTACCATAGTTTTATGCGTATCGTTTTGAAACTTCAATGATATAAGTTGTGCATATTAGAAACCGATCGTTATAACTAGTAATTAATAGATATTAACGGTTTTCGTGACAATTTTTGTGCTCGTGGGGCCTCTCACAAATTGCTGTCACTTATGTTGGTGTCAATATTTCAGTATTATGTTAAAAAATCATTGTCATGGTTTAATATTATTATATTAGTATAATTTTATTGTTTCTAAAAAATACAGTTTTTAACAGTGAGTTTGAGTAGTACATATCACAATTTGTTTGTAAGTAAAAAAATAAAAAATACATTTTCATAAACAAAAAAAACATACTTCGAATGTTGTTCATAACCGCTTACGTGCCCAAAACTAGATGATCACTTTGGAAGAAAATAAATTGTAGGTATGACTTAAAACTAAATTACAGATTAAAAATTAATTATGATGTAAAATAAGGTTATTCATTCATAATAAATGATCTTAATTTTGGTATGTCCCAAAAATTTTAGCAATCAATTGCGCGTTAAGTTGTCAAGAGAATTGATAAGAGCACCTAAATCAACTGTGTGCCTACAACTTTGCAATATAATATTGTAAATAGGACAACTAAACAATATGTGGTAAATAGATTCAATTTCATTATGATTACAATATGTACCTGGTGACCCAATAAGACTGTTCCTCGGCCATATCTCGGGAACCGTTCGTCGTATGACTTTGGTGTAAAAAAATAAAAATCGTCCATGAAGAATTGCAGAAAATATTTTCAAATTTTAAAAATGGCCGCCAGAGGGCGTAACTGCCATCTTAAATTAAATTTAAATTGCATTTTCTATAAATTTCGCATAATAAACAAAATTTGTTTTTACATTTGTAAAGAGAACCAGTTTATCTATCATTTTCCTAAAAACAAAGTTCAGTTATTTCAAAACCTGCTTTAACTTCTTAAAGGTTTGACCGATTTTAACAAATTTAGTATCGTTGAAAAGAGCATTCCTTAGGAAATAGAATCAATCAAAATATAGTTAATTTAGTTGAATCCTTCTCCGCCAGAGCTAGTTTTGACACCATGACCCAAATTACAAAAAAATCAAAAAATCAAATGGAATGATATGACTTTTCTTTATGATAAAGTAACCAAATAACATCCAAATAGGCCAGTGAAAATCATTTTTCAAATCTCGTTCCTAACCTCAAATATTGGGAAAATGAGAATAATGGATGTTTGAAGATCGAGGACCGCACGGTAAATTTTCTAAAACTATTAAAAATTTAGCACAAAATAAATAAGATGTTAAAGAGACAATTATGAGTCTAATTAGAATTCATTTAGGTATTATTTAAAAATATATATATCATCAGAACATTCATGTTGTTCCAAAGGGACTAAACGCATTTTGAACTTATTGTCACTTTAATATTACTCTCGTAATTCTAACCTTTAATTTAAAAAGTAAGCTTAAAAACCTAAATAGGTATACTATATCCGAATTCGAATATGTTAGACCATATATTTTGAAAACCATTTACAAAAATTTTAGTAGGTATAATATAGTTACTTTACGGAATTCTTTTTATGAAATGGTCTGTGGTACTAAAAGAACCGTTTTTAATAAAACCCATAAAAAAGGAAAAAAGGGATCTAATGGCGACCCAGGTGTTCAAAATGGCCTCCGTTATTTTGGATGCACATCTGAAGACGCTGATGTGTTGAAAGAACAGCATTCTCAATTTCAGTTCTTGGGATGTTCAAGATGGCATTCCTGATTCTTGCAATCATATCGTCGCGGGAAATTGGCCTTGTTGCTAAAACTATATCCTTAATTCTTTCCCAGAGATAAAAATTAAGGCAGGTTAAATCGGAGACATGCAAATATTTAATAAGTTTTAATATGTGCGCAATTATAAACAGAATCATTCTACAAATGCAACATCTAAAGATTCTTGTGTTAAATACTAAAGCAATTTTACGGCTAATAACATTACAAGAACTTCCCTTGGAGGCTAAGGGAACAGGCTTCCTCTTCCGATCAAACGGTCAGGGAAGGCGGCATCTAAATACTGGCGAACAGCAAGGGCTTAATGGGCGGCACAACCATCATGCAGGAAAAACATATTTTGGCGGACGTCCAGCGAAAATAGCAAAAATGTAAAACAAACATGGGGGTTTATAATTTGAGTGTAAAATAGATTAAACTTTATAAAAAGAGTTATATCTCTTACATACCTCTGGATTTGAATAATGCGATGAACCGTACTTTGAGGAATACCCAAGTCTCGAGAATTTTCTCTAGTACTAATTTGGGGATTGATTTCTACAGATGCCAGGATATTAATAACATTTTGTTTGTTATTTTGCCTATTTCTCCGATTCATGACAGGTCTACGGATGCTACCCGTTGTTAACAGGCGCTGGGCTAATTTTGAAAATATTTAAAATAGATCGCCAGCATATTAAATACTTCTTGGTTAGATATCGGCATTTTAAAAAGATTACAAATTCATAAAACTGCACTTTCTGAATGTAAACACAACAAAATAATTTACAAAATTACGACTGTCATTTTAAAATGCATTGTGTTTCATTTGTTTAATTTTTAAGGCCTAAAGTGTAGGGTATTTTTACTTTACTGTAAAACCAAGCCAAGACTTACCTTGTTTTTCATTATTGGGATTAAAACAATAACAGAAAATTACGCCATATGAAAAAGGCAGGAGAAATTGTTTGTCACAAATTGAAATAGAAATTTAAAAATGACTTGTAATTTGAAATACGTCAGTAGCGTATCATGTTTTCTTTAAAAAATTGGAATCATCACCCGCGGCTACAATCATGATGAACATAAAATTCTTATATCAAAAATGCGCAATAGCTCTCAAAATCCTTTATTTATTTATTTCTATCGGTTTCAAAGCAATTAATAAATTCAACATTAATTAAACTCTCATTATTTTATGCAGCATGACCCCTAAACTTTGTCGCATTTATTTACTGACACCTTGTACACCGCGATCACATTTTAAAAACATTTTGGTTTGTTCAGAGCACATAATTAGGAAGATAATATATTTAATACTAACGGGTATAAACATTATATTTAATTTTAAAATAATAATATTAAACATAAATTGCAATAAGTATTTTCAAGTAAGGCAAGAGATTATTTAATCTCTTCAAACTTGTCGCAGGTAATAATTACTAAAAGCAATACCGAAACATTTACAGACAAAATAAAACATATTAACAAATTCACTAAAAATTATAATAATACTAGTATTTCTTTCAGAATTGCTCTTTGCGGTTAAATTTTTTTTCATACTCACCAACTAATTGTAATTCTACAAAAAGGCTTGAAGCTGGATGAGTCGTAACTTGGCATTCGTATAATCCAGAATCCTTTAATTGCGAATAACGTATATGTAAGCACCAGTCCTAGGTATAAAATAGGATTAAATAGAATTATTTTGACAATTTGAATATCTAAATTTAAATCTTACATAATTATTTTTGTCGGAAAAGAATTTAGATTACCTGTCCGTTTTTCCATTTGAGGTAAAGAACCTCTTATCACTGCTATATGTCTGTAATCCCACTGTCAGTAAATGATAGTCACGCTTCCTTATCCACGACACCTGCAGGACAACGTGTCAACTTAAAAATCATCACATTTCAGAAGATAAGCGAAATAAAATTGAATACCACAAAATGAAAGGATATCTTACGTCAAAAGCTAAAGAATGAACATGATCCTGTCTAAACACTCACTTATATCATGATTATGATATTATTAGAATTTTGTTCGCCTTACGAATTCTACCACTATTTGATTGATGAGAAAAAATTGATTAACTACATACATTTACGTTTGTTTTAAGATAATTTGTTGTACATAATTTGTGATGTAATAATTAAAGCATTGCAAGTAAATTATAAAGTCGTGCTAATTAGCACATTACTAATGTTGTTTCAACTTTAAAATAATTCAGTTCTTAAACATTTTCTGTAGGCACGTGAACATCAGGCTTGTGAAGCTGAAGGCGCGCCTACGAAATTAGTGACTAAAATTTTGTAACCGGTCGTTAGTGCTTCTGATATAAGAGAAATTATCCTCCAAAATCGTTTTCAAGAGAATTCCGAACGTGTATTGCTTGAATAATTTTACAACTGTGTAAACGTGTGTAGGTTTGTTTAAATTACACTAAAAACAGGTAGTTTATTATTATCCCAAAAATAATGAAAGTAAAAATATGCCAATGCTTAGTTGTGATGTACAATAGCATAAGAATATAATTTAAAAACGAAAAGTGAAGAATTTCTTATAAATATATTAAATCATTATTTAATAAAATGTGATTCTAAAAGGTGTGTGGTTTTATTTCTGTTTTCGTCGCGTTTTTATACAAAAATTTTACTGTCAGGTTTAAACTTTCTTCGATGGATAAAAACGCTGTCTAAAAACAATAAATAATTATTATTTTGATTGAGGTCTTAAATTGTTCTGAAAATTCTGTTGTTATTTATTTGTAAGAGTATAGTTATTACAAAATTGTATTGAAATGCGTTGTAAGTGGTAACTGTTTTCTAAAATTTTAGTTAATTTACTAGTTGAAAGCCCCGTCCTGTTAGACGGATGGTAGAAAAATATAATTTCACTACATAAACCCAAGCCCCCTGGTAAACCCCATATCCCAAACTTTTTGATTCTGCCACAAAATTTAATGCCCAATTATATACAGTGTGTCTATTTAGTGTGTAATTACCCAATTGTGCCCCCCCAGGTTACTTCTCCAAAAAAGTGTGAGCAGGGTTCTCAAATATATTACAAGTATTAAAAATATTTTCATATATACAGGTTGATTTTTTTAAATAGAACACTCTGTGTATTTTTGCACCTTCGTGTAACTCGTAAAAGTTTGCATATACATTTGACCTGTGATTCATGTTCCAAACTTCAACGGTTTTCAAATTATTAGCATTCTTTCAAAATTTTTAATAAATACAGAGTAGACAGATTTCGATCATATAGCAGGATATTTCGGTAACTATTACTGTTAGAGCAAACTGTTTATGTAGCATTAAGCCAACTTTTAGACAGCGAAAACAAAAATTTGCTATCTTGTTTCATTTTTGATGCAGGGATCAAAATTAAATTTTCTAAATTTCAATAGGGTTCCATATCTCATCTATTGATAAAAATTCAGGAGAAAGTGTAGAGACATTTTTGTGCAGTTTTTAACGTAAAATCAAATGGAACAGTTAATTTTTAACTTTGGTCACCAATGGTCAAGAACTACATAAACTTAGTTTTACAAACTTTTCAACTTTGGTTGACTACGTTTTCTAAATCATACTGTATATATGAACATATTTTTAAAATGTGCAACTTTTAGTCTATTTAAGAAGTCTGCTAATAATTTTTCGGACAAATAGTCTAAAAGCCTATAATTGAACAATTACACACTAAATAGATACACTGTATAATAGAAGTATAGCTTATGTAAAAAAAAGATTTTTCTACTACATGAGCCTAAACCCCTCAATGGATTCTCTTTTGACAACTGCCCCATTCTCCCACTTAATTCAATGTTAAGATAGAAATATAGCTTATGCAAAAAGTATCCACTACATGAGTCAAAGCCCTCCTGATGGATGCTCCCCGAATAACAAACAATCAAACAGACAAATTTTGGATTTCAGTATATAGACTGCTTAAAAGTCTCCGTCCTGTCGGAAGAACAGTGGTATGTGATACGTTCTCTACTGCATGAGCTCTAAACCCCTTGATGCCTCCCTAAATCACCCCATTTTCTTTCAATGCTAAGCCCCTTTGTTTAAACTCTTTTTTCCGAACCCCCATTCTTTCACGAAATTCAATGCTAATTCCAATTACATGCTTAGTTTTGGCCTAGGACCTACAGGGGCCAAGTCTATAAATGACCTAACAAACAAACAAACAAACAATCACTTAAATTTTGGATTTTTAGTATATAGGATAGTTTAATTTAAATTTAGAAACCACTTTACCTGCGAAAAGCTGTTTGGCGAAAGCAAATCCTAACTATTTGAACTACATGAAATTTGATTGTATGCGACATTCTTGAATAGTTTCAGAGTCCTCAAAAATTAAAACAAAATTTAGTGTTTGACAAAAATTCAAATAAAAATAATATTGTGGTTAAAACAGTAATTGGCACCTGATTGTCCAAATCGTATTGCATCAAAAGTAGTGTAACTACAATTAAAGTACAAACAACTTACATTTGAAAAAAAAAGTGTAAATATCGTATATTATTATAAATATTCAAGAAATACCATCGGTTTTAGTTTTTCGAACTTTCTTTGTTGTTGTTTGTAAGAACTTCTGTTTTTATGTAATTTTGCCTCTTTGATCACTTTCCCTACTTTCTTACATTTCACTTTCAATTTTTGAATCTTAGTTATCCTTTCGAAATATTATCGTCTAAGTATAGGTTGTAGGACATTTATTCCAGTCAGTCTCCTGTAGTCAAAAATTGTACAAATTAAAAATGGAAGTTTGAACTGCTTGTATCGCTGTTGGTAAATATATCTGAAGTAGACACTATGAAATCTTCTAAGTTCTTAACGTCAAGCTGTATTGATTAATGTTAACAAAATTGTTAAAAAGCGCATCTGTAACTGTTTTCAACTAAGGGTGTCCTGTGTAAGGTTAAGTTAAAACTCGAAATTACATCTTGATTAATGTTGCTACAAAAGCCAAATCTCACACTTTCAATAATTCAACTCTAGTTCCAATCTTCTTCCATTCAAAACTAGAGTCTTAAATCATTTAAAACGATTTCGGGTTTTAGTCATATATTTATTAATTCTAAAGACAGTCTAGAAATAATATTTTTGAATTACTAAACATAGTAGTTGCAGACTACCTACAGCTCCTTGTTAACAACCAAGCTCAAATAGTACTTGAAAATTTCCAAATTAAAGAAATGTTTTAAATCCATATAATAAAGTTTCTTGAGAAAAGTCTCTTTGTCAATGATGTTCAAGGCAGTTGCAAAATTAACTTTACTATAATTTTTGAGTTTTCTTGATGCATCTTTGCATACGTTCGTGTAACATGAACAGTAGCTTCAAATTCACCCTTTGTCACAAAACCAACTTGGTACGTTCTGAGAAAATTTCCAAAACGTTAAAAAGGTTTTTTGCAAATAGACTTAGTTGCAAATTTTCTAAATGCATTTATACGTATTGAGACAGAACTGTTGTTGATGAATAATTAAACAATTCCATTTAATTTTTGCTTGATCAAATAAATATCGTGGTAGTATCGGTATAAGTCAATCTGAAATAAAATTATGGATTGAACAGGTTTGAGGTTGTGACTTCCGTCGTTAAATTACTATTTACTTTGAGTTAATGTGAACACTGTCGCTTAAAATTTTGCTTTTGATTTTTGTTACCTTGGCCGTCAAATTACGTTTCATTTCTATATTTCTATATAGCATATCTTTCGCTGGTTTATTTGCGTTATTAATGCCATTTGCTTTGCAATTCTTTTAGAAATATCTAAGAGACATAACCATGAGTCGAATAACACCATCAATTAAAGATATTTCCTAATTGTAATGTAGGCGTAATACAAGGAGAAGTGAGTAAGTAGGTCCCAAAAAGCTATTATAAAAATGATTAAAGAAATAGTTTTCCAAAAACAAATTTTATTTTTCAATAAAGTTTTCATCTACGTTAATATACTTATCCAATGCCTGGTGCATAAAAGTATTTGGGCTGACGTCTGAACCACGTGCGTACCTCTTGTTGAACATCGTTTACGCCAATATGCTTTTGAATAGACCAAACAGATGATAGTCGCTTGGGGCCAGGTCGGAACAGTAAGCTGGATGTTCAAGAAGTTTGCACCCTAATTCTGCAATTCTCGCCTAGGTCAAGTGGGCCAAATGTGCTCTTTCATTATCGTAATGCAGCAATATTCCTCTCGTCAGTACATCGCATCAACAAAACTCTACATTATGATTTAGCAGTCATGTTTTTATTTCTGTTCTTAAAATGGGCTGAGAGCACTCTTTGAGAATTCCTGAATACCGTAAACATAACCAGTTGAGGGAACAACCATAATTTTTTTGTTGACGGCGAAGAGATTTTCCATTGCATTAAAGCACTCTCTGTTTCGGGTTGGTAGTGGTGCACACATGATTCAACACCAATAACAATTCTGTTAAACATGTTCTCTCCTTTCACTTTGTATCAAATTTTTCTGTGTTTTTAGGTCAGTTATCTTTGTACCCACGCACCGTGAGCAAACTTTTTGGAAATTCAAACGATCGTGTATCAGTTCGTATATTAAACTCAAAGACGATTGCTACCCGCCTTTCTGTTTGAATTGTATCTACCATCTGTTGAAGTGTTGAATCTGTCGCAACCTAAACAGGACGACTACTTTGCTGATTATCAATAACTTTTAAGCGTCTTTGAGAGAATTTCTTCACTCAGTTATACACGGCTTTACGCGACATTATACATTTCACCGTAAACAGAAGACATTTCCTTATCAATATCTTTTGTCGAAAATCAATTTATCTAGAAAAACGCACAACAGCACAATGCTCTTTAACAGTACCCTCTCCGTGCACGGTCGCCATTTTAACACTGCTTGTGTTTGCGCACAGCGACTGTCACTTAATTATTATAAAACTAGCTCCTGTTTTCAGCTTTTCTACAGCAGTTTGTGACTTATTTAATGACTTTCTCTCGTACCATTTCTAATTTATTTTTTGATACACGATTAAAAATATTATATCTTCATGAAAAAATCATTAAATTAAATATTCAAACTAAACTACATTTGCCTTTAAAAAATTGAACATTTTTGTAAAATTATATTGGAATCCATGTAATATAAACTTGGTGTGGTCTAATCCAATTTTAAATAAAATATTTGTTTTTGTTAAATAATTTTGGAATCTGATTTCTAAATTTTATTTTAAGTTTTCCTATAAAATTAACATATACGTTTAACCCTCTATTATCTTCTTAATTGCAGTATTAAAATACTCTTATTAAAGTCTTATTCAACTGATACTTAATTTTTGTCTTCTTATTTAAAGGTACTAATCAGTTCCTTTAACAGCTTCTTAAAAGTGCTGGGGACAATTAGCATTCACCGTCGAACGTTTCAAAAAAGTATACAAACATTTAAAAAGATCAGAAGGAGAATAAGTTAAAAAAAGCAAATATCTACGTAAAAAAAAGAAACAATTTGAATGAATAAATGTAGCAATACACGAAAACATAATTTAATAAAACGTGACACGTAATCAAAGATTTTCATACAAAGAAATAAGTTTAAGTTTCTAATAGTTGCCCACAATCTCCAAGCTAGCGCTTAAAGTTTGAATGACAATTCAGTACCGACAGCCGCAACCTAGCTCCAATCAAGATCACAGTCTCAACTGTGTTTTTAGTAAATGTGTGAACTTGAGAGATTAATTATCTAAGTATCTATAGATTAAGCATTAA
Source organism: Abscondita cerata (assembly GCA_030710515.1). Classification (NCBI taxonomy): domain Eukaryota; kingdom Metazoa; phylum Arthropoda; class Insecta; order Coleoptera; family Lampyridae; genus Abscondita; species Abscondita cerata. The sequence continues at coordinate 167,249 of JALBCR010003446.1, read as the reverse complement.
AAGGATTGTTTTAACGTTGAATTATATTTAACCGAACTTGGACAATAGTTTTCTCTGTTTTTTTATGTCATTTATGTTTATTTTAAATTCATATCCATCAATTACTTTATATTGATTTGGTTTATTTCTTAATTTATTTTATAATTTAATTCCGTCTTTGTATAATTTCTTATTTACTATTTTTACACTTTGTATTTTTCCAACATCTCTATTTTTTCATTTAATTTAGATTGCACTATAGTCATATACTTCTTCTTAATAATTATTTTTTCCAAATCAAATTTAAGCTTTGTTTTTATATCTTCATTCTTCTTATTTTTTGTTACTACTTTAATATCTACTATTTTATTTTGCAGTTCTGCCTAATTAGTTTTATTAACGTGAAACCTACGTGGTTGATTCTTTTGTTTGTTTATTTAAATTTAAGATTTTCTTTTATAAGCGTTTTGTTTTTACATGTAATTGTTTTTCAGTAATCTTGTCTAATTTGAAACAGAATGTAACTGTATTCAAATTTTATTTTATTCAAATTTTACTTATATTTATGGTTTGTGTTTTAAATATTCGTCAGGGTTATTATTACTCTTTCAGTAAAACTAGACGCAAATTTGTTCTCTAAGGTAGGAAGTTTATCAAAGCTTAATTTAATTAAAGAATTGTCTAGAAATCCAATTTTTTTAAACGGTTTAGTTGTATCTAAAAAAAATGTTTGTGTAAACAACTTTTAACAAAACAGCAGTTAAACTAGCAAAACAACAACCGGTTCATACATAAATGGTCGATGTTCTTTACGAATAGGTTCTTTGAAAGGCGAATCAAATTTATGTTTTCTTTGTTTTTATCACATACGTCTATTATTTCTTGCATACAAATTTTTGTACATACACATAATATTTTTCTTAATTTTTGAAGGTGTTATTACACCTGTTTCAATTATCATCAAGCCCCACGTTGAGCGTCAAATATGTTTAATTCATAAATACCATTTTTAAAATTGTATTTTAAGATTTTTCAATTTAATGTCTGGTCAACCACCATTCATTAAAATATTGTTTAAAATTTTAAAACCAACAAATTTGCTATTTTCAAAATAAGTTAAGAATTGTTCAAAATACGATGTGTAAATTTGTTGCAAACTGAAAATTTTAAACTTTAATCTTTCTTTAATTTAAAACTGCGTTTACAATTTTAAAGTAAAAACACTGCAAATCGACTCTTGTAAATGATAAAAAAAAATTTTGATTTACATTTTTATTTTTTAGGGGTTTAGCCTTGCTTGATTACAAACTAATTTCAGACATAACTTTACTTTTGAAATTTTGCTTTGGAAATTAAAAAAAACTATATTTCTGTAGTAAAAAGTCTAAGTGGCAAATACGTCAAAAAGGTATTAAAAAAGTTGTTGAGAATTAACATCTCGGCCACTATACCAAATTTTAATATCACGGGTCATCTTTAATTTTTCATTTTTTTAATGTTTATTTTACAAATCAAAGAATTTTATTATTAATGAATAAAAAATTCAACACTGTTATAAGTTATTGGCTTAAGTTTAGATTAAATGTCAGCCTCTACTAAGCCGTCTTCTAAATTTGCGCTATTTTTTATACGGTTTCAGAATTCTCCAAAAGCTGCCTGTACGTGTTCTTTAGAAATTGTTTGAACTGCTTGTGTTAATCTATTTTTAGTATTTCACTATCATTTAAAATGTGTCCTGGTATATTATTTTTTTACGATTTCCCAAACAAAAAAATCCTTTATTGTAAGGTCTGGAGTTCTAGCAAGCCAAGATGTCAAGCTCATTCTTCCAAACCATTTTCACTAAACTGATTTTCCAATTAGTAATCATTTCGTAGAATGAGCAAAACAGCCGTCGTGTTGAAAGAAATGCGAATGTCAAAAATTAATGGAAGTTGGTCAATGAATTCTTGCAGAACTTGCAAGTAAGTATGCTGATTTAATTTTCTTTCAATAAAAGAAAAGACATACGGTCGATTATTAAAACTTTTTAATTAAAATAATTTAAAACAATATTTTTACGATTTTTGAAAAAATCCAATAAATGTACGTAATAAATTTCAAATTTAAACTATAATCGAGTGTGATCAGGGTAATCTAGTTATCACTTTTAAAACAAATGTATGTTTTATATTTTACAAAAATAATATTAAAGCGAATAATGGTAATTTTGTAAAAATACTGTTAAAATCGTAATGTATATGTACATTTATGTAAACTAATGTGTACTTTGTTCATACCGTTTATTTATATACTACCTAAATACTAAACAAGTAAGTACCGTCCGAGTTTGTTATTTGTGTAAACTACAAGTGTATAATAACTTAATTATATAATACAGATAAATCAACAAAACTTATTCATTTGCATTTGCATACATTTATTTTAAGAGTTTGTATTTTTTTTTAGTGTAATATGTGATTATTTGTTGTTAATTCATGAAGTGGTTTAATCGTTAAAAGTTAAAATAATTAATATAGGAAAAAATAGTAAAATAAATACATACAGTGCTTTCTCCAATATCAACAACTTCGCAATGCAACACAGCAGTTGTTCCAATCTGAGCCTGGACGATTGTATAATTTGGGCTTAGAAACAATTTCTCTGGAGTTTTTATGTTATCAGATTCTGACAAAATAGCATTAAAGCTAGCATCGAACTTGGAGTTTCGGCGTTGCTCTGCTATAAATTCTCTACGATTCCAACTGTGACGTATATCTGAAAATGAAAATTCTGTATCACATAGATGTACACCATTTATAAATATCAGAAATTATTACATTTTTACACCTTCAACGTTATGTATTTTTTTAAATTCTTTACTTTTAAAACTTTTCAATAAATTATGTAATCTAGAAATTAAAATCTTTAAAGGTAAAATGTCTTTAAGCTAAAAATGTTCGTTAAAAAGAATTTACTTCAAAGAAATCGTTTAATTTAATTTTGAACTTTGTTCGGGCCTTCTGTAAAATCGTTTCCTTTTTCGTTATTGATTTCTAGACGGAATGCCATCTACGCTGCTAGTGCTTGAACTACAAGTTAGTAACTACTGTGTTCTTACAAAACATTAGTGCGGTAAAAAATTGTTGCATTTAATGTTAATTTATATTACATTAGGTTTTTAACGTTGTAAGTCGACAATAAAATAGAGTTAGAAAATTAGATATAGAAATATTTCCCGGAAAAGCTGTGTTGTCACCTTATCGTAAAAGATGGCATTAATAGTTGTATTGTAAAACAAATTCTCATTTTCTTTGGTTTCATCTAATTTTTCCATAAATTTTTCTTTCGGTTAATTATCAAGGTTTATCTTTTGCTCGCGAAAAACAAATTTCTGAAACAATTTGAACCATTAATACATCTAGGTTGCGAAGCAGTTCATTATAAAGGTTTTTATGTTGCAATTTAGAAAGATTAATGATACAAATACATTTAAAACTGTTAACTTCGGTAGTTTCAATAAAAATAACGGCCGATTTTTATTATTTGAGTATAGAGAATATATTTAAATTAATGTTTCAAATGAGATCAATCAAACGCTCATCTACATTTCAGTATTCTGTAAAAGGAATTAGTATTAGTGTGGTAAATATTTGTCTATTATGGGCATCAAACAGTTAGGCTTTAGTACTTTAGTTAGAGTGTTTTGTTTGCTGTTTTAAATTAGTAAACAGCTTTTGTTTGTAGTAGCTTTTAATGAAATTATCAATTAAATTAGCTTTTAAGAATTTACATACAAAACCATATATCAATTGAATTGTAAAGGAACAACACTGATCGATATATTAATATTTATAACAATTAAACACAAACTTAATTATGATAAACAAGCTTTTTATGGTTACAAAGAATTGCCTTGGGCTGCGCTAAGAAAATTGCTCGCTAAGAAGTTAAGTGCATTCTACTGCAAATCCAATATGACAATAAATATAAGATAGCGAAATTAAATGGAAAATAGCAATTGCTATTGCTTGGAATTATGCTTGCAACAAGATGGTGGTCATATAGAACATATCATAGATCAATAATTATTACTTTTTGTTTATACAGGGTGATTCATAACTATTGGGACCTAGGCTAAAGACGGGTTATTTAGACCAAAAATACGACCATAAGACACAATATGACTGTGGAAAAACATTCATAGCGTTAGATAAAAAATTTTTTGTCAATAATTTCACTGTAAATTTATCAATTCTTATCAAAATCTACAGAAAAGCGTAATTATCTAACAATCCAAAACGTACCCTTGATAAATGAAGTAACGTTTGAAATCCCTTCTAACACTACGAACTGTTCAACTGCGTTTATCTCCGAAACAGATGAAATTATCTTATTTAAACAGAAGTACCAATATTGTGTAGAAATGATGTTTACGTTATATTCTCTAATCAAAATCACTACAAAGTTTTCTCAAAAAAGTTACCAGTCGATTTCATCATCAGGAATCAGTCACGTGGCGCCCCTACAACAAATTGTAAAATAGTACATAAAATAATGTTTTTGGTCTAAATTTATGCCTCTTTTTGCAAATTTTGAAAAAATTGATAAATTTACAGTAAAATTATTAACAAAAAATAAACAAAAATTTAATTTAACGCTATGTATCTTTTTCCACAGCAATATTTTATTAAAGAATATTGGGTCCTATGGTCATATTTTAGCCTAAATAACCTGCCCTTAACCGATGTCCCAATAGTTATGAATCACCATGTATATGGTTTGATATTGTATTAATAAATTAATTTTTTGGTTTCGGTATCCTTTATTTATTGTCATACTGTAAAAATACAATATTTTTATTCAAAATTACATACATATTCGTGATTTTTTAATAATTATTCTAAAATTACTAGAATCTAGTATTGTGATTTCTATTGAAAATCACTAAAAATTATAAACACATCAATGTTGACCCATTCTTGTAAAGTCGTAATGTTGATTAATTTAGCAGTTTCAATTACATATTATAACAATTGAAATTAGAATAAATAGAAAAATGATTTGTTATTAAAAACGTTTATTTTTTTAAACACACTTTGGTTAAATGAATAGAACACTAAACTGCAGCGTCTATTTAACAAATAGAAAAACACCAAAAAATTTTACTCGGACACGTGTTTTAATAGCTTTAATAGAACCGATCGGTTCGCTAATGATAGCTTAGCTATTGAATCACGTGTCCGAGTAAAGTTGTTTGGTGCAGTTTTTGATGTTTTTCTGTTTGTTACGCTTAGATTAATTCGTTCAGATTAATAAGTGCTATAATAATTGTATAAAGCTACAGAAACACAATCGTATTCCATTGGAAAAATTATAGTATAAAAATATTATAGTTTGCTAAGTATCATGTGTTAAAAAACTGTTTGAAGAAAACAATGGTATTTATTAGTTTAAATCTGCTGAACGGCCAACTTTTAGAATAGGTCTACCAATGAAAGCCTTACTATTATTAAGTTACTACTGCTGCTTCCAAAACAGAATAACCCATCACGTGGAAGTAACTGAAGAACATTTATAAAACGTATTTGCCGTTAACCAATTTTGACTTTTTTTCCAATGAACCATAGTTTGAAGTTTGAATAACAAGTGGAAGATGGAACAAGTTTTTTTTTATACATATTGGCATCAGCGGAAGCAACTGAGCTACTTCTTTAGCAGTCTCCACTATCACAAAAAGTGGGCAGAAAAGGCATGCTGGAGGCACACTGTTTATAACCAAAAGTCATTTAGTAAAAACTCTCTCCAAGAGAAACGGTAGCTGGGTCCAGTCACATCATTATCACGGTTGGAAGAATAGACAACTTTTTAATTCGTTTATACTATTCAAGAAAATTATTGTTTTTTGAATAATAAAGTTTGAAATCTATTTTAAGTAAGTCGAAAATTTTCAAAAATACCTAGGATAAACCTTGGTTATGTCAGATTTTTGACTAACAACTACCACGAAGAATAAACTGCTGAGGTTGTTAGCTCTAGTATAATAAAAGTCAGTAAAAAAAAACAATATAAACGTTTAAAAGATTCTCAGAAAAACCAACATGAGAGATCATGGACAAGACTCATATCAATAAAATCATTTTTATCATTATATTTTATAATGAATACCTACGGTTTTTAGAAATCTTAGCCCATCTACCACCCTTTTCTTCTTTCAAACATTCCGTTTTAGTAAGTTCTTGTAGACTCTAGTCGCGACGTTGCAATTAAAACATACTACCACACTCAACGATATGTGATACAGACAAGGAACTAACTGGCTTTGGTTTTTTTAAAATATAGCAATTTAAATGATTAGTGTGTACGGGCGTAATCTTAACCCTGGCACAATCTGTGGTCAATGTAAGTTAATGAAATTATTTTACTTTATTTGTTTAAGTACAGAACTCGTCATACTCCAACTATGATTCCATTATGTTATGATTCTTTTTGCAACGATATAAAACTCCAAACTTTTTTATACTGTTGTCATCTATTTTGGATGGAATTTTTACTATACTCCTAGAAAAATCACATTCAGGTTCTTGGATGTTTTACATGCTATAGAAGGTTTTCTGGAATATTCTTAATAATTTGAAAAAAAATTCAGAATTTGGAATGGTCGATTTAGCTGCTGTTGTGTATGTATTTATAATCACTTTCTCTCGTTGTTTTATCAGCATCATTCCAGATTTACCATTGAGACTTTGGAGCGGTGTGGTTAAAAAAGAACCTAGTAGTACCGTATATCCACTTTGTGTATCTTGTCTCTTCTTAATAGTTGTAATTTTTTAGCCGACGAGTATGCATCACAACCGTAATAAATTTTCGATAAAACCATGTTGTTATAAATATTAAGGAGAGACTTTTGATCTGCACCTCATTTCTTTTGAACATAAATTTTTTTCTAGTTGAATTTACTGATACATCATTACTAGAAATTTGGCAACACCGATACACTCTATGACTCTATTGTTTAGATAAAACAGGAGATTATAGAAAAACACATCCAAAATTTTATCTTAATTTCTGCTAATTTAATTTATTGACAATTGGCTTTATTGATTACCATGCAAATATCTCTTGCTATTCTAAACAAAATAAAGCTAAGTGTAGATCCTTGTGAAACTTCATTTTCCAGCGTTTATACAATAGAGTAATTAAGGTTTCATTTAAAACGTTTAGTTGTCAGAAACGACTTGATAAATAATAAAAGTTTTCCTATTAATCTAAATTTAAAAATTTGTTAAGAATTCCAAACCTATATGTCATGCCAAATGCTCAAAAACAGTTGTATCAAAAAACACTAAGACTCGATCTTCGGGTTTTCTGAAAGCTTTTTGTATATTGTGTTATAGGAGGACTAAGTGATCAACTTTATTAATCTTTTTTTCGTTTGTTGTTTGACTAATAAATTACTAGATTCTAGTTAGTTGCAAAACCTTTTGTTTAGCATTATTTTAAAAATCTTTCTCATGTAAGAAATAAAATTGATTGGACGATAACTGGAGGGAATCAGTTTAGGTTTATTAAGCTTAGGAATCTAAATCGCCGTTTCTTTTTCTAGATATCAAATGTATTATACAATTTTAATAAGTTGATGATTATTATAGGTGTCAAATTCTTGAGCATATACTTAATCTGATATAGTATCTAAACCAGGACTGACATGTATTTTTCCAGCTCCAACAAATCAAACGGTAAGATAATCAAAGATGTTTTGTGTATCAAACCTTATTGTAACTTTTTGTTCATTTTTGAAAATAACGCCCTTGGTCGTTAAAGCCATGGTGAAATTATATGAAAAATTATTTTTACAATAAGGAAGGTCTACTGTTTTTATTTTACAACTAAAATTTAATCCTTATTATTAATAATTTATTTATTAATTTTCTTTTGATTTGTACTATTTAAACTTTGCACTATAAATAGTTTGGCAACTGAATTACTAACGTTTCTGAGCTCCTGTTTTGGTAAACTTGTTCACTGCCAAGCACACCAACGGTTAAGAGGCCGTGCAAGAGCTGGGGCAGGGGTAAACCGATTTACCTTAATCTCCGTCAGTAGGTTGTTGGTCGTAGACAGTGCAGAACCACAGACTGTGTGAATCCACTAGTCCTTTTTTGCATTAATTTAGCTGCAGACCACCAGTAAATACCACGTCTACAGAGGTTAGTCATGCTGCATACTTTTAGCGAGGAAGTCAATCGCTTTCTGTTTTCTCCGCACACCTCCCTAAGAGGAATCCCTGGGACTATCTAACTTACCCGAACTGTCGATACCGTCGCTAGTAGAATATCTTCATTTTCAAAACTACACTAGACCGATTACAACTAACTTTTAGTATTTAAACCACTTATTCATAACAATAATGCCTATGAAGCTTAAGCACATACGACATAAAACGGCTCGATAGCTAATATTTAAGTAACTTTTATTGGTGTACGCTCCTCAACCGGACCTTAGGTTCTAAACAGCTAGGGCGGATTATTTAGAGCAGTTGTCGTGAACACAAAAGGCCTTTTGGGTTTGCGGGAGGTACTTATCTTTTCACTCTAGTTTAGATTTAGTGTAAATTGCCGTGTGTAAGTGATATGTGTACGCAAAGCCTTAATAGTATCTAATTCTTAATTTGAATAATAATTTTACTCGAGCACAACTAAAGCTTACAAGAAATTTGACATCTTAACTAAAAGCCTTATTTATTGTAAGCGAGGTTGCTGCTAACGCACGTAACTTTATGCGACAGTTTCTTTATTTTTGTCACATTCTCCTAATATTTTAAGATTTGTTATGCAAAATTGTTTGTCTCTTTCTCTCTGGTTTGTGTTCGATTTAGCATATTAGATTTTAAGTAAAACCTGTTGATCACCTGTTGGTCAGTTTTATTTGTTTTTTTATCTAGCAGGTAACGTCTTGTTAGAACAGCAGTCTAATTTTTATAATTATTCAGAAATCTACTCTACTCTCCGATGAAGCCGGACGCTGCTGCTCTAACTACCATAAATATACTTATTCGCCACAAATTTAGTGCGTTACATCGAGCCGAATTTGCTTTGGTTTCTTTCTAGGTTGTTTCGCTACAGCCGTTGCTTTTTGTTATTTTGTAAACTACAACCGTTACAATCTGTGCACTCAATAGCCAATAGCATGATCCAGAATAGTTTTACATTGGGAGACAATTACCGTAATTGTAATATAATTTCTCTGTATAGGAAGTTTTATTGCCTAAAGATGGTAAATATATATACTTTTTAAACTCAATGTTAGTTTATTAAATGTAAACCGTATCTCTTATAAATCAAGATAATGTTGGATATTATGTTTTAGTTGAACACAAGATTGTGAATTGTATCATAAGGAAGTGTCATTAGCAAAACATTATAAAAATCCTTTAAATAATCCAAAACACAAATTATTAAAAAATTAAAAATATAATAGGTCCCAGTACAAAACCTTGAGGAACTCTACCATTTGTTTGTTTAAAATTATTGTATTGATTTTTTATTTTTATACATTAGACTCTTTTATATAAATAACAATTATACTAATCTAGGACTAAACCTCTACAAACAAAAAATGAGCCAATTAAACAGTATGATGTGCCAATAAAACATAATCATCATTTTACAAAATACATCTATTACTTTGAATTTTTAGTTACTTTAATAATATAAATTATTTAAAGGTTTATTAGTATTAAAAAATCTGGTTTATTATACCAAGGTATAAAATTTAATTAATTTGAAACAATAATGTTTATAATAGACTGCAACAGAAAAGGATAATAAAACCAAACATATTTATCAATAAATAAATAATTACTAAAACTACTAAAAAACATTATTAATAGAAGTTGCGGAGCTTAAACAACTGCTTTAGCTCCTTACTACGTAAACTATTTGTTTCAGAATTTCTTTGTTTATACTAAATACTATTTAAAATATGCTAAGCTGTTAATATCTAGACAAAACAATTTGTAACTGTATTAATAAAACTATACAACAGTTTGTTACTTTTAAGTTTAACGGAATTTCACATTCCAGCCCTGACTGGCGTTTGGATCGGTTCAGATTTTTTGTTGTACCTACTATCAAGTATTGTATATATTAAAATACAGTCTATTTCTAACTTCATTAGTGGTTAATTATTTATTTAACACAAACAGAATTTGTTATTATTATCTAAACAATACCTATCAAGTATATTAAATTAAAATTATAATATTAGTAAAATAATATTATAAGTCTATAAAATGGTTTTATTGTACTACTATATTTAAGCATTAGTACACCCACCGTAAGAATAAATAAAGGATAATAAAAAAAGTTAAAATTAAAGAAACTAGAGTGGCTACAACAGTAAACTAACTTGAAAGCTGTGCTTATTATTTGGTAAATATTCAGAGCCGCACATACATTTGTTATGTATTTTAACAAACATTGTTTTTCGTAAAATGTATACATAAAAGTATTTTTATTGTTAAATAATTATTGCACTTATCGTATATGTATGGAATGTTAAAACATTCATATTTTTACAAAATGTTTTTTTAATAATTACTTTTTACGCTTTGTTTAAAAAACACAATATTTGAAATAAGTATGTGTATGAAATTTTCTTGGCGTTCAATAAAAATAATAATCATAAACCTTTTATTAACTAAAAATTTTTTTACACGTGAAAAAATAAATAAAAAAAAGATATATAATAAATATACGTAGTTAAAAGAAGTACATTCACACTAGCCGAATAGAAGGCTGCATGTTTTCCCCCTGCACCCTTTGTAAAATAGTACGTGCTAAACAATAATCTCGATTGCAAACCCAAAGAAACACTCCCTCTCCTCAGAACGCAGTCAAAACGCCCCAATCAGCAAATACAAATACCAATTAATCAACTCAAAAAAAAAAAACTTTTATGAATAGACACAATGCCCAGTGTCAGAATACGAATATTAACATTATAACAAAAACTCAGAATGCAATCCCTGTTTCTTTAATATTTTTTTTTAGTTTTTTCTAAACGAAATCATTGTTAAATTTTTTTAATTTGTGTGTAACTTTATTACGGGGGGCACTAGAAAAGAAATCCACCTAATCGTGAGAAAACAATTGACACAGTCGAGCAAAAATTATTAAATAGTGACAAGTATTCTAATCCTACGTAAAAGTTTCAGCAGATTGTTACGACTAGTTTTTATTTTACAAGTTTACAAATTTAAAGTTAGAGCATCGTAGCGTTATTAAATTTTTAACAAAAGAGGTCATCAGCCCAAAACTATCTGTGAGAGTATGGTTGGCGTTTATGGAAATGATTCTCTATTATATTACATAATAAAATGTTGGTCCAAGCAGTTTTGGTGGGAACGTAAATTCATCAAGGTGGGTTCAACGATTGTTGACACCTCAAAAAAATGCGTAGAGCCGAAATGTCGCAAAGCCATTTGAAAATTTTAAGCAAAGACTCCAGCTTTTTGAAGAAAATTGTGACAAGTGATGAGACTTAAAAACATCAGTGGGATACTGAGACCAAATCTGAATCCAAACAATGGGTTTTTAGAGAATCCCTACTCCCCAAAAAAACAAGACCGCAACCATCTGCCATCCTCATCCAATATACTCCAAAATGCACTACAATCAATGCCAATACTTATGGCAAGAATTTACAAAATTTTCGTAAATCAATTGATAACAAACGACTCTATATTAAAAACCAGGAATTGTTTCTGCTGCTCAACAATGCATGCAACTATTCATAAAGCTGCAAAAGTCAAACCAATTGTGCAAGAATGCAACTTGGTAGAGATGGACCACCATCTTTATAGTACGGGTTTAGTTCCCTAGCTAAGTAGATTTTTTTTTCTAGTGCTCCTCGTTCATCTAAAAGAACGCTTAAATAATTTTAACTTAAGAGCTGGCACTACTAAAAGCTTTTTTATGTCTGAGATAAAATAATAGCGTTTGTCCATTAACTAATTTTGTTTTACAAATAGGCTGGTGGGATAGTGGTATGATAGGAAGACACCATATGGTTAACCATATACAATTGGTAATAACATTTACCCTCTCCAACAATGCATCAAATTTATTCAAAACTGAAGTTTTAAATTTATTCACTTTTTGTTTTAAGGAATCGATTGCGTTAGTTTGCACCATACAGTTTACACAGCCTGTGTCCTTATGTGCCTTTAATTTACCTTTAATAACTTCAAGTCTGAAGAATAAGTCACTTCGCATAGATTTAATTTCTTTGCAACTTCCATTCTATTTGTGACAAAATGTAAACACACAGACGCAAAAAATACAACAACTATAATCACTATGGCGCTGTTCGTATATTAATGTTGTATCACACATGACTGTCATCAACCGATAAATTAATAAATATCAAAGTAAACTACGAATTTTTGCATAAAAATGCTGGTTAATCTTTAACCACTTTAAAATTTGGAATTTTGCAGGTCCTTTCCAAAACATGCTCTTCAGTCATAACTTGCCGAGGGGTAGACCGCTAGGAGAGGTAGAAGTACATCTAAGTGGAATTCCAGTGGAAGTACGTAGAAGTATATGGTAGTTTACTGGAACTGTTGTACACATCAAAACTGAATATATGAAACTGCTCAAAACCTTGTCATTGTTTGTTTTCTATCTACATTTGTTTGACTGTTTGTAACGGTTGTGGTCTACAAATAACAACGGCTCTAGAGGAACAACCTAAAAAAAGGGGATACGGAACGATGTAGCGCACTAAGTTCGTGGAGGATAAAGTATTTATAATAAAAAAATCTAAAAATTGGACAGCTGTCTAACAAGGCGCCACCTGCTGGGTAAAAAAATAAAACCGACCAACAGAAGATCAACAAGTTTTATTTAAAACCTAATACGCTAGATTAAATCAAACAAAAGAAAAAGACAGACAATTCAATACAACAACAAACAAATCTGAAAGTAATAGGAGAATGTAACAGAAATAGAGAAACTGTCGCATATATTTACGTGCGTTAGCAGTAGCTTTGCTTAATAATAAATAAAGCTTGCAATTAATGTGTTAAAACTCAAGTAAGCTTTAGTTGCATCAAAATTATTGTTAACATTCCAATTAAGGATTGGCTACTAAGAAGGCTCTGCGTACACAAATCACTTACATACGGATATTTAAACTGACTTAAACTAAGATTAAAGGGGTAAGTATCTCCCGCAAACCCAAAAGGCTTTTTGTTTTTGGGTCAACCGCACAAAGTAAAGCGCCCGATCCCGTATTAAGCTGGTTAAAAAAACGTTCGGTTGTGGAGAGTACACCGAATAAAAATGTACTTAAACATTAGAGATCAAGCAGTTCCATGTCATATGTACTTAAACTTCGTACGCATTATCAGCGAATAAGTTACTTGAATAATAAAACTTAGCTGTTATCTGTAGGATTCAGTTCCGAGAATAAAATTTTCCTGCTAGCGACGATATCGACAGTTCGGAAAGTTAAATAACCCTAGGATTTCTCTTAAGGAAGGTGTGCGAAGAAGAACAGAAAGCGACAGGTTCCCTCGATGAAGTTATGAAGCATAACCAACCCTGTTAGACGTAGTATCCACCGGTTTTCTGCTAGTGCGAATCCGTGGTGTAGTCAATATGTACCCTAAAACACCCGTACGGAAGATAAAAGAAGATGCCCGCTGTTTGTCTAAAAATCTTAGCCAAATTTTATTTTCCACTAACAGAAAATTAGCAAAATGCGCGCCAAATACGACTTTCGTTGTAACATATTACTCGCGATACACTTTTTTAAGAAAACTTTAAAATTGGATGTTTTGTGCAAGACGTAGTCCATATACTAACTAAAATGAGCACACATCTATTGAAACCATTAACTCTACTAACAATGGAGCAGTATTTTGCTTCGGTTTACATGTTAAATTTTTTGGTTCAGGATCATTCAAAGATAAACAAATGTTGACAATCTCGGATTTAAAGCCGGAAGATAAAATGAATTATGCTTTAGTCAAAAAATGTGTTCTTTAGTTATATTAAAGTTTTTACCAAATATTCCAATTAGTGAGGGCACTTTAGATTATCTAAAGATTATGAATTTTAGTTTAGAATTATTTTTATTTAATAACATAGATGTTAAACGCCGCGTTGATTACATTTTGTCCAGTATTTTATTTTGAATAAATATCTCTTCATCAAAAAGAATAAAGGTAACTTGTTATGCTGAAATTGCTGTATGTGCGCAGAGTTGAATGCTCAAGCTTTACTAAAGCTACTGAACTTGTATGTTATCATCAAAGAGTTTAATACCAGCAAGTTATCACCTTGGCTGCACACCAGTCAATTGTGTGAACAGATGTTTCTTCTCTACTAATAGTAAAGAAAATTGGTTTTTCCTCATTTGTGAGGATAAAATGTCATGTTCCAAGAATGTCTTTTTAAAAAATTAATAATGTATCATTAGAACTTAATTAAACAATTTAATTTATTATTCAGTCACTTTTGTTTAATTTAGTATTTTACATTTCAATTTTTAAACAATGTTACTTTACATTAATTGGTTAAAATTACACGGCTGGCAACTTTGCGCTATGATAGAGGTTGAGACACAGAATAAATACTTGTAGCCCACCTTGTTGATTTGTTCTTTTACGTACAAAATTGTTACAAAATCCTTGTAACAATAAGTTACGTTTACAATTAGTAGTTTTTCTTTCTTTAGCTTAGTTTTTTGGGGAATGTCATGGAAAAAATGTTGCGTTTAACACACGAGGAAACCTTTTTTTCTACTCTCACTCTAATGCCTTACTGGCTACGCTTGTATGAAAACTCGAACTTAAGTGGCAAAAAAGAATCGTTTTTCTCACTTGTTGGACAAATAACTATTGAGCTGCTATATCTCTCACGTCTACATTTATCACTTTAGCATGCTGGATTTCTCGAATCGCCTAAATAGAATAGAAATTATAAATAAATTAATGCCCAATTTTAATGATACCATTACCTTTCTAAAAGAGAAAAAAAAAGTTTACTATCAAACTATTGTGGCGTTTGGTGTGTATACTCCAAACGCCGGGTTGAACCAAGGAAAGAATTCACACTCAAGTCGGGTTTTACTTGCGTTTATTATTACACATACCGTGATCGAGCTGCACTATTTACAATTATGAATGAAAGCTGTGTATGTCAGCACATAGTAGTCGGCGTACTATATGCGGTGTGGTGATACCTGATATCGTGGTATCACATGTCGCGCTGAAGACCGTGGACCGGGTTGAATTGGACCGATGGATTAGAACTTTGGGCCGATCTTCAACTGGTGCTGTAGCTGTAACTACTTGACTGATTCTTGACTTATTGACTCGTTACTACTCATGACTGGTTACTACTTATGACTGTCGACTGTACTCGTACTGGACTGAACTCTACTCCTTTCTGTTATCGTACCTACTTCGTTTTATACGTGGAAAGTAGGTTAGTTTGCTTAGTAAGCAAGGTCGTTAAGAAATGCTGACCGCGTTTCCTTACTTGCAATCGTTTGTTTGATTTCCGCGTTTCCTACGTAATATGCGGATGTAGGATTTGTGTTGATTGCGATTGAGTTAAGACGTCAACCCCACACTATTAGTAAATTCCTTGCAGCTTTTCCGATTTTCAAAACAAGGTAGAAAAAATTATAAACTCAGTTTTGAACGGCTTTATCTCAGATTTAAGTTAAAAAAAGAAAAATAAAAAAAATAAAACAAAAAAAATTGAATTCAGAAAAAACGAACTAGTACAAAAGCTTTAGCAAATGTAAATAAAACATCAAGTCAAGATTCTGACGAAGAAACGATTCAAAAAATAAAGAGACAGTTATAAATAAAAGAAGACAATATTTAGTCTATGATTTTTGACTATGGTAAAGTTTGAAATGGTGGTACATGTGATAACGTATTTGAAATTTCCCTTTTAAAAAACGCAGACAAAAGGAAGTAACTTTTATACCAAAGGATTATTTGCTCACGTTTTATACAAAACCTATAATAGGAACATCTTATAATTATTGTACAGTGAAACAAATTGCAACAAACTAAATAAATATATATGTGACAAAATTCTTTATATTAAAGGTTTGTCTAACAAGACTGAAATTCTGTATAATCTAGAACAAAAGATGTCGGGTACTTTTGCACTTACAGGTACAGGTTTAGAAATGATTTTTACGATAATGTATCATACATTATAGATTTTCAATGCCAAATCCATTTGTGATAACGTTTAGAATAATTAAGGCTACAGTTACTATAGATGTGTATTCAGACAAAAATGTGTTCGGACAAATTCGTCGGAACAATTAAATGCTTGTTTCCCAATGAAAGTGTTTAATGTGAAAGTGATAAACACGTCAGAATATTTACGAAGTCGTCAGAATCAGTAGAATGTTGAAATCAATTTAATTTTTTTGCCACCTGCCACCGAGTTTGTTGTTTTCTTGCATTAAATCTTTTTTTGCCGAAATACATTCACGAAAATTGGGAACACTTTGTGATACTTTTCTATCCTTTATCTATCCAAATGATATTGGTCTCATCCAGAAATATTCGAAAAACTTTTCCATTTGGTCCGACAAGTCTTAAAATAATATTTAAAACTTCCCTTTGTTGTCACTGCTAGAAAATAATTGGTTGACATGCTTTGTTTTTTACCATTTAACAATAATAACTTAATTATTGGCTTTAAAAAAATTCTTAAAGTTCGTCCACCTTTGTTGGGCGGCAGAAATGTACTGACTATCAGAATATCAGAAAACGTGCACAGTGTAACTGTCTTGTTCTAACGAGGATTTCAGATGTGCTCGGAAGTACTACATGAACAAAAGAAACTTGAGACTGATCTGAAATTAAAAGTTCGGCAAATACCTAATTCCGTATGTGACGGTACTATTTTACAAACAAACCAGGGTCTGTAATTAAAAATTGATTTGTACAACAAAATTTTCCTAGAGTATAGACAACCGTGTTTACACTTATGCGATTGGGACGAATTTTGTGTTGTAAATTTTATTGAAAATTTTATTTATTTGAGATTGTCGGTTCCGACAATTCTTCTTTATTTGCCTGTCAAAGACATACTATCATTTCCATTTGGTGATCCGTATGTGAAAGGTGTACTTAAAGCATCTTCTAAAATTTGAACACATAGACATTTGCTAATTATATAGTATAAACTGAAGTAAAATCATCCCGTACAACCAGGGAATACGTTTTCACCTGCTGTTTGTGTGTGTGAGTACACTCTTATTGTTTTTAATAAAATATTTGCTATCACTGTTTCTATCAATTGCAGACACCTTTTTTTTCTTCTCTTGGTTTTTTTGTGTTAATTAATTGATAGCTTAATTATGGTTATGTTGGCATATGAATAATAATCCGAAAATTACTTTAACATAATGAAGTTGGGTCTGATATTACCAGTGAAGTTCACCAGCGTGGGAATTTAAACCTACATTGTAGCCTCATTTGTTGTCAAGGATATCACCCAAAATAATGCTGTTATCTGGTTTATTGTGAGCAGCCCAGCAACTGTTATCAACTGAGTCCATTTTGTCTTTCCTTTTTCTTCGATGGACACTAAATACTGCAAGATTTGGTTACAAGAGCTGTCGCATCTGCTTATTAGCTTTCGAACGCCAAAACTTTCTATGTACAAGTTAGTTAATTTTTTTTATACATTCAGGATTTTTGTTGCGTTTTATGTAACCGTACTACGGCTTTGAATTTAACACCTTAGATATCTTTGCGCTATGTAAAGAACCTCTGTAATCTGGAAAGATCTTTCAAAATATTAATTAATCGTGTGCGCTTTTAAACTATTTTGATAATCGGCCAAGGTCTGCTACATTACGTAATTTGTTGTCAAGTACATTCATATAGTTATTTGGATCACTAGTCCAGAAAATGATATTTTGCAGTATGAGTGATATTGCGTAACCAAGGCGGAGCAACATGAGCACTCGCAAAACATTTTCTGGACGTGTAATCCACAAAATTTTTTTATGCCGACAAATCTCAAAATACTTACAAACTTATTATTTAGTTCAAAAATGTATTTCTAAGGATTTATTTTTTCTGGTTGGTACCCACTTGTCACTGCATTCTTACTTGATTTTCAAATTTAAATTTAAATAAAGTGACACTTTTTGGTAAAGAATTTAATGGAAAACGAAGTATGAAATAACCAGCTCACATAAAAGATACACCGGAAGCAGTGATTAATAATTTATTACCAGTAAAATTTGTAACTCGGTACTAGAAAGCGTATGAAGAATTTAAAAAATTGTGCGATAGTAATAGTACCGCTAAGATTTACAACGAGTATGTTCTTCTTGCATATTTTGATAAGAAAAAAAAAAAAAAAAAAAACAATTCTGCAATTCCTTGGTCTATATTTTCAATGTTAAAATCAACTCTGAATATTAAAGATATCAACATTGAAAAATATTCAAAATTAATTGTTTCACAACCTACCACACATAACCACATTAGTTGAGGTTTATGTAAAAGTATTAATTGGTACTTACATTAACGTTACGGTTACATCTGCGTAAGGATTCCATAAAAATCAACGTTTATTTGTTTATTAAGCAATTCAATATTTATTTTGTCTTAAAAATTTCTATAACAAAAGATTCAGTTTTTTCCTTTACCATATCAAAAAAATAAACAAAAAACAACTATAAAATTTTATTAGATTGCAATTCAACTAATTCCTGTTTCCTTCTTCAACCTTCCATCCCTCTCTTCTCTAAACTTTCAGTATTTTCTTTTCCTCTCTCATTCCTTTCCTCCTCTCCAACACTTCCCTCATCCATTGTTTTCCTTCCTCTTTCTCTCTAGTAGTAACTTCCATTCCTTTTCCTCTTGTCTTGTTTTCCTGCATCCCTTTTTTATATGTATTATATTTTTCCATTCATCCCCACACAACCTGCATACTCTCTCATCATCACTCATCCAATATTTATTTTCCTTTTCTTCATTACCCATTCTGAACTTTGCAATCATTCTTATTTCATTTATTCCTTTTCCTTCTGTTATGTACCTTGGTGTCTTGTCTGTCATTATTTTTTATGTATTTCTCGTTATATTTTCCTTCCTTTATTTTTGCCCTTCTTTCCTGCTTTGAGTATCTTTATCTCTTGCAATTATTTTCTCTTCCATCTTTCTCCCCCCTCTCTTAATATCTTTATCTCTTCTCTCACGTATCCCACTCTTTCATAGTATTTTCTTCTTTTTTCTTCCCCATATTTTACCTTCTTTTATTTTATTTTTTTCCTACTTCTCATTTTTTCTTCATACCTTACTGCAATTCTTCTTGCTCATATCCTTATTTTTTCTATTTCTAGATCTTCTTCCACTATATACCCCGGTGTCTCTTTCTCTAGTCCTAACGTCCACTTCCAGTATTTCTCTTGTATTTTCTCTAGCTCTTGCCATTTCCTCTAACCCCAAATCTCCGCTCCCTACAGTACCACATTTCTTACCAACTTTTCAAACATCCATCTTCTTTTCTTTATATCTTTACCAAATATCCTTTCTAACTTGTCCTACTATTCTATTTCCTTTGATTTTCATCTCTATTATATGGTCTCCATCTTTGTTATCATATCTGATGTTGTAACCTAAGTATCTATACTTATATATATATATTATAATTATTGGTTCGTCCTTCGAGTTGATTATTGATCTTGATGTTTTCTCCACAAGTAGGTGAAATTGCCCTCTTGACCCTTTTAATTGGAAGGTTTTTTTTTTAAAGACAGGTAAACCAGTACTGGTTTAAAAAATTTGGCGACGTTTCAACCTGATGTGGTTTGCGGTGCTTCTTCGGGCCAGTGCCAGATTAGTTTTTCCCTTGGATTACGATAGCACACCGTTATATGTAGTCCGGGAAAACAATCTAAACTGTCGCATCTGCTTTTGCTGTTCCACAGCCTAATATATATATATATAATATATATAGTATATATATATATATATATATATATTCATCAAGATCATACATTATAATGTTATTACTCGTAAGTGATGTCATAAGTGTAAGAGAGATAGCATTATAGATGCGCGCTGACATCGTATGTTTAGTTATATCATAGGAGTCACCATATGGAAGTATACGGAAGTATATGAAAGTTTGATGTAAGTGTGTGGAAGTTTGATGGATGTATGTCAAGTTTGGTGGAAATACTTGGAAGTACTTTTACAAGTGGAAGTAGGTGTACACAATTTTTTCCTGGCGGTTTGCCCTTTGTTACCTACGCACAAAATTGTGGGTAATATTAAATAATTAATAACTACCTATATTCAGTTGTCTAGTTTGCTATTATTTTTCTAACCTTCTTTAAAAGTCAAAGATGTGTAGGTATGGTTGGCAACTTTAATGTAAAATTAGAAACGCAAAGTTGGTAATAATTATTCATTATCATCTAAAAATTGAATATTTTAAAATTTTTTATTCTCATATTTGATAATATAATAATAACGACAATACTCAAAGGTGAATCCACAATATAGTAATTATTAACACATTTAATATAGCTATGACAAAAACACAAAATTTACCAATGAAATTAAAAACATACAAAGTTTTAAATTGCTATTTAAATCATGCATGCTATAAAAAAATAGTAATTATTAAATTTATTCATTTATGATTCAATACGATTGTTTTCACGAAAAAATTGGTAATTGCTACAAAAAAATTAAACGAAAATGGATTTCCGTACAGAATTATTAGAAAATATTTATTAAATCAGAATGTAGATACATATAAAGAAAGAAATAAACCCAAATATACTGTATTTTAAGATATTTAATATAGAATGTTTATCTAATAAAACAAAAATATAGTTAACAAATATTTCTAATCTATATTAGAAAAATTAAAAGACAAACGAGCAAAAGAATATAACAGTAATTTGAATTGAATTAAAACTAGAATAAATAAACATTTGAATGATTATTATAAATAATTATAATAAAAGGCAAGGCAGCATTAGTAAAATATGCATTTGACTTAAAACAATTACTTTTAAATTGAATGATAAACCAGTCTCAAAAAACGGAAGCATTGTTACGCCACAGCATAAATTTTAACTTCATAGGCGACGTTGAAAGTGACACCGCTGTGTTTTGATTGTGCTGTAGTTAAGATTTATTAATTCTTCGAAAAGCGGGCATAATTCTTTAATCTTTAATCTAAAAAACAAAACGAATATTTTCTAATTATTGTAATTTATAAGAAAAGTTTGTGTTTTGAGAACCATCTCCATTCATATTTTCTAGCTTTGTAATTAATTAAAATCTAGCTTAGAGGCATTTTCCTTTAAATGTCTCTTGGTTCGTTCTATATTCAGTTTTTACAATCACTTTATATATTTCCTATTTATCACATTATCGTCTAATGTGATCAAGTCTGTAATTTTCTTTTTAGTATCAGTTCGCTGCTGATGATGATAGCTTAGCTATTGGAAACAATTGCTCGGTTGTAATTTTATCTGCAGTTTTTTGATGTTTTATTTCTCTACCGATAGATACTGCAGTTTCACAATTGCATTCATTTGAATTGTCATTTATGCAATTTATACGTTTCATTATTTTATACGATTGTATAAATCAAGTTTGATATTGACTGACTAAAAACCCTTTTGTTTAATGGTTGAATTGGGCACAAAATTAGCTATTAAACTTTATGAAGCATTAGTTTTTTTGTCAGTTAATCATAACTTATCCAATCTTGGTGTTTATTATACTTAGACATAATTATATTATAAACCACAGTTACAATTGGAATTGAATTTATTAATATAAAAACGAATGTTCTCAACATTTAATGATCTGTGTACTTTGTTAACACAATGTAAACAAATTTAATAAGAAATTATTCAGTTTTTGTGTTTATATCAACTCCTAAATTAATTAACCGATGTTTGCATACTACTATTACTGTAGGATCTTAAAACAATCAAAGTTTTAAACTGCAACTTTTACATTCAAAATGTATGGTAGGCATATTGCAAAAAAACAGAAAAAAGGTGTCTAAGTATATAAATTAAATAAAATCAAAGATAACATTAGTACGAAAAAAAGATAATAATAGAGAAAATTTACAAATCCTTGGTTGCAAGCACATTAAATACATTTATTCTACCAAAGAGCTTTCTCAAACTTAAGTAAACTCTCATTGATTAAAATTCTGTATGTAACAATGTACTAAAACGCTATTTATTCTTAGTATGTTCACCAACTTCATAAAAATCTTCAAAACAAAAAAAAATTGTATACGACACAATATAAAAAAATCCCAATAAAACTTCAAGTACTTTTTTATTACTTTGCCAAACCTTCTTTAGCGTTTGCAATGCACGTGAACTTTCTTAAATCTTTTTAAATTGTCGCATTTTGTTCAAGTTTATTGAGATTTTCAAGTCCACTAATCCCGATAGATTCAATTTCTAAAATAGAATTTTATAGTTGCAGCTGCTTTTACGTTTAGTTTTTATTTTTTTGAAAACGAATAGGTGTTATAAATTCCAAGCGATTAATTATTCTATCTTGTTATACAAAACAAAAATCTAGACCGAATCAGTCTTTTTAAGAAATAATAAAATTCTGTTACGTTCGGCAACTTTGATTTAAATCCTTTCAATTGTTATCCACAATCCGTAACATTGATTTTGTCGCAAAATAGCATTGAACATCTGTCTAACGGAAGTAATCAATAATGTATATTTTATTCTGTTTTACTTCGCAAATTTATAAGATTTTTGCATCTAAACTTTTGCAAGTAGTTCCTAGTTTAATTTTATGCCACTGTTTAACACACATTGTAATGACAATTTGTATGTAGAAAAAGTCTCTTTTATGCCAACACATTCTTTGTTAATAAATATTTTTTTAAATAACATATAAATAACAATGTTGTAGCGTATTTGTATACATATTAGATAATTACATTGAGTTTATTAAACTAATTAGATTTGGTAATGTGCGAATTTAATAAAAAAGATTAATATTCTGTCATTCTTTAACAAACAAATTAAAATGATAAACAAGTAATTGAAAATCAAAATATAATATAATACATCAATTCTTATATCAATCAATGTACTAAATGTTTAATGTGACAGAAAATTATATTTTCCATCTCATATGTGTCAAAATAAATAGGAAATCAATGACCACATTTTTAAATAACGGTCTCAAACAGTTTAACATAAAAATTACGTTTAAAAAGAAAAATTGTTTTGATAGGACTATATTACATTAGAAATCTTTCTAAAAAACATACCAAAATTATGAGTTCTTAAATATTAATAAATTAACAACTTAATTATATAAAAGGGCTTTTGATTCGGAAAATATGCAATTAAAAATTTCAGAAATATGTGTGTAAGTATCAAAGAAGACAGTGTTGTTCAGACATTCTTTAAAATTAACAAAGCTTTAGTAAATTTTGTATAGTATGGAAAAGGACAATTTATACGTCTGCCTGCCAATACCACATTTACAAATAGTAAAATAAACGTCACAACAGGAACTCTGCAACGGACAACGACGACGGCGAATAGCGATCCTAGATTTGTTGATCAAGAAGACACAAAATATATAAAACATTTAAGTATTTATAAAATCGTTTAGAAAACTACCCTTAGTTTATATATCGCAGAGTGGGTCGCGCGGGGTTAATTTGACATATGCAACGGAAAGTTCCCAAAACAGCTTAAGGCGCCACCTCGAACAGTTTTCGAGATATTCGACTTGAAAATTTGGAAAAAAAATTAGTTGTGAACCATATGTATTCTTCGACGCTGAATAAAAAAAATCACTAGCATTTTGCAATATCTTAACCAATATTCGAGATATTGGAACCAAACTTACAGTAATACTGTAAGTTTTGGTTATGAGCCGTACATTAGCAGCTTCTGGGATTTTTTAACTTTGTTTTGAACAAAAGCTATCGCAATGAACCAAAATAATACATCTAATTTTCAAATAAAGTTATAGTAAAAGCAACGAATTTTTTGTATTAAGTTAATTTGTAGAGCACTTTAAACATATTTGTAAATGATTCCGATAGCCTAAGAATTCTTCAAATATTCTCGAAAATGTCATTTGCGAGAAAAAATGTTCTGGCGGCAATGTGATTGTCCTATACAACTGTACTTATAAGTCTGATTATTAATAAATCTGAAATTTTGACTTTAGTTGCATTTTTTAAATTATTTAAATTTTTTAGCAAAAATAACTTTACATGTTTTTGTATGAGGCTATATAAAAAATAAAGTTGTTGATGGTTTCTCCGAGATAAAATGTTAGATTAAAAATTTAAAAACACCATTTTCTAAAGCTCTAAAAGTGTTAATAAAAAAATGTTTTTAGATTTTAATATATTCAAAAATAAGCGCAAAAAATTTGAAAAATAAAAATCCAAACAATGGTTTTTTTTGTAAAATCTTGAAAAATATACTCAACTTTTTGCAATTTAAACAACCTTGTATCTTCTACCGTTTTCAAGATCCCCATGTTGTTTATTCTTATCTTCGACACAGTGTGTAGCTAACAACTCTTGCAAACCATTTCAGATGATGTGTACCATAGAGTACAGTGACGACGTTTTCATGGACCTGATATATTTTCTGCAGCCATTTCTCTAGCTTACTCATTAGGTTTATCCGTTGGTTTGAATCTCCTAAGATCTTCAGACAAAGAACGTGAAACTCTTTCTCGCAACGTTGTAAGATGGGTAGAGCTTATCGACGACATCGACATCGATTTGGTTTTGTTGTAATAGATAATCATCCCATGTCGTTCATTCTTATCTTTGAATACAGTGTATAGCTAACAATTCTTGCAAATCGTTTTGGTCAACAGATGATGTGTACCATAGAGTACAGTGACAACGTTTCGATAGACCTGATATATTTTCTGCAGTCATTTTCTCTAGCTTACTCATTAGGTTTATCCGTTGGTTTGAATCTCCTAAAATCTTCAGACAAAGAAAGTAAAACTCTTTCTCGCAAAGTTGTAAGATGGGTAGAGCTTATCGACGACATTGACATCGATTTGGTTTTGTTGTAATAGATAATCATCCCATGTCGTTCATTCTTATTTTGAATACAGTGTATAGCTAACAATTCTTGCAAATCGTTTCGGTCAACAGATGATGTGTACCATAGAGTACAGTGACAACGTTTCGATAGACCTGATATATTTTCTGCAGTCATTTCTCTAGCTTACTCATTAGGTTTATCCGTTGGTTTGAATCTCCTAAAATCTTCAGACAAAGAAAGTAAAAACTCTTTCTCGCAAAGTTGTAAGATGGGTAGAGCTTATCGACGACATTGACATCGATTTGGTTTTGTTGTAATAGATAATCATCCCATGTCGTTCATTCTTATTTTGAATACAGTGTATAGCTAACAATTCTTGCAAATCGTTTCGGTCAACAGATGATGTGTACCATAGAGTACAGTGACAACGTTTCGATAGACCTGATATATTTTCTGCAGTCATTTCTCTAGCTTACTCATTAGGTTTATCCGTTGGTTTGAATCTCCTAAAATCTTCAGACAAAGAAAGTAAAACTCTTTCTCGCAACGTTGTAAGATGGGTAGAGCTTATCGACGACATCGACATCGATTTGGTTTTGTTGTAATAGATAATCATCCCATGTCGTTCATTCTTATTTTGAATACAGTGTATAGCTAACAATTCTTACAAATCGTTTCGGTCAACAGATGATGTGTACCATAGAGTACAGTGACAACGTTTCGATAGACCTGATATATTTTCTGCAGTCATTTCTCTAGCTTACTCATTAGGTTTTATCCGTTGGTTTGAATCTCCTAAAATCTTCAGACAAAGAAAGTAAAACTCTTTCTCGCAACGTTGTAAGATGGGTAGAGCTTATCGACGACGTCGACACCGATTTGGTTTTTTTGTTGTAATAGATAATCATTTGTGGCTCTGTGCTTTTCTAGACTCTAGATCTATAGCATCATCGTAATGTTGGTCCAGACTTTAAATATATGGCATTATCATAAGATATCACAAGGACAACACAATTTTTTTGGGTACGTGAGAGACAATCATGCACTTATTAAAACTAAACATACTTGACCATGGTCCACTGCCCTTCACATTTAATGGATCCACTGAAAGTTGTTTTTATTGTGCTAACATATGACAATCTACTACTTTTTTAACTCAGTAACAAGTTTGACATCCATGAACAACTACATCGATAGGTTTATCGCTAAGTTTTTAAGTTTCCTGTGGCTGCGTTCCAAAACATATTTCCGTGTTGTAAGTGTTTACATCACAAATAGCATAAATTTTCACGTAGTATTTGGAAAACGTTGAAAGAATATATTGTTTGAATCTACTACGTCCTCTAAAAGCTTCCAATTTCTCATCAATAGTAACACACTGTCCCAGTGAATAACAATGTTTACACTTCTCAACAAAATCTCGTTTTCGTTTATTTGTTCGTTCGTCAAGTATATACTGTGTGTCTTATATAATTTATTAATATTTAATTTATCTGACATCATCAACCCTTGATAATTTACTTTAAATTTTGTGACACACACAGTATATATCCTTGCCTCGATAAAACCCTCGCAGGTTTGGAAGAAACGTCGACCTTAGATGTAATGTTATTTTTATCTTCGCCTAGAAGGAAAACACTTTTAAATCATAAGAATAATTAGAGAACAAATATTTTTAACTGAAAATCTTTAAAGAGGTTACAAATTTGAGCAATGTTATCTACAACTTTTCTTAAAAATTGTGTGTTGCGGTTATCAAAACGCAGGAAGCTTATTAGAAACTTGAACCCTCAGAGGCTCATAACGAGACAAAATATTTTACGTCTTTTTTATTTGTAGCTTACTAGTCTTCTAACATTATGCAAAATTCCAGCTAGTTATAAAGACCTATGAAGTCCTCAACTATATCCTTGTAGTATTTTATCAAAAAAATAGGTGACTCAACACTCTTTTTTATTCTTATCAAGGCTAGGTTCTCTTTCTGCCCCCTTCTGCCAGTATCGGAGTCATCAATTCTTTTTTCTGTAGGTTTATCTTCTGCATCTGTGTCCGATTCGTCTACAAAATCTTAAGATAAATTTTAGCAAATAATTTCTGCAAATGAAAGACTGGTCAATAATGCGCTTAGTCTTAAACACGATGTGGATACCAATTCAGCCGAAACATATAATTCCCTCGTTGCAAAGTTTGTTGGGGGAAAACGAATAAATTTTTCAAATTAGAAATTCTTATAAAATTTGATGGCCACGGTGCTGTAATTTCGTATAATACTGGAGGACAATTCCTTAAAATAATTCAACTAAGCATCTAAAGTATTGTATAATGTACTTTTTCAGAAAAAAAGAAACATTTTCTACATCAGATATTCATTACGGACCTATTTAGCCGAAAAATGATATGGGAGTTGAAGAATACAATAAAAAAAGTTTAAAATTCCCTGAACAACTTTATAATGCAGACAAATTACAATTTGCTAAAAACAACATCACAGTCAAACACTCGGTTATAGTACAAAGAACAAAGACTAAATATTACAGCGATGAATTTTGGTGTGATTTGTAAATTAAGAAAAATAACCTCGACGTGTAAGTTGGTGTCAAGGTTACTTTGTAGTGTTTTGGGGTAACCATAACACACAATTTAAGTTGAAAAAAAACTAAAACTGTTATACAGTTATTTAAGGGAAAAAAGCAAAAATTTTTCACCATTAGAGGCCGTAGAACAAAAACTTCAAATGCAAAACCTTTTATCTATTTGTAAAAACATAATGCGTTACTTTGCAATATGTACTTTGAGTGGTGTACATGTAGAAACAATTGAGAGGTAACGTATAATATTTGCTTACATGAAAACCTAAGAGTTAAAATTTAAAACGTCCGAGTTTTATTTGAACTATTTATTACAGGAAGTAGTGGACCATAGAAGATGCCGGGACTTTAAATTGAGAGATGTTTTTATTACAATTTAATCTGTATATTTATATAAAATTTTAAATAAATAATTAAAAACTACTTAACCATTAATGAAAAAAGGAATTTAATTGTATAAATTAATTTTAGACCATATTTGAACTTAAAATATGTGTATGTAAAATATCCGTCTGAAAAGATTATGCATCTACACAAAATTTGTCCAAACTTGCATCTCTTGCAAAATTTGTTATTTTTCTATGTTTAGCCTTGGGTAGAAAGTAAAGTTTAAATTGCCAATCAATTAAAATGTAACTAAATTGTAGCTCTTCTTTCTATTTTGATATCAGTGTTGGAAAGATTTTTCTTATAATTGTTTTTCTACTAAATAGTTCTATTTAATATCGGATGTTTTTTCTAAAAACACATATATTTTGCTGGATTCGTTATTTATAAAAAAAAATTTAAGAAACAATCCGACAAGATGCTCGCTTTAATTCAGGGATTCAATTGTCATTTTAATATTTTTGTAGACTTTACGCGTTAAGTCAGTATCCGGGCTGAAAGTAAGTAAAATTGTTGTAGGTTGTCTAAACACTGTAAGGAGGAGCCTTAATAGACAAGGTTTTGGAGCTTTAAGGGACCGACAAAAGTTCACAAAACAAGATTTATTCAATGCATATAATCAGTTATGTGCAGATGAACATAAGTCAAAATTATTATCCTAGAGTACACTCTACGGTATATTTAAAGTTAACAGATTTTCTTATGGGACCAAACCGCGTGTTCTATATTTCAAAAGGTAGTTGAAAAGGTATTACTTGGGTATAAGAGAACCGTTAATTAATTAGATAATGTTGTAGTAACGGAAAGTGATCATACGGAGCATATTCAAAATCTTACAAAAGTATTCAAACGATTAACTAATGCGGGGTTTAAATTGAATTTAAAGAAATGTAAATTTTTTAAAGATTATATTTTTACTTAGGACATAAGTATATTAAATTATGTATAAGATCCTGTACATGGATGTGGCTTTTCCATGCGCAAAATAATAAGAATTAAGATAATTTCCATTTGTACTTAGAATACGTAATCGTAGAATAAAAACTTTGTTTCATTTAATGTTCTACATTTTATTTTTATGACGCTACATCATACTAGAAGAGTTTTATTTGGTTCTAAAAATTCGATCGTTTAATAGCTTAAATGACATTTTAGACATTAACCTTAGGCTACTTTTTCGGCTAGCTGGTTTTCTTTCCTCCAACTTGTTATGCGTGTAGTTTTTTTTAGCAGATTTTTATTTGGCGTTTTTTTTTGATTGTTTAAAAAATTAATTAGTAATAGTAACAGCGTTTAAATTTGCTATTGTAATTGATAAGAAACACTATGTTAAGGACCAATTTAAAAAATGACCTATAAACCCCCTTTATAAAGTCGACTTTAAAATTCAATTCATAAAATCGACTTTAAAAACCGTTTTTAAATCAAATTTTGAAGTAATTTTAAAATCGGGTTTAAAAAACGATTTTACAAATTGATTTTAAACTGATTTTAAAATGAACTTTAAAACCGATTTTAAAATCGACTTAAAACCGATTTTGATTTAAAAGTTTATTTCGAAAATCG
Source organism: Abscondita cerata (assembly GCA_030710515.1). Classification (NCBI taxonomy): domain Eukaryota; kingdom Metazoa; phylum Arthropoda; class Insecta; order Coleoptera; family Lampyridae; genus Abscondita; species Abscondita cerata. The sequence continues at coordinate 137,634 of JALBCR010003446.1, read as the reverse complement.
ACTATGTAAATGTTCGATTTTTTTAAAACCGCAAAAATCAAAAATTAATTTACCAGTTAATCGATTTTGTTGCCACCACTACTTTAAATAAGTGAAAAAATATCAGTTTAATTTAAACGTAGTTGTTGATCTTGTACATCCTCTTAATAAAAAGCTTAAAAATCTTGAAAACAATTAAATAGATTTGAACTTTTTGTCCCTTGTGTTCAGGGCAGAAAAAACTTTCTAAATAAATTTGACGGTTTTTACAAAAATTCATCTTTTTTACTCTAAAACATTTATGTTTATTTTTTAACAACCCATTTATCAATGAAAGCAATGAAAAGAAAATGCGTTTAGCTATAAAATTTCAAAGTATTTTTACAAATTATCAATATATGATTAACATGTTGTGTTTGGATGTACAGTAAAACCCAATAGTGGATATAATTTATTAAATTGTACGCTTTTGTTCCGTTTAGATGGTAGGTGTTATTCATGTTTTCGAAATCAATTTTTCTAATTTATTTGTTAGTAAATGTAATTTAGTCCAAGCAATGAAACGCCTGTATCGTACAAGTAATAAACATTTATGTAGACAGTGGTTCAAAAGCATATAAATTGGGTTCTCTCCTTGTTACGGTTCGATCCATTCAAATATTTAGATTGAAAGCTTATAATTACAAAAATATTTTAAACATTTATTAACGTGACAGGTCTATTACTTATGTAAGAAAAAAATTGTTAAAAGTTTATTTTTAAATTATTTTGTATTTGCTGTGCTAATGCGAAGTAAAATTAGAAAGCACCCGTACCAGTAAAGATCCGTTTAAAAATTAAATTTTATTTGAATATAAGTTCTTTTTGCTGTTAAAGTTACACTCTAGTAATTCCAATTAAAATTTATTATTATTATTATTATTATTAATTTAATGAAAATATTTAATTTTAAAAATTCAGCAATTTTATTATGCTTTCTAATTTTGTTCAGTATTGCTATAAAGAATTTGATAGTTGACTTCCTTTTTAAATGCTTTTAATAGTGTTAATTATAATAATTCGTTGGGACATGTAAATGTTAATTCTACAGATAGTCAAAACTAAATAAAATTATTAAAAAATGTAAAAATCAAGTACAACTATTTTGACATATGTGGTACTACGTTTAGCTGTCACCTTAGGAACGCAAGTTTAAATCTTGCCCAATGTATTATTTTTTCCACATTGTTTCAATATTGGAGATATATTAAACATTTTTACTCAAAAAACAAAAAAAAAACCTTTTATTTTTTTAAATTAGAGTTATTTTCATTATCGTTCTTTTTAAAATTTCTTAGATAAAAATAAATTGATTTGGTATTTTAATGACAAATAAAGTAAAAAAAAGGGAGATAGCAATTATTAAACGTCCAGCAAAAGTTTGAACATAGGTTCATACATGTACTAAACACAGCTGCAAATAAAGTATTCAAAATACCAAATCGACCATTTTCAATCTATAAATAATACAAATTTTTACAAAATCTGTTTAGTCTGATGAATCGGACAACTTGTTCGTAATGGACGAAGAAATTGAAACGTTTTATTTATATACATGGTGTACTACACATCACCTTAAACTGATTTTGCCAAAATTTATTCCATTCAATTACTGACATAAATCAGTCAGAACCTGCTAATTAAAATGCATATTATTCCTACGTCTAATTATAAAAATGTTTCAGCTGTAAAGAATATTCATTGTATTATTAATTATATAAATATTTTTATAATAATACATTAAAAATTGGATTTGCAAAATCTATAATATTTATTTTTTAGTATTAAAATCATTAAATGAGTTTTTTTATAACTTAAGTAGAAGCAAAAGAATTCAATTTTTATAATAAAATACAAAAAGTAAATTTTTTGTCACTAGTTCAAAAATAATACTTTTTGCCTATGCATCTTATTATATAAAATATTTTGTTGACAGTTTGTTGTCTGTTTTTAGTAGTAGGGTTTACATGAGCAAATTATTGTGGAATTTGAGTTAAGCATGTTAGATAGAACTTTTCTAAAGAATAGCTTGTGTTATTCGAAACAAATCACAAGGCACAGAGTATTGATCTCAACAATTTAGACAGGCATCTTTGGATTATAGAAACGTTAGTGTTTCTGGCACATCTCCAGAGTTCTTTACCATAAATTTAAATAGGTATGATTATGGTTTTAGTATAATCAGTTTAGATATTTGGTGGTTAAATCAATTTGCATTGGTTTCTTTAGTAAATAGACATTTTGAGTTAGATTGATGTCTATAATCATTTTGAAGTATTTTATTTTGATTTGTAGAAAAAAGACCAGACTATCTGAACACATGAGATACATTAATAATCCATCCAAATACGGACTCAACCCTTTTTAGTGAAATCTACTTTAGCACAACGTATAGTATATTAAATTCTGGCCGCACAATAAATAGCTATTTGTTAATTCTCTTTTTTAAAATAACCATAAAATCGACACTTACTGGATCTGTTAGAAATCATCACATCAATTCTGCCAATGAAAATTTACTTTTGATCGATCAAAATATGTTTGAACCATTAGTTTCAAATTACACACTATTTCAGAATACCCTATATGAAAAATTCATACTTGGCACCAAATTCTGACTTGTTACGACTTCATTTAATTTTTAGTTTATTTATAATCATGGTAAATCACCAAAAATTGATACCTCCTATCAATTGTTAAAAATTTTAAATCTATTTTAATCTAATTTACATTGGACGACTTCAAATTAAAAACCACCAATACTAGATGAATCCCAATTTTCCAGAAATATTTTACTTTAGACTGCTTTGCTGTTAGAACGGTGCTAAAATACATTTCAGTGGATGGAATATTGGCAAAAATAAACGTGATTTATTTTTCTTTAAGCATTATTAAAACGACATTCTATAGCCCTACATTAAAAAGGCTTTCACTATCTAAATGCTGGAAGCAGCATTTTTTTTTTTCTCAACTATTTACGTTGGTACCTCGGTTATATCATACTATTATAAACTCAGACTAAATATAAGTACTTAGATAAGCAACTCTATATTTGCTTTATACCGAAAGATGAAGTTGGAATGCTAGAAAGACAGCAGTGAAGGACGACATTACAGTATCACGTGATAAGTGGAAGTTTGTAAGTGAAAGTGAAAGATATACAAGATATTTGTCGTGTATTTAAGGTTAACACTGACACCTCTTCTTTTATTATAAAAATCAGCAATAAACGTTTGAAGAAAAAATACTACATTTCACTTGTAGTGATTACTTAAATTTGTTAAATTTTTAAGTTCAACAATTAACTTGTTCAACTCCTAGTAAAATAATCTACTATTTGTTGAATTTTTATTTTTATTTGTCAAACCAGCTTTGTAATGTATTTAGATGGTATTGTTGACCCATTACTGTTTGTTAAGGATTTCGATTTACTAATAATATAGAAATAGGCAAATGTGCGAATCGTTTTGTTTCTGGAAGATGGTAAGTCTGAAATGAAGAGAACGTAGAACAGTAGACACATAATACTCCCCTGTGACATTCTTGCATTAATTGGATGCAAATTAATGGTTGATTTAAACTGTCGGCTGTTGAGATATGATTAGAAAAGAATAAAGTAAGAAAGAAGAATTTGCTTGATGTTAGTTACGTCGACAAATATCACTGAACAGTTGCAACTGTCCTCAAAGGATTTATGAATGACGTCAGTTATCATGGATCTTCTATATTAGTGAATATTTTGTATGTATGTTATTGTACTCGCTACAGAAGTAAAACCGTTTTTGGACCTTTTTCTTAGTGGAAAGTTTTATGTAAATAAGAAAACACTACCAGTTCAAGTGTTTGGCAACGTTTTGCACCCAATATGCGGGTGCTTCCTCGGACCAGTGCCAGATCAGATTGTCGTTGATATTACATAAGTAGGTATTTTAAAATTAGAGAGGAACGTCTTTAGCATAACTTTATCTTATGTTTTCATTTGTGTAATTTTAATAGTTTAAGTTTGCATAGTTCCTTAGTTTGATAATGTTCGGTATTAATTATTTTTCTGACTATGTGACAGTTGGCAGTTAGTCCAGTCTTTATGCCTTGTAACTCTACAGTTTGGTGTAGATGTTTTATGAACTATAACTATAACTAACCTGAAAAATGTTTATTCATATAACCTTGTTAAGGAATAAAGTGATAAATATGCAATTAGCAAAATAATTTAATGAAATTGATTACTAACATTCTCATAACAAAATCCTGCTTGACTTTTTTTATGCTGTTTTATAGCTTTTTATGATACAAGTGTTTTATAAACCAAATGAGTCGCGGAATAACCACGAAATATTTGCTTGAACATTTGTCAAAAAATTTATTTGCTGTAAATCCACGAGTATAATTATTCAACACCTCCTACCTCTTTCCGTAAGAGTTACAAAATTATCAAATCTCTAAAATTTTATACGTCAGAAACCTGGGGTTTCGTTGTCATGTGTTTTGCTTTGTTCGGTTGTTGACAACAAATTATTAGTTTAAAAAAATGTACAAAAAACTGCTCCGACACTTGTAATATTGATAGAAATGAAAAAAAAAAGTTCTCTGTCTAGAAAAATGCGAGAGATGTTAAAGATACCACATCGAGTTTGCTATCTAAGAAATCTGGATACAAAACAATTTTTTTTTATTTATTTATTTATTTCAAGCAAACAGTGTTTTTAAATTCTAATTCGTAAAAATATTTTTTTGCTTGAAATTAAGTAGCCCCTCAAGATGTCTGTGTTGGAATACCCATAAAAAGATACAGAAGATGTGACAAGCGGAAATGACATTTATCTGTTATATATAAAATAATAAATTTATAAAAAGAACAAAACTATAATATGTTATGTTGTGGCCGTTACTCATTGAGGAAGTTAGCATTGTCAAAGTAGATTTCCACTGAACTACATTACAACTAATTAAAATTAACTTAAACTATATCAACAAAAAGATAATCAATTTTGGGCATCGTTAGAAGCCAATTTTTTATAGATCTTGAGAACTGGTTCAGAGAATTTATATTCCGAATATGTGCGGGTATTTTACTAAAAAATTTTAGACATGTATAATTAAAAAAAGTCTTAAAACAGATAATTTTGGCCTATATATCCGATATGATTTTTGTCTACCCATTCGTAAATAATAACTATTTCGGCTGACCGACCAGCTCCCAGATCTAATAAAAAACAACTTTGTAACTTTATAAAAATATAAATACTTTAACGGTAAATTGTTCATCGTTTGAAACAAAGGAAAAAGACTTTTCTTTGAAAGATTTGCATAACATTGTGCGTATAATTTTTTTTGGGATAAAATTAAAGTACGTAAACTATTCATATTTGTGCCTCCTAACAAATAATACCATATTGCAATCTTGAATTAATTAGTGCAAAATAGATTTGCTTTAACACTATTAAAAGCAAGTATATCGAAGAAAGTACAATTTTTGAGACATCACCATCATTGAATTTTTAATTTATTTATGTGATCTTTCCAATTACGATCAATTATAACCCCGAGATATTGAATATTGTCTACTTGTTCTATAATTATGCAATTGTTGCACTGCATGGTGTTATTGTTTAAACATGAGGTACACTTATAAATTACTTGATTTAAAAATGAGTTAGTTTTCTGTAAACCGTAAAAGATGAACTTTGTTTTTACTGAGAGTTAAGCAATTCTCATCAAACCAATATTTAAATTTGTTTAAATCTTCAGTAATACTTGTATACAAGATATTTTTGTCGTTAGATGTATAAGATAGGGCAATGTCATCTGCAAAAGCTGTAAAGTGCCATTGAATTTACCTAAGCATAGATCATTTGTATAAATTAAAAACAACAAAGGCCCCAATACTGAACCCTGTGGAACACCGCATGATACTTCATACGTAGGGCTATAAAAATCATTTATGAGAACCTGTTGTTTTCTATCAGAAAGGTAGCTGGTAAACCAATCATGTGCAGTGCCTCTAATACCCGCATTCCAAAGTTTTCCCTAATAAAATACTATGTATGACCGTATCAAATGCCTTTGTAATGTCAATAAAATAAACTTGTAACAAACCGGCTTTCATTTAAACCTTCGTAGATTTCTGTTAAAAATGTAATAATGCTCCCTCAGTGTTTTTCCCAGCAATAAAACCAAATTGAGTTTTTTGAAAAGTAATTTACTGCGTTTAAAAATTTCATTAATCTAAATTTTACCGCTTTCTCAAAGATTTTTGATAGTACTGGCAGTAGCGTAATTGGTCTATAATTGTTAATATCAGTTATATTACCTTTTTGTGAATTGGAATAATGATAGTATTTTTAAATTGATGTGGAAACTTTCCTGTACTTAGGCTAAGATTGAAAATGTATGTCAAAACAGGAAGATATTTTCTTGTGTAGTTTTAGAACTAGGGATGACAAGCCGTCAATTCCTACTGTTTTTTTATTATGTAATTTCGAAATAATGTTCTTTATTTCATCCGGCGTTATATCATACATATAAATAGAGTGTTGTATTGACTTTGTTTTAAAAAAATTTTTGAATTCTGGAATTTTTTTAAATCAGGTAAATTAAAGGGCATATTAGATGCTTTTTTCAAAGTGTATCTTAAAAGCATTTGCTATTTTATCAGATGAGTTATAAGTTACGTTAGTGATGGGATCAACAATTTTTTTAATAGAAGACTTATCGATTAACCTTCTTTGTTCCTTTGATTTGTTTTTAATTTCATTAAATATTTTGTTATAGTAATTTTGTTTGTGATTTTTAATGTCTAAGGATAGTTTGTTTCTGTAGGTTTCTTTTAATTGTTTATTAGTAGGTTGAGCTGACAAACATTTATACAAGTGACTTTTCTTTGCAACCCTTCTTAGAATGTGATCATTCATCCAAGGTTTTCGAAATTTGTTTTTGTTTCTTTACTGTTTTAATAGAGGATGAATTTTGAATACATTTTGTGTAAATAGAAAGAAAAAATTTCTACAGCTACAGAAACATCAACTGCTTCATATACCTTTTTCCAATCAATTAAAGCTAAACTTTCATTTAATAATTTAAAATTAATTTTGTTAAAACTTATTATATTATTGATTTTATAGGGTGTAGTATTTTTAGATATGTGTATTTTGCAAACTATGATATGATGGTCTGTTATTCCCAAATTAAATGGTGTACCGACAATGTTCAATTCGTCTAACGTTCGTAAAAATACGTGGTCAATGCAAGATTTTGAATTTCCAAATATTCTTGTCGGTTCATTGAATATCTGTTCAAAACCATTACTTAATAATGTGTTTAAGTAATCGCCTGTTTCGGGGAACATTTTAACGTTGATATATTTATATCACCAATAATACAAACATTTATATCCTTAATAGTATGCATATACTCTGAAAATTCGGCAACGAAAGAAGTGATTGCGTAAAGCATGTAAACGGTATAGTGCAACAACAGTCAAGGAGACGGAGTGAGTAAGAGATAGTTTAACGTATAGACAGTCTGCTGTTCGCAATGTTACCAATTGACTTACACATTCATAATATTCACAAACATACACAACCACTCCTCCCGCCGCCAGACATTGTTACACTTAACAAATAAATTATACCCATTCAATCTACTTCATGTTCTTTAATCCATATTTCTGAGACTACTATTATATCGGGTTTTTTTAGAGTAGATATAAATTCATCAAAGTTAGCCTGCAAACTGCGTATATTTTGATGTATCAAAACAAATCACACGTTTCCTTTAAATAATACCCTATTTCATTTGCCATATTGCTCATTGTTACAACGAAAATATGAACTTACTTTAGGATAAACTTAAAATATATTTAACTATAAATTGAATCTGTTTATTTATATACTTGCATTTTATTCAATAGAATTTAAATCGTTCATTGATGATAATACAAATACAGTTGAGTTATCTTCCTTACGTAAGTGAATTTTCCCCATTGCGGACCCATAAATATTTAACCTTTTAAGGGCCATCGTTCCCATTTTGGGAACATAGCTTGTATTTTGTGTTACCAGATATACATAGTATTGTTCGTTAATATAACTGTTTACTACTAAAAAATAGGGTTTGTACTTATCCGTTATGAAAGATGTTTTTAATTTTTTTGCACAGTAAAGGAAAAAACATCTCCAAAGTTTTCCAAAAATTGAAGTTTTTGCTTCTTTTAGCAAAAATGAACAACAAATTCACTACTTTTGTTTTTTGGGAACTGTTTTTGCTAGAATGATAGTCAATAGAATGTATTAGGTAACTGCTATCCGGATTTCAAATTTTAATTTATATTTTTCTAAAAATGGATCATAAATTTTCTTGTCCCAATTTGGGAACGTTGGCCAGTACAGAACACAATGTGTCATCAATCGTCGTCGAGTGTTACAAGTACAGGTTGCTGCAAGTCGTAATTTGTCGTGGTATTCGTTTCCTTTACACTGAAATTTTTAATCGGTTTTAGTTTTCATGCGGAATTCGAACAGTGCAGTTGTTTTGAAGTCAAGGCGTATATTTTCCAAACAGAATTTTTCCCGACTTTTAGTTTTTGTTTAGAATTTGATCAGTGCATTTGTTTTCACTCTAGTGGTGATTAGGTGTGGTGTAAGTAATTATGGATCCAAAGGTGTTTTACGGGTTAGTCTATCAATAAGAAAGGTAAATTTTACACAATATAGAAATAATTATGTTTTAGATCTCTCGCCAGATACAGATTTTTGACAAACGCGATAGATGATGTTGAAGCTTCGTCTGCCAAAGAGATTATTGTAGTAATACTTCCTCCAGAATCTGGTGATCAAGATATTGATAGTGATGAAGAGATAGAAGAAGAAACTTCAACAAAAGAAGAGGAATGTGGAAAAAGACGCAAGAAGTGTCAATCAATCGTGACGCTGAGGATCCTCCAAAAGTAGGTGAAGAGCATGTTGGAAAGTCAGAATATGAAATATTTTCTTTATTTCTTACAACCGAAATTATTTCTTATATTCGAGAACAGACTCAGCTCTATGCTAGGAGGGAAAAAAATGATCATAGCTTTGATGTATCTGACGAGGAGATCCGACAATTTCTAGGTTTACTACTTATCAGTGGCTATCATAGCCTGCCATCTGAAAATGATTACTGGTCTACGGCACACGATATACAAGCCCCGATTTTCGCTCAAACAATGAGCCGAGAAAAATTTCGAACCATAAAACGTTACCTTCATCTAATTGACAATCGTAACCTTTTTAATTCTAAGGTGGCAAAAGTTTTGGTATTTTACGAAAAACTAAAAAGAACGTTTTCAACAGTTTGGGATATTTCACAAACATCTTAGTATAGATGAAGCCATGGTTTCGTATCATGGGCGACACTCAGCCAAAATGTTTATAAAAAATAAACCGATTAGATTCGGATTCAAGATTTGGATGCTTTGTGGAAACGATGGATATCCCTATAACTTGGAAATTTATTGTGGAAAGTCGGGAGACCGTACAACACCTTTAGGAAGCCGGGTGGTACATTCGATGCTGGAAGTAATAGAAAACTCTGATAACCATGTAGTGTATTTTGAGAACAGAACGAACAAATGTCCCTTGATATCGTCAAAGGACATGAAGAAAAAGGATAGAGGTTCTTACGATTATAGGTCAGACGGGTTTGTAGTGTGTGTAAAATGGCACCACAATGCAGTAGTGACTGTGGCAAGTAACCACTTCAAAGTTACATCAGTTCAAACAACGACAAGAAGAGTAAAGTCTGTAAACAAAAAAGATGTCACCCAACCAAACCTAATTATTATGTATAATTTCGGAATGGGTGGTGTGGATCTTCTCGACCGCTTATCAGCCAGCTACAGACCTATGTTACGATCGAAGAAGTGGTGGTGGAACCTTTTTTCATATGGTCTAAATTTAGCCGTTATTGCCGCATTTCGGTTTTATCAACATATAAATCCCGGAAACGTTATAACACATCTGCAGTTTAGACGAAACGTAGCATTAGCGCTTATCAACGTTGGCGTAGCTCAGAGAAAAAGAAGGGGAGGACCATCTGCACCTGTATTACGAGACATCAGATTTGACGGTGTCAACCATATTCCCACAAGTACATCGCAAGGACGTTGCATAGTCTGCCAAAACAACACGAGGCTGAAATGCAGCAAATGTGAAAAACGTCTTCACAAAAACTTTGTTTTGATCATTTTCATTCCAACAAGTAGGCCTATACATAACGTATTGCTTATGCAATGACTAATTAATCGGTAGAGTAGCTTCAGTTTATACATTTTAAATGCACTCAGAAATAAATACTAATAAAATTCGCTTTCATATTTTTTTAAAGTTCATTGTGTTATATAAATTCGTGTACCGCAACATGCCAACGTTCCCAAAATGGTAACATGCCGTTTTTTCAAAACCAGCAAATGTAGACGAAATTTGACTTTAGTCCTGTTTATAATATAGTACTAATAATAACCTGTTAGATTATTATCATCCTATGAACATGACATCAAGGTGCGGCCAGTAAAAGGTTAAAGCCTCGTTGACGTTTCAAATCTCTCGCAGCAGAATACACAAGTCGTCTTGCCTGGCTTAAGCTCTCATTTATGTAAATTGGTTGTTTTATATGCATGTTTAATTGACGAGTTGTAAGATCTTTTATTTCTTTCTTTTTTTTGTTACATTTTTATTTTATCAGTTCTTCTGACGAACTTTACAATAATGCCTGGAGAATCATTATTAGTGCTTGACTTGGATATTCTTCTGTTTCCAAGACGATGACATGTGTCAATCATGGTCTCATCTATCTTAAAATTGATGGCTTCACCAACCAGCTTAATCACATCTTCTATTACTTCTCTATCCTCTTGGGGTATGCCATGAATTTCGATAGTATTTTGCCTAGACGATTGTTCGGCGTCATCCAGACGTAAAGTTAAATCATTTACTTGCTTTTTAAGTTGTGCGTTTTCTTCTTGTAAATTATTAATTAAATCAAAGCATTTATCTAACTGCTCAAGTTTTTATTAGTGTCGTCAACTTTTAAATTCACATACTCTAGTGATTTCTCAAATTCATTTTCGATACGTTTCCTTTCATCTTGGGCGGTATGTAATAGGAAAATAATGTCCTCTAAAGTTGTTTTACCGGATTCGGCCGATGACGCAATTTGCATACTTTTTCTGCGTGCTTCACAACATTTTCGTTAATAATGTACTCGACTTCCATTTTACTCATTTTGACGCATGTAGCATGTGATATACCTTTACAATCGCAACAATTTAATTTCAATTTATTTTTCCTTACAACTTCATTGCACACAGGACACGACATTATATTAGGGCCAATGTAAACGGCGCACAAAATAAATTATTTTATTTATACAAAGATTGTAATAATCGAATAAGACCACTTGTCACACATCTACACTACACAACGGTTCGACATGAAAAAAAATTGTAAATTGCATTATTTCTAAAACAACTTGACATTAGGTTTCCTTACTCAGAAAGCCTTCAGTAAGAGTGGGATGTGCAACAAAAAAACGGCTTATTCTATTAGTCTACTATTCGGCAACTTAGTTGTGTTGCCTTCATCAGGACGTCTATTAACAACAAAAAATTATAAATTCACCACAAAAATATAAATACTTACAAAATAAAAGTTTTTTTCTAATTTTTTTTTAGGAACAACGTCATTCAAATAAAAAACAAAAACAAAAGGCGTCACAAAAAATATAAACATTAATTAAGTTAAACATACAATTATTTTATAAAAAGAAACAAACAACTTATGTGTTAGTCAAGCTTAGTGTAAAAATGTAACTGTTATTACAGATAAATGAGGGAGGGGTATTCTGAAAAAAACAAAAATCATAAAATTCCAGAAAATAAGTAGAGGAAAAGAAATAAAATTGAGGCTGGTAGAGAGAGGAAGAGAAGGTAGATAGATTTAGGTACCTAGGATGCAACCTCAGATACAACAAGGCGGATGCAGACATAAGAGGGTTAGATGACAAAAGGAAATGAAATAATTTAATCAGAATGGAAAATTGGACAAAGGATATTTGCGAAGGACATGAAGAAGAGAGTTGTTAAAAAAATTTGTAAAAAGCGTGATGATGTACGGAGCGGAGATTTGGGGCAGGAAGAAAAATTCAAAAGAAATACTGTAAATGGCACGCTGGAAAATTTGATAGAAAAATACCAGGATATATAATAAGAATAGTTAAAGCTGGAGAGATAAAATGATACAGGAAGAGAGAAAAGCGTTGAGAATTGAGAAGATGGAGGAGAAAAAGGTAACAAACTGGTATATATGAATGTTAGAAAGGGATAAAGCAGCAAGAGTAAAATATCGGGGAAAAGGGCTGAAAGGCATATTTTATGAAAGGAGGAGGGTATGTACAAAGGAGTAGAAAGTTAGACAATAAGGAGGAAAGATGGAAAAAGGTAGAATTAAAAGATAAGGATAGAACCAGTGGCATGAGACAAGAGCGTGGATAAAGGAAGGAAAGATATAACAACAGATATTACAATTTAATAGTCGATGAGGAAGGCCCAAAAGGTACCTGAGGGAGGGAAAAAAGATAATCAAGATTTAGATTGGGAAATGGGGAGAACACTAACAATTAGAAAAGTGAAGAAGAAAGATGGTGCAGAATTGGGAAGGGTGGAAAAATATAGAACATCTAACAGAAGAATGTGGAGAGCTAAGAATGAAACAAAGAGAAGAAAGACACTACATGAAAAAAGAGGGAAGGGGCAGAATGGATGAAGGAGGTGGTGAAAAGAAAACATGGTTAGAGGAAAAAAAAAAGAAAAATAGTAAGAATTAATTATTGGTTTGCCTATACATTTGTTTAGTTTGAACTGGAATAATTTGTTAATTTATAAAAAACAAATAAAGTTTGATTTGAATTTTTGAAATTATCAATCAACAAAGTATGCCACCATAAAGTAGTGATGTAGAAAGTTTTATAAAATAAAATAGGTTTGAAGAATTTTATAAATCATTTCAAATAGCAATCCCAATAAAATTATCTATGCTAGTAATGGGGTATTGGTGTTATCTTTGCTTAAGAAGACCAGCTTTAGTTCTTCTACATGTTTAACAGCAGCTGATATCTTGCTAGATACACTAAACTGTAACGCTCACTAAACTCGCTAAAATAATTTGTATAAAACACAATTTAAAGGTAGAAGCATTGTTCATAAACTACGGTAGAAGTGTTACCTCGGTTTCGTTGCAAGTGTAAAATCAATTGACGAACAAATTCCTTTGACTGCTCTTTAAGTGGTGTTGGCACCTTCAAACTAAATAAGAATCAGATAAACGAAAACACAAAGTTTAGTTCTAAATAAAACTGATAACTGCGTTAGGGTGACAGAATATTTTAGGGTTATGTTATGCAATCTCGCTATGAACACGTGTTTATCAGTGATGACGCAATTGCATTCTTACAGTGGTTCTACCATACAAATTGCCTACATTTTTATATACAGTGTTGTTAAAAAAAGCTTACAACTCTGCAAATTATATATTTTTTAATTCCTGCGAGCTTTTAGTCAAAAGTAAAATCGTATGGATCAGTTGGTCCAATTTGCAGTAAAATAAAAAATAATTGTTGTTTAATGGTTTTAACAATTGTATCTAAGTTTTTAAGCGTCGCATAAGTTTATGCTTTGTTGTGTTTATTCTAACTGTTAACAAATAAGCATCTTTGTGGATGGAGGTGAACCACAGTTAAACGACGCATTTTTTCTGTCGACGTTTCGCTCAATGAACCCAAGCATTTTTAAGGTTTCTTTAATTTAAGTAGTGTTTTCATGTTTAAATTAAACAAACCTTAAAAAAATTCAGGTTCACTGAGCGTAACTCCACCTACAAGTAGTCTTGCTAAAACAATAACTACTAAGAGGTCTACTGAAAAAAAAAATAGTTCTAATTAAACAACTTATGCAGTAGTAAAATTTATAGTTTATTTAATAATATTAATAATAAATAAATAAATAATAATTTTTATAATATTAATAATAATAGTTTTATTATATTTAAGGACGATCTGTTCCTTTACAAGAAGTTGAGTGTACAAATTTACAAATATTTAACATTCTTATTTTTACTTAAAACTCCGCACGCCAATAACTCCAAAACAAAAAGAAGTATTTAATTTTTGTAAAAAGTGATCAATATATGGAGTCAAATAGATAGTTTAAAAAATTTGACACCTGCAAAAGAGCTGGACGTTGCGACGCGTCGAAAAATTAATCGATTGCAAGGACAAGGAAAATAAGCACATCAAAAGAACATGTTATTTAAAAATTTTTCTTAGTTTAATCAAACTTATTTACTTTACTCGTTTCTGAGTTATACCGGGTTTATAAGAAACCCTTTTTATTGACAAAAAATGCTATTAACGATTTTTTTTTACTAGTAAGCCATGAATATTAATTACTATAGCAACCATTGTTATCGCAATTTTTCGATTGCAATTAAAAACGATAAATGTCAGTGCTGTGTCAAAGATATTGTCACATTTTGTCACAAGAAATATCCAAACTTGTTCGGTTGAAAGAAGACTAACAATTATTATGTGAACATGGTGCAGTTTAGCAATGAGGAAAAAGTAGACATGTTACTGGTGTTTGGAAAATGCAGGTCTAATTGTAGAAAAACAAAAAAAGTTTACGCACTGCGTTATCCAGAAAGAAAAGTCTCTGATGCAAAAACTTTTTCAAGTTTATGTAGAAATTTAAGGGAATATGGCAGCTTCATAAAACCTAAGCGATATAGAGAAAAAACTGCTACAAATGATGAAAATACCGCTGCTGTAATTCAGCAAATTTATAATAACCCTAAGATATTCCTAGCAGGAATAAAAGAAAATACCGATGTTACTATAAGTTCATCGTGTAGAATTCTACATAGAAACTCTTTTCGCCCGTACAAAAACTAAACTAGTTCATAAATTAGAACCAGGTGATTACGCTAGAAGAATGGATTTCTTAGCAACATTGTCCGATTTGTATAACCAAGATGCAAATTTTCTATTCAAAATCTTATAGAGCGACGAAAGTCGATTCCATAATAATGGAATCGTTAACACACACAATTCTCGTTTTTGGTCTAAAAACCAGCCTCGTTGGATTACAGAAAGAGGTAATCAGCGAATTTTTGGCATCAATGTTTGACGCGGCATATTAAATGGATTCCTTATTGGACCTAACTTTTACGAAGGCACTTTAAATGCAAATCGCTATCTAGTATTTCTTCAAACTACACTTCCGGTACTATTAGAAAATGTGCCTGTTAAAACTAAAATAAACATGTGGCTACAACAGGATGGAGCCCCTGCACATAATGCCCAAATTGTAACAAGGTATTTTAACAGAGGATACACCAATAGATGGTTTGGTACTAATGGACCAGTAAGGTGGGGGCGAGGTCTCCGGACATTACACCACCTGATTATTTTTTTTTGGGTTACGTAAAAGATGTTGTTTATGAAGAACCTATCGAAGATATGGTTCACCCGATTATCAAAATTAGTTCAGCGTGTGCCGCTATTACAAGAAGGACGCTTCTACAAGTTACCCAAGCTAATCTGTTAAAAGTTTTTGATAATTGTGTTCGAGCAGATGGACATAATTTTGAACAAAATTTTTAATTTGTTTTATAATGTATTAATTTCAATAATAATTTTGGTTATTAGATTGCAGGAATTTTGCTTTAGTTTTATTTATTTATTCATATTATCACAACTAAATACCTAAATTTGTCAAAATAAATACTCTTATAAAAATAAGTTTACTAAAATAATAATTATCAAATCATACTAGTTGTACTTTAAAAATTAACATTAAAAATACAAAAATACAAAAGCCAGTTACATGACAACATCTATCGTTTTTAATTGCACTTGATAAAATTGCGATAACAATGGTTGCCATAGTAATTAATATTCATGGCATACTAGTAAAAAATTGTTAATCGCATTTTTTGTCAATAATAAAGCGTTTTCTATAAACCCGGTATAACTCAAAACGAGTAAAGTAAATAAGTTTGATTTTAAACTACGTCGTCGTTATTATAATCAACCAAATTTTTTCATCTTCTTTCGACGCGTTTCAGAAATATGACCATAGCTTATGCTTCCAATGATTTTCAGGTGTTTCAAAATTGGCTTTTTCTGAAACCATACTTCATACGGTGACTTATTTTCAACACTAGAAACTCCTGAACGATTTAGAATGTAAGCTGCCGTGTTGATCTGTTCTGCCCTCAATGACTGAGGTAAACATTCACCAAAGTGCATTAATGAATTCGCAGTTTTCACCAGAGTATGATTCTCTCTACTTTCGATTTTTCCTTTATAAAGAATACATAACGGTATCTGCTAAAATAATGTATTAAATAATACATGATATTGATTTCCTGCTTGTGTTCTTTCAAAAGGTCCACAAACGTCAGAATGAATTATCTCTCCTGGTACCTTTGCCTTTCTCTAGTTCTAAATTTTTTAACATGCAACTTTCCATAAGTGCAACCTTCACAGTGTTTAGTATCCATGTTGACATTTATTTCAAGTTCTCGATGCAAGATTTTCCTTAAATGATTTTTATTTTAATGTTGTCATAGTAACAGTTTTGTTTTAGTTCAGTCAAATATAAATTTAGTTATTAAAAACTCCTACTTTAAAAAGCTTAGTTCTTCACTAAAAGATATAAATAGTTTGAACCTCATCATGGTAGCAGAACGTAGTTCCCAGTAGTTGAAGTGAAGGATATAAGTTTTAATTATAGATTTTCCAAGCAAAATTGGGCCTTTTTAAAGGAGTTGAAAACGGGAATGTTGGAGTGAAAAAACATCTTGTCCCTTATTGACGTTGTCGACGTTTTAACCGACGAAGGTCGGTTTTTATCAAGACATCTATAATTTTTTTATTCAGGTTATTACAATCCTCATACGTTTATACAATACTGAGATGTTATTTTTTAACAATTACAATAAAAACAATTCTATAAATGACGTACAAAAGAAGCTTATATCAAAAATGTGACTAGCATTAACATAAAAAATTTTATCTAATATAATTACCTAAGGGATTGTTGATGAAAATAAACACTCCCCCAACCTGAAAGGTAATGAACAACTACTACTAATGAATTGGTTTACAAAATTATAGCATCAAATCGAATAATTAATTATTATTCAAAATATCTTCATAAACAAAAATTAACATAATTAAAAGCATTCAACAAAAATTAAAAAACTTAGTAGTCCACTTTATCAAAAAGTAATAACGAAAAATTAATGTCACTTCTATTAAATAATAACTAACCCGAAAAAAATTGATTAAAATCATATTTAATACTAATAACACTCCAAATCATAATCAAAATCTAGTACAAATTGACTCTCTTCCCCCAAATTAACTATATAAAACTAATTAATATTCCAGGTTTATCTCAGAGATTAATTAGTTGCCTTAAACATGACGACATTAAAATCCTACTGTATGACCTTAATACGATTTACAACAAAATTTACACCAAAGTTAAAGACAAAACTAAAACTCTTGATAAATCTGGTCTAATTTACAAAGTAGCATGAGTTAATTTCCAAAAGGTTTATATCGGCCAAACAAAACAAAAATTAAATAATAGAATTAAAAATCATAAATATAATTGTAAAAAGGTCCGATGCTACTGGTTTATCTGTTCACCAGGTTACAAAAAGACATAATTTTGATTTAGATTCCGTTGTAGTCTTAGATATAGACCGAATTTTAAAAACTTTTGATTTGGAAATGATATTCATCAATGCTTACAATAATGACGTAAATTTTAAAAGTGACACCAATAATTTAAGCAATATGTACAAAAACCTAATTTCTAAAATTAAAATCTACTACCTACCACCAATTAATAAGTACCTAATTTTGTAAACCTAATTAATATTACTCCCACTTTACATAACTAATATGCAATAATTAAAAATTAAAATCTAACTAAAATATTAATACTTTGACCTTATCATTGTTAGTTTTAAATTTTTCCACATCATAAAATGTTATCTTTACTGGCATTCTAATTTTTATTTATTGTGTGTGAATGTTTACACGTTCATGTCAAGTATTCGTCCTTTTAATTTAGTATTAATTTTAATTTTAACGAAAATAATTGTTAATTATCCATCTTTTTATTCTTTGATGCCTAGACCAAAGAGGTTGTTCTGGTTGGGGAGTGTTTATTTTCATCACCAACCCCTTAGGTAATTATATTAGATAATAATTTGTATGTTAATGCTAGTCACGTTTTTGGTATAAGCTTCTTTTTGTACGTCATTTTTAGAATTGTTTTTGTTGTAATTGTTAAAAAATAGCATCTCAGCATTGTATAAACGTATGAGGATTGTAATAACCTGAATAAAAAAATTATAGATGTCTTGATAAAAACCGACCTTCGTCGGTCGAAACGTCAACAACGTCAATAAGGGACCAGGTGTTCTTTCACTCCAACATCCTCGTTTTCAACTCCCATTAAGAAGGCCCAATTTTAGTTGGAAAATCTATAATTAAATAATTGGGGAGTATAACAACGCATACTTTGAAACTGAAAAATTTGTGGACTAAATTGGAAATTAAAATATCCCATGAAAAGTCGTATCCGGTGCTACCTGTAAATGCAAGTTACCTGAATTACTGCTGATTTGCAAGATTTTAAAGACACTTTCAGAAGATCACTTCTCATTTAAGTCGAGTTGGATGTTGATGCCAAAACCAAATCGCACGTTAGATACTTTGACGAAACAAGTTTGTGCATACGAAAAAAGGGAAGATAATTGTAAAGTGCTAGCTTTACAACAACCAAATTCAAGCAAGTATAGTGAAACACCAAAAAAGTTTATGTGCAATTATTGTAAGAAAAAGGTCACAAGATAAAACAGTGTTCAAATGGAAAGCGGATGAAAAACCTCTTAAGAAAAGCGGTAAAGAAGATATAAATAATGTAAATATTACTTTAGTAATTATTTAAGCAAATATAAATGATCATCAACAGAAAATTTGTTTTGATGAAGTTTGGTTAGTTCCGACTATAAAAAGAACCTGTTTTCTGTCCTATCCGCTCACGATCGCAATTCTAACAGTAAGTGTGTTTTCAGTTCCAAAACTTGTTGTTTTAGTGTAAATAGATGTACCGTACTTGCTGGCATAAGAAGTAAAAATAGTGGTCTGTTCAAATTAATAGTTGAAAATATCTATCCTGAGAAAGATGCTAATTAAATCAATGTAACAGAGACAGAAAATTTACTTCAGGTGTACTACAAAAGCTAAGTCATCAAAATAAAAGCTAAGTTCTTCACTAAAGGGTATAAATAGTGTAAACCTCAACAATTATAAAGGTTTTTAACTTTGTTGCCCAGTTGAATTCAATTTTATTGTAAATGGTGTCTAGATTCAATAGACTATATACAACTGTTTTGGTAAGCAGTTGTTTTCCATTTTTAGCAATTTTTTCCACCAAGTTACAGATATTTTCCACATTTCAACTGCGATATGATTTGTACCTGTCTCTAATCGGATCATGTGGTTGGGCTTTCACCTTGGTAAATAGAGCATATTCTTTAGAAAGTGTAATTGGCATCTCTCTACTCGTTCTATCTATTGTAGTAGTCAGATTTCTGAAACGTACAGTCCTGTTGCATTTATAATAGATTTTAGTAAGCAAATCTTTTCTTCCTAATTGTGTGATTTGTTTTCTTGAAGAATTGTTTTAACTGCCTGTGTTGCGATTACTGATTTCTTGAAACTGTGTTCTGCGGCCAACTTAAATTTTCCTGAAGACAATTTGAGACTCGCATAATAAAACAATATCATCTACATAGCTCAGGCTTAGAACATCTGTGTTTCTATCTATGTCTAGTCCACGTATGTTGTGTTGTCTGAAAAAAATTTTTAAGTAGTTGATATAGAGAGCAAATAGTAAAAGATTTAGTAGTTCACCTTGAAGCACACCTTTCATATTTTAATAGGTTTTAAGTCTTCGAGGTTGTTTTTTATCTTTAGGTTAGCTTTACGTATAAATCTTGTAGTATTTTAATAAGTTTCGTAGATACACCTAATTTGATATATTATTCTTTTTTTTTTTCTGTAGGTATATTTGTATTATTGCTGTTAACGAGAATATGTTTTCAAATGCAGTCTCTGTTTTCCGGAAACCCATTTGAGTTTCTTGTAGCATGTTGTTTTCTTTACACTACATATAAATTCTGTTCTAGATAATTTGGGCAAACAATTTACAAATGCAGTTGATCAGCGCGATACCTCGGTAATTGACCGAGTCTTCTTATTCTATTTTTGTAATATGATTTCTATTGATGAACATGATGATGGTGTTTCTTCTTTTTGTAGTATCTTTGTAGTATTTTTCTTGTTACGATTTTTTATAATATATTTTTATATTGGCTAAATTAAAAAGATTTTGAAATAAGTTAAATTCTACATTGCCTTAAAACAAAACTTTAGGGTCTTGAAAACATTTATCTTGTCAAAGAATTGTCGAACATTTACCTTTTTTAGGTTTAATGTATTTGTAGCTGATAAGAAGGGCGGAAATGCCATCTTTTCAAACGTAAAGTTCTATTTTACGTTAAAAATCATTTTGTAATTCTTATAAATTACAGTAAAAAAATAATTTGGTTAAATATTTTTTGTAAGTATATTAAAGAATACAGAAAAAAAACTTGAAACCCAACGAGGCAATTTTACGATAAGTACTGCGATATTCTAAATTGCTTACGCATGAAGTAGATAATAAAATAACGTTGTGGAGATGAATATTTCTGTAGACTTTCTCGAGCTTAGGGTATACGAACGTACAAGCCCTAATTGAATGAGTGTGTCGCCAGCTGCCGTTCATAGCAAGTTTAAACTTCAAAGCTTTTTATGTAAATATGTTGTGGGCATGCTTTATATTTTGAGTTTCAAGAAAAGTTAAGAAGCACTTTATACTTTGTTGACATAAATCTGTTCATAACTGCATTCTGGAACTACACTTAAAACAGCAATTGTACCAATTCAGATTTTTTAGAACTACTAGTACCTACCATAAATTTTTTAGAACATAATATGTTATTTAAAAATATTACGTCAAATAACCATGTTGTAAACTTTACATTGTTAAAAGTAAATGTTTCTTCTAAAGTTTTATAAATTTGATATACTGTGTCAAAGCCTTCGCCCCAAAATTTACTGCAATGTCGCAAGTATATATATAAAAATAAATGTTTATTGTAAAGTAAACCGAGCTTGTTTTTTTTTTAACTCATATTTTTTATTAAAAAGCTGTAAAAAGCTGTGTAAGCGGGTCGTCGGAAATAGTATTTTTTGTTTAAATAATATGAAGACCTTTTTAATTAAAATTTTTATTACCAAACAACATATCATAATGTTTTTCTAACAAACTAATACGTTATTCTGACAATAAGCCAAAATATACAGTACGAGTAGTCTGAGTAGTATAGTATGGGTATCTTTGTCATTAATAAAGATAGAGATTTTTTAGAAAGTTTCTTTACTAATGTAGGCAAACTGTAATCTATTTTCAAAAAGATTATCGCAAAAATGAATTTGGAGATATTGATAGTAACTTTCTTATTTTAAATGGGGGCCATTTTAGATTTTTTATAAATAGCTTATACACTTTTTTCTGCTTTCAATGACATGTTGTGTTTGAAATAAAATATCTTGACAAACCGGTTATTATATTTTATTATCTGGTAAGCTATGAAAACAAATGAACTTCGATAATTGTTCAAGTTATCACTCTCGATTGTTTATTACTTTGTTGTATAGTAAGAAACTGGTGATTACTTAAAATCAGTTTTAATAGTGATTAAAGTGAAAAATTTTCCACCCGTCAATGAAAATATAATAAAATTGGGATCAACGTTGTTAAACGTGATTAAACCGTTTAAACGGGTTTCTTTATAGCCTTCATTATTATTTTTTTACTTTATTCTGCAAATGTTGATAGTAATGCAAAGAAATAATATTTTGAAATCCATATACAAAGTCATTGACCGAACCCGTTTATTAAAAGTTTATTGGGATGTAATTTCGATACGTTTTTAAAAATTTGGTTTCAGATGTACTATTTTTCTAAAATATTTTCAACTTTCTGCCACTTCCGGTTTAATTGGAATTTGCTGTCAACTTGCTTATTTTAAAGGGAACATTCGATATACTATTTCATTTTTAGATTCGGCGTGAAATTCTAAACGAATTTTATGTGCAATATCTTAACCGTTTTAGACCTTTTGGACTTTGAATAAAAAATGTGCCTCCTGCGCAACCAGTTTTGGAATAGCATGTTTCTTTAGTTTTTGAAAGTTTGATTTTTATATTTGGCAAAATGTTGAAAAAAGCTCTAAGTTTACATTTTGTAATCTTTGGTGTCTACATTTATATAGGGTATTCAACAGTCCGTGGCAAACATTCACATTACACATCGTGTAACTTTAAGTGCTATCAAGTCCAGGACTTAATTCTGTATCATATTCTAAACCTTTTCTTTATTCTCTCTTTTGGTTCTTTATCTTTATTTTTTTTAATAGTGATTAGCGTAACCCAGATAAAACATAACGTTTTTGGAACATAATAGACCTTTCAGTTAAGGAATATATTTGATCCGCGCGAAACGTTTTCTTTGGATGTTTGAAATCATGCCTATAAAACGTGCTGTGTAAAACATAGGATTGAGAACGTTCCGTAGTAATTTATTTTGACGTTTCTTCGAAACGTTTTAAATAAATCACAAACACTGCTATAATAAAACATAAGTGACGTTTCATTGCAGGTTTGTCGTTCTAGGTACTTTTTCTTTTGAATTCAAAAAGTAATTTCCGTTCGACAAGTAAAATATAGAACGCTGTAAAAAAATGTTTTTTGTGGTACAATTTGAAATGTTCTATCTATGGAACCAATTCTGTGAAATTAAAGCTATTGCTTTTATATGACAAATAAATAAATAATTAAAATGTTTGAGAGAGTGGATCAGGCAGAAGTAACATAGTAGTATAAAATGAACCATTTATGCCGTGTTTATTGCAATAATTGCACCAACTTTAATTTTACTTTAAATTAAAACATTGCTGATAATTTAAAAATTTGCGCCAATTTTATAGGTGTTTTAAGACCATTCGACGCATTAATGTTACCGTGAGGTCTCGATTGATTTGTCGTGTTAAAATGTCAATTTTAATACTAAGTTTGTTCTAAATATTCTAAAAATACAAAAAATTGATATGGAACGTTCCAAATTAAAATGTTTTTGAGGGCGGACATTTCACGTTTTGAATGACGTTTTTTGAACAATTTTGGGACGTTACACATAATGTTTCACGTTTCAGTAAAACGTACTTAAAACGTTTTAGAAACGTAAACTAGGAAACATTTAGCCGAAGAATTTTTTCTTTGTTGGTTCTTTTATTTTAATACATTTTTAGGATTTGCTTACTTTTGATCTCACATTCTTTTATTCTAATCGGTTTTACATATTTTTTTTAACTTAGTTCTTTTCTGGTTTTTCTTTTTATTTTTTATCTTACTCTACATTTTTCTTTCTACTCTCATTTTCTTTTTCATTTCTTTCCTTTATTGATAGGTTTGGTTTTGGTTGCTTGTTTAGACGCTGTGTGAGATGTTTCTCCACTTTGTGTTTGTCTAACCCAGCGGCATATAAAACTTTTTTTACAAAACTTTAGTTTTCTATTTTGTTGCTTGGCTTTGTTCTCTCTATTTCTAATTTTCTCTCTAATAATTTTATTACTGAGGTTGTAGTTCTTGAGATTACTGGACTCTTTGAGTTAACTTGTACTCATACGACTGCTGTCGACTTTTGGCTAGAATTGTTTTTTTATAAATTTTCTTTCTATGAAGAGTTTACTACTAAGCTTTTTGTGTTTTGTTGTTCTTAATCCGGGTACTGCTTGTTATTATTTTTTTTCTTGTTGCTATTTGCTTTATTTTAGGGTGGTTCGTAGGGCAAGTGGAATAGGTTTCACTTTAATGTGTCTTAGATCGCTTGACATTGGTTTCGTTAAGCTTCATGTTTGTGGGGCGTGCTCTAATGTATTTGTTTTGTTATATGTGCCTTGTATATAACACCTTGAGCAACACTTGGAAGTCTCAATGGTTAACAATTTTTTGGTCTAGCAGCTGCTCAATATGTTTTAAACCGCGGTCAGCTAAAACCTAACTTTCAGGCTCCAGATGTTCAAGAAACTATTTTCGGAAGTAACTTGTCACTAATCCGTTCTCCATAATCTAATAATATGTAGTTAATTAAACCATTTGAAGCACTTCGTGTTAGCATTTGATTGTATTCCTTTTCTCATATTCGGGCCATGTTAAAGCCTATAGCAGTGGTTTAGATGGTTTTCAATCGCTATCTCAAAACAGTCTATAATTCAACTTACTTGATTATAGCGATATCTGAATGCTATTGAAAGTAATTACTTTATTTTTTGTCGAGTTTTAATATTTAACGGTTTAAGAATATTAGAGATAAAAGGGTATTTTTTAAAAATATTTTGTCGGCAAGTACCGAAAAGATTGTATTCAATCTGATTTCTTTTAAGCATAATAATATATGCTCAATACGTATGTTGGTATTTTTGTATTAAATTAACTAAAAATAACGGACGGAATAACTTATTACGACGCAGTCACTTTGACGCCACCATCTCAACACCGCCGCTTCGACGCGAGCTTATCTCGACGCGACTTCATTTCCACGTGAGCTCATCTCGACGCAAGCTCATTTCGACGCGAGCTCATCTTAAAGCAAGTTTATTTCGCATAATAAATACAAAGTTGTTTAATATTTATATTTATTAGATTTTACCATAAAATTTAGTAAAAATATTAACGTATTCAACATTTGTTCATATCGCAAACAATATGTTTAAATAAAAGTTTTGGATAATATATACTTTACAAAACTGTTATTTTTGGCATTATTAGCAGTGAAGATATTGTTAACTAAAGGGTACGTAATTACCGTATTCTTCTAGTAAAACTTATAGAACAAAAATGTAATTAAAACCAATGCATTGGTGTTTTTTAACTTTAGTATTTTTTAATTAATTATTGCTGTCTCTATTCATTTATTTAAAAATTGACAGTATATTCAATTTAATATTTACATTTATCCAAAATAAATTGTTTGACAAGTTCTAGTTTTTTTATACTTAAAACACCCAAATTTACTTGGCCAAATGCATACTGTTTGTGCAACTATAAGTGAAAGTTTCGGACATTAACCGATTTTGTCTATTTCAAAATCAGAAAATGGAATAAAAAACAGTAAAAAAATGCGGCGAAAAACTCCGACGAAACAATTATTATGTATAATAGTAATAGTTATTTTTTTAATTTTTGTAACACTCGAAGAAATCAAATACCAATCACAATCGTTGTTTGCAGTTACAACCAAACTGAAAATACAAAACACCATCCGTAACACCCACTAGCGCAAATATAACTTCACGTCGAGATGGGCTAGCGTGGAGATGAGCTCGCGTCGAGGTGAACTGGTATAGAGATAAACTCGCGTTGAAGCGGTGCTCTCAAGATGTCGGCGTCAAAGTGGCCGTGTCGAAATAAGTCGTACAGGTTAACCCTGCATATGGGCGTGGTCTGGCTATAATCTTTCTGCACATGTTACCTAGGGCTTAAATTGCTTTTTTTCTTTTTCTATTTCAGCCATCTCTTCATTTAAACTACTGCTGTCAGATGGCAATTTCACCTGTAATGATTGGTCTGATGGTGAAGGCTGAAATAAAGATGTCGACGGACTGTACAGTGTTATGTTACTATTCGATTTATCTTTAACTAATTTCCTCTTTCAGTTAAGAATACTTGGTCTTGCTATCTTTATATGTTCTTCTACTTTAAAGGAAGAAGTTGAAATGGTTGTTTTATTGGATGATGTAGCAATTGTTTGAGATTTGAAATCTGTCTGTGTAAATTTACTTCTATAATATTTATTTTTAACAAAAACTTGAGTTTTTGACAGGCATCCAGTTTTTGCTTCTTTAACTTGTGATTTTAAAACATAGGTACAACCGGTCATTATTGTTAATCCGTTTAAATTTGTTTAAAAAATATGTGTCATTAATGTCATAGTATGTTTCAAGTCAAAGCTAAGTATTTACCATAAAACATATGTGTGCTTATTTTTTTGGTATTTTTAGTTGACTTTCTTTAAAGGCTTCTTGTACTAATTTCTGCCTTTTTATAGTAGCCCGGCCAGAGTTTGCCAGTTTGACAATAATGGCAGGCATCAACGTTTTAGCCCGACTTTATTTACAAAGGCCATCACATGGTATTGCATATAATTCTCCATATCATTTGGCAGCTAAAACAAGTAGGTATAAATTATAAAATATAGCCTATAAATAATATGTATTTAAACTACGAACAAATATTTACACATATTTAAATCAATTTGTGGTACATAAATAGTAAATACTTACATTGAAGTGATCCTCACAAAGCAAATCGGTGAAGTTACAAACAATTATCTCTTCTCGCGAGGTTCAATCATTTTTTCTTATGTCGGCTTTTCGCGGGACATCACTAAATAATTAAGTTGGAGTAATTACAGATGTATTTATATATTTAGGTACAAACACCAACGATATGTTTTTCTTTCCGTACCGACCAAATTTTACAAAAACTCACAAAACCCATTTAATTAGTATTAGCTTTTTTTTTTGTTTACTATACGGTGTAGAAACTTAAATTGCAGTTTTGGAGATCAAATGTTACTACTGCGCTGCATTGTAGAGGCGCTGCTGTTTTGAGTGGGATAAAGCGGGATATTTAAATTTATATGATTTGAACTCAAAACGAAAATGTAAGTTAGTTGCTTAGAAAATAAGTTAATTATTCTGACATTTATTCTAATTAAAATTTTTCAAAAACTAAGCTTGTGAAGAAGTAATATAACTAGTACCTATGTTGTATATGATCAGGCTACTACAAATGTTGTTACCATTAATTACTTAATTGATAGAACAAAAGCACAATATCTTCGAGTGGGTCGTCAAATGTATCAAAGGTATTTTGAAGTAAATGGCCAAAAGGTCATTTCTTTGTTTGATGACCAACGTAGATAAAAAATATGTATATTGTTATAGCGACTAAAGTTCAATTAACACACATAAAAACACCTTGACAAAATAATAGATCATTTAGTATTAATAGCAAAATATACGTGGCAAATATTGTTCGGAATGTACTTGACAACAATTACGGAGAGTATCGGACATTGGCCAATTATTTAAATAGTTTTAAAGCTCACAAAATTAATCAGGTTACTGGAAAGATCTTTCTAGTTTACAAAATTATCTATTCAGCGCCAAAAAGGTACGTTGCTAAACTCACAGCTGCGGTACGTATACATAGAACGCGACAAAATTTATGAATGGCACGCATAAAAAAATTAACTTAGCTTGTATAAATAGGAAGTCTTCAGTGTTTGACAATTAATCGGCAGATGTGACCGCTATTGTATCCAAATCTAATATTTTATTATCCAATGAAAAAAGAAAAACCAAAATTGATTTTATTGATAACAGTTACTGGGCCGCTCACAATTAACCAGATAACAGGCTTATCTTGGTTGGTGTCCTTGACCCGAAGGCGGTCCCAAAGTAGTTTGAAATTTCAACGTTGGCGATTATACCAGACTCACTTTGATATTTTATATTTTCGAATTATTATCCTTGCCAGCATATAAAGAATTAAAGATCCATTAATTAATTAAAACAGAATACGCCTGCAGTGACCAACAGGAGAAGTTTAAAGGGGAAAACCCACAAAAAAAAGATGTTTGCAATTAATAGAACCCGTGATAGCACACGCAAGCAAAAAAAGTAAAAAAGGTACCTACACAGGAACAGTAGTCGAAGACTTATTCCTTAATTTGAATGAGATGATTTTATTTTATTCGATATTACAAAGCACATGTCTAATTGTTTAATTTTTAGACAACATTTTTCATTTACACCTTTTTGCGAGTCAGCAAATCAAAAATGAGGTAAATTATTGAAACCGGCAATTGTGCAAACACGGTTGTCACCGTCACAAATGTATTGCAAAATGAAAGCACATTGTTAATGCTTATAAAATTCATTTATCATTTTGGACGATTCAGAATAATCTTACCTTATATCTTTGGTAATAAAAAAACTCTTTATGTGAGCAGGTATTCAGCAACCAAGTGGTATCTGGCATTACAAGAATAAGCTTTTATAGTAAGTAAAAATTATTATACTTATGTAATTTTATTTTTATCTATTGTAGGATCAAAAAGTTCAGATGTTTTAGTGGCGAAGTCAGAAGTTTCAAAAGACACTGCGAATTGACTTATATTTTTAAGGATTTATTTGACAGTGTCAATGAATACAGCGGTGCACCCATCCGGAGAAAGATACTGCAATTTTTGCTACTAAATCATCAATACATTTGCAATTTTGAAATGATGCAATTAAATTTTTGAATATATTGCAACTTGCGGGTAAAAACACCCGACAAGATCACTGACAAATTTTTTGAAATCTAAGAAAAACTAGAAGTATAACGTATATTATATTAGCATATATTCTATTTTTAATGCATATAAATAAATAGTTCAGTGTTTTTTTTATCTTTTTTGTTAGAAATAATGTACTTAGGTCATTAACTAACTTTGTTTCTTGTTCTAGCACAATTTGAATTATTATATTTTTATGTGCAATACATTCAATATAAATAAGAAGCAAAATTTTGTATCGGTTTTTTGTTTTTGATAATTCATACCCAATCTACTTTTAGAAATTTAATAATTAACAATAATTTGGGTTTTTTGGTACCCAAATAATTATATCTCCTGCGTTTCTAGAATAGTTTAGTGCTACCACAAACTAAGTGCTACAATGTAGAGGGCGCACAACTCTATTACCACTGATTTTCCTTGTCCCCGAAGGGGTTATTTTTCTATGGTTTACCCACAAATGTCGTTGCACAATCTGAAGTGACATGAAGCACTCTTTGCGCGGCATTTTTAAACATAATATATTAAAATATAGCTTTGAATCACATAAAGCTTTATTTAAATAAAATTATATTTTTTATGGGAATAAGTGTCCATGAGGATTAATTTCAAACTTTGTTTGAAAACTTGTTCGGTGCTTTATTGTTTGATATTTATTGTTAACCAAATTTTCATATCAAGACACACACCAAAGACACACAAGTTTTAGGTTTAACAAAGTAAACTTACACGTTTAAATTTAATACATCAATTTTGAGCAAAAAGGTTGAGGATAATAATCACCCAATTATTGTACATATACCTCTAAGGTACACTTCTAAAACCTTATCAGCTTAATACTACTTCAATAAAAATAAACTGTTACATTCATGTAATTTACAAGAAATAGTTCAGTTTCCTCCTTTCGCTTTTAAATACAGCTTTTATCGCTTAACAATCCTACATCGAATGTGAATCAAAAGGTCACGTCTCGAGTTTATTTTTAATAGCTTTCTTTTTCAGTTTATATTTGTTGTTTTGTATTAAGGTACATTCGCTACAAAAACACCAAACTTATAACTGTAAGATTTATAACAACATAAACACTTTTATAAAAGTCGAAACAACTAAATAAGTTATAGTGACTGTAAATACAATTTCAAAACAAGATTCCAAGTCAAAATTCAATTTATTTATTTTTATTCTGTAAAACATGTCAAAACTTTCAAATTATAAATAAATTTGTAGTATATACTATTAATTTTCAAAATAAACCAATAGTTATTGCAACAAACTAAATTTAGGTTTTATTAGAAAGTGCGTGGTTATTGATCGTTGTTAGTTAAAGTAGAAAAAGTTTTTACTCACTCTTATTTGTATTAGGAAACCCTAAATTTAATTTATTGATTTTGGTTAAAGTTTTAAACTAACTCAGAAGTTTGCCCAATGCGAACCATTAATACGTTATTAGATGCTTACATGAAAGGTAGTTTTATTTTGTTTATTTTGGGTATTTATCTCAAATTTCTTTACTACATACATTCAAGTTTAATAATTGTTACATGCGTTAAATTTGTTCATGAACTAAAAACACAGTACCAATATACCGGTTCATTATGTTTGGTGTAAATTTGTGCATGTACGTTAATTACGATGATTGTTTGTTGTGAATTTCAATCAAGTGCAATCGATACAATTGAAACAAAGGAACAAAAAATGCCGTTAATATATTGTTCGGATTCTGTTATTATTTTAACTTTATTTTATTATTTCTAACGTTTTTGTTCGTTACAGAATTTATTAATATACGATACAAAAAGGATTTAAATTAAAGTTTTTGTTCCCAGATATTATTAAATATGTCGCAATAAATAAGTTCAGAAGAAACTTTAAGAAACTCGGACCAATTTTCTGTAATAAATATACCAATTTGCGAAATTTATTGAAAATATTTATGGATAGCATTCCGGAACTAATTTAGAACTTTCGAATTACTTCCTAGTGGTAAAATTTAGACCGTTATCAAATTGAGGTAGAACATTAGATGTGAAAGTTTGTGTGTACAACACAACTAATCACTAATAACAACAGGACCTTAAGTAGAGCATTGATGAATGAGTTCCTAAAGTTAAAGCGTTCCGTTTCTAAAGGAGAATATTAACCGTTTGCGAATACCTGGATTCGAAAGATAAACCAAATTGACTTCAACAAAACCGATAAGAATGATGAAAGAAAATTGAAATTTTAAAGAACTCATACTTTTATATTGTATAATTTGATTACATTTTCGAAAGTTTAATATTAAAATTATTGAAAAAGTCGGTCACTTTAATTGTTAATTTATTATTTATGTATAAATAAAAATGTGATATTTATTTAAAATAAATTTCTTTAACATAAGCCAAAAACTAAATAATAATTAAACAAAAATAAATTTTTTTCGTATAGTGTGGTTTACATTAACTTCTACCAGAACTATATCAGTTTTCTAATGTCAATTAAAATTGCTGCTATTTCAATCCGCTGGTAACTTCCCAATAGTATAAATATAATTAACAAAGTATAAGATTAATAGGGCAATGGAAAACTCTTATTTTAGTTTCTATTGTTTTAAGAGATATAAGAAGAATGATTATATTTAAAAATTTCAAATATTCATGGGAGAACAAGTAAAGGCAATCTTTTAAGAAAATTATTGCTTTCGACATATTTTAAGGTAAAGCAAACTACCTACATATACGAAGTATTGCAAATTTTGTATTTTTTTCAAAAGTATTTATTTATTCATGAATATCGATTTTGTCTCTTTCAAAGTTATCCCGCTCGAATATAATGCACTTGTGCCAACGTTTTTTCCAATCTTCAAAGCACATAAAAAATTCATTTTTTGTGATCTTGTTCAGCTCCTCGTTCGATGCCGTCCTTATCTCTTCAATCGTGGCGCAGCGTCGTCCTTTCATAGGCCTTTTCAGTTTTGGAAACAGGAAAAGTCACAGTGGGCCAGGTCTGCGGAATACGGTGGCTGTGGGACCATTACTGTGTTGCTTTTTAAACAAATATTCGCGCATAAGCAACGATGTGTGAGCAGGGGCGTTATCATGGTGCAAAAAGACAGTGTTTGTTCAAATCTGGGCATAACTTGCAGGTAATGTTTCTTATTGACCGTACTACCTTGTGGCAAAAACTCATGACTCCTGCAATCGTTCGTCGTTCACATCTTCTCGGCCGTCTGAGAACATTTTGTACCACCGATAAACGTTGTTTTGGTCCAAACTGGCTTCACCATATACCACAGTCAACATTCGAAATGCGTCCGCGCACTTTATTTTGTTTTTTACACAAAATTTAATACATATTCTTTGAACCATTTTTTGGAATAGACAAACCAAAACACATCCAAGCAAAACAACTGTCCAAAATTAACTATACATTCAAAATGGCCGACCTTGTCATCATGAGTACGGGACATAAACAAAATAATAAATAAATATTAAATAAATGATTGGAAAGTCATGGAATGTTAAAGTAATTGTAAAACATACATATTTAACAAAAAAGTAACTATTTGTAAGTATGCTTTGACTTTTCTATTTCTTTAATAGACGGTTGTAAAGTTATACTTTTTCGCCTTCAGCAAACACCTCCATTAGAATGGATTCGTTTTATTTCTACAAGCTTAATCTTTGGATTTCTTGGCTATGTAAAGAAGCATTCCAGTCCATCTAAGAAGCTCATTTTAACATCTTCAGCAGAAATAATTTCTGTCACTATTCAACGTACCAAGCTTATTCAGTAGTTACGGTAAAGTACCAATTAAGTAAATCCTGTAACATTATAGTCAGTTATTTGTTTAATATTCTCACTAGATTTCTTAACTTTCAGCTCATTTTTTTCTTGCGGCGCTTTTTCTTTGCGTAATTTTACAACGTGACTTTCAACGTTAGTTGGCCTTAAGAAATGTGCAAGTGCTTCGTTGCCGTTATTGTAATTGTAACTTATATCGCTATTACTATGCTATATGTTCTCTTTTCCATTTTTTCATCCCTATCAGATTCGCTATCTAAAAAACTTTTCTTTTCAACTTTTATCATTGTTCTACTTTGTGGATTAATATTTTCCTTGCTTTTGCCTATTTATTGATTTGGTGTTTAAGTTCTTCTTTCTTTCCTGACGCAGCTGCTCTAAAACCTGTTCAAAGGTTACTGCAGTTACTTCCGCCAAATTTGTTTTCTTTAGTTATTGGACTAATTGCACTATCCACGTTATTTTTTATTTGATTAACAAAAAGTCAATAATACTTCTTTTGAAGGAATTATTGTTTTCTCGGTTAACCAAAGAAGCCTTGCTTGTAAAAGGCTCGGAATTAGCATAATCGACAATTGAACTTTTATTGGCGGAAGGCACGGTTTTGGTGTTATCGACGTTTGTACCTTTACTGGTGGTAGTTATGAGTTCAATATTGTCGACTACCGAACTTTTGATAAAGTAGATACGGGCTCTATATTACCAACCTCCATCGGTTCAATAGCGTCCTCTTCTTTTGATATTTAATGTGGATTTTCTATAAAGATTGTGTTCTTGCCCGTTATACGTTTTTTTGGTAGTAGCCTTGAACCTAAGATAATGCAGCTTTACCCACAAGCTTTTGACACCAACAAAAAAATCTTTTTAGACATTTTGTTTTTTCTTGGTAACGCCCAAACATTGTCTCATTTCTTACAGTAGTATTCTGTTTCTATCCTGTTTTAAAAAAAACCAAAAACAAAAAAATCTAGGAACTGTAGTCTGTGTGTTAAATAGCTAAGAAGGCAGAAATAAAATTATGTAGTTGTCTATGGCAGCTTGTACAAGTTTTGCGCTGATGTGACTTTTGTGTCCATCAAACATTAAGAGCTCTTTCTTAGTAGACTCCGTCTTTGGCAATGATTCTTTAATTTTTTGCACGTGTGGTGTAAATTGACTAACAAACCAACTAAATAAGACTGGCTCTTCCATGTATCTTTTAGTCGTCGTTGAATATGTGCTTCCCGGAAAGTCTAACTAGCTTCAGTTAATTTTGTATACCGCACTTCCTTGAAAAATGATATGAGGTGGTAATAAGAACAATCTGCGCTTACGCAACTGTTTATTGTTATGTTTTCACAACCTGTGCCTCAAATGCGTTGATAAAGTGCATTATTTTTTTTGACCAATGGCCTTAATTTTGGATAGATCTGTGTAAAGCCAGACTTGTCGCAGTCTAAGAAAGCTCTGAAATTTGATCAAACAAATTATCTTTAACTTCTGTAATTTGCTAAAATAGTCTGCCACAACGAATGGATCAGATGCCTTCGCCTTTTTGTTTTGTAAGCTTTGTAATTTTTTTAGGAATAACCGACATTTTTGTATCAATTTTGACAAGCTTTATCTTACTTAAAAAGGGTGGAAATCTTCGATTGTTGATAAAAAATTTAAATAAATGATAACAGTTCTTCTTTATCCATGGGATAACAAAAGTATGTTTTTGCCAAAATTTATTGTTTTAGTTGATCCTCAACTTGTTTTGATAAGGCATTTTTTTGACTAGAACCAAGGGTTTCCAATAAACTATTTCTTCTTTTTATTTTGTTAAATAAAACGCTTCTTGATACTCCATAATGTGTTGAAGGGGAACGATATTAACGGCGGCGGTTTTTTACATCTTTTATGGCAGCTTTTACGTGTTGCGTAGTGTAGAACCTATCGGGCCTCTTTTTAATATACGTAACATAAAAAAAATTAAAAATAAAGTACACCTCTGGGAAAATTATTTTGGGTAATTGTGAACGCCTCCCCAATTACTCCAAAATTCTGTCTCCAATTACCCTTTGTATATACTATTTTAAGGTAATTGGGGACACATGAAATAAACACTTTAATTAGGTTTACAGCAAGAGTAAACGTTAAAAATACGTTTTACGCAATGTCATAAATTAAACTATAGTGAAAAACTTTTAATACTTCAAGTTGTTTTAAGATAGCAATATTTACCGAAATTGTCAAAGAAACCGCTACACCAAATATTTTTTAGGTTATATTTTAGAGTCACCTACGTCAAATAACCTGTTTTTAAAGATGTGTTAACGGGGTGCTATTAGATGGCACTACACCACGGAAAAGAAAGACAATTGCAAATTCAACATAAAATGTTTATTAATTATTTTTCATTTTTGGTGTCTTCATTTGTCCCTATCTACTTTTACCCTGATTCACCTTAGTAAGTTTACAATTTAAAAAAATATTCAATTTTGTTCGTGTTAAATTTGTTTTTATCTGACAAATTGTAGTCAAAGATAGTACAGAAAATAGATTGCCATAATTGCAATGAGTGCTACAATGAGCAAACTTAATAAAAACTTGAAAATACTGTAATGATAATAATCTATTTAACTATATCTATTTCTGACAATCGAACTACCGCACGAGTATTGAGCCATGATTGAAAATATTGCATTAAAAAATTTAAATCGCAATTATGCATAAACTAATTGCTTTACAATTTTAGGGTTTTGCACACATTAGGTACATATAATTACTTACTATTTTTTAAAATATTTACGCCACATCTCAAAAAATTGCTGATCTAGAAATTTTTTACGAAAATTATTATTCGATCGAGACGAGTCAGCGCTCATTTTTTTGTATTTTTATCTTCAACTGAGAAAAGAATGAAAAACACGTTTTTTTTGCATTTAAATGTTTATAAACAATATAATGACATCTTATAAACGAATGATAGATCCATTTAGGTATTGCTATGTATTAATTAATTATAAAATATATTTTTGTCAGTCAATATTTGTATTTATTAGTATTTATTATTATTTTGTACAGATTTTGTCCGAAGATGACTTTAATTTAATTATAAAATCGAAACCGGTAACACAATTTATAAATACAAGTATTGGCTAACAAAAAAATATATTTTACAATTAATTAATAAAATAACAATTCATTTTTGGTATAAAATATGTTTTTAACTTGTATACAGGGTGGTCCAATCTATACGACACGGTCTCTCAAATGAGAACGCATCTATATGTTGCGGCGATTTTTTGTACATGTATGCAGAGTCTTTTTGGGCATGATTTAAAAATATTTTTAATATACAGGGTTTGTCAAAAAAGTTAAATGCCAAAGTTGCCATTTTTTAAATGGAACACCCTGTATTTGAGAACGAATTTGGATTGTAGAGCTGAAATAAAGGTAAGTTGATGTTACATGCCCTATACCTATCTCAAATAATTTTTGAGATATTTAAAAATTATAAAATTACAACATAAATTTGAAAAAATTATTAAACTAAAGTGCTTTATGTGACGTATGAATCTTTATGCCTTATCATAGTAGTAGTGCCTTCGGTAATAAATGAAAACAATAACGTGCTAAAAAAGTTATACAGGGTAGTAAAAATTGAATTAAATTATAGTCAAATTGAAAGGTGATAAACTCTTTTATTTTAAATGGAACACCCTATATCTGACATCACGAAACAATAGGCTTTTGAATACCTATCGAACAGTATTAGGGTGTCCCATACCTAACTCAAATAGTTTCTGAGTTATTCGAGTTTATGTTGAAAGTTAATGTTAATTCCATTTAACAAGATTTAATTTTAGTGAAGGTGGCTGTGGCTGATGAATGAAAGGCATAGCGATTGTTTATTAACTACAAAAGATAAGATGTAACGTAAAAATGTAACAAAGCAAAATATTAACGTAAAAACAAAGCAAACTAAACAATATTGAAAAATTACTTAACATTAAATTAAATGTTCAAAACAGCCACCATTTGTCTCAATACCTAACTGAACACGTTTTTTGAATGATTCTTTAACATTCTCCAGCATTTGCGGTGTAATGCTCGCAAAAGCACCGCGGATTCTTTCTTCCATATCATTTGGTGTTGTAGGTGGATTATTGTGGACAATGTTCTTGACATATCCCCACAAAAAAATCGGCACATGTCAAGTCAGGAGATCTGGCCGGCCAATTTTGGGGTCCTCCTCTTCCAATCCATCTATCCGGAAACATTTGGTTTAAATTGAACCGCACGTTATGATGAAAATGTGCTGGAGCACCATCTAGTTGAAACCACATACGTTGTAAAATATTTAGTGGAACATCTAGCAAAAGGTCGAGTAAATTTTCTGTGAGAAATCTGTTAAATTTTTGTCCATCTAAATGGCCTTCAAAAAAGAATGGTCCCACCATACGCCCTCCGAGGATTCCTTCCCATACATTAAGAGACCACCTATGCTGGTGGTTAAGTGTTCTTAAAAAATGGGGATTTTGATCACAATAGTAGTGAAAATTATGCCTGTTGACGAAGCCGTTGTTGTGGAAAGTACATTCATCTGAGAACAAAACGTAATCAAAGAAATTTTCATCTTCCCCTGCTTTATCTAGCGCCCACAAACAAAAATCAACTCTTCGACCAAAATCTATTTCCAAAAGCTCTTGATGCAGTTGCACGTGGTATGGATGCAAGTTATGGTTCTTTAAAATGCGCTGTACGCTGGTTTTCCTGATTCCGGTTTCTGAATGAATTTTTCGCTGGCTCGTGTGTGGATTTTCAATTACGGATCCAATTACTGAGAACTGATTTTCTTCGTTGCCAGTTACGTACTTTGTGCCTTTTACTTTTTATAACTTACGGATCCATCCTGTAGAAAAACTTCTAACAGTCTTTGGAAAACATTTTGGTTAGGATGATTACGTGTCGGATATTTATGAGCGTAAACTCTCGAGGCTAATAAACAATTCCGGTCACACTACCCGAGGACAAAAATCATGTCAATTCTTTCTTGTTTACTATAAGTTTTCATTTTAAATACAATACTTCTTAATAAACGAGGTTTTTAAAATACTTTGACAGATTAATGGTAGTTAATAAACAAACAAAAACAATCGCTATGCCTTTCATTCATCAGCCACAGCCACCTTCACTAAAATTAAATTTTGTTAAATGGAATTAACATTAACTTTCAACATAAACTCGAATAACTCAGAAACTATTTGAGTTAGGTATGGGACACCCTAATACTGTTCGATAGGTATTCGAAAAGCCTATTGTTTCGTGATGTCAGATATAGGGTGTTCCATTTAAAATAAAAGAGTTTATCACCTTTCAATTTGACTATAATTTAATTCAATTTTTTTACTACCCTGTATAACTTTTTTAGCACGTTATTGTTTTCATTTATTACCGAAGGCACTACTACTATGATAAGGCATAAAGATTCATACGTCACATAAAGCACTTTGGTTTAATAATTTTTTCAAATTTATGTTGTAATTTTATAATTTTTAAATATCTCAAAAATATTTGAGATAGGTATAGGGCATGTAACATCAACTTACCTTTATTTCAGCTCTACAATCCAAATTCGTTCTCAAATACAGGGTGTTCCATTTAAAAAATGGCAGCTTTGGCATTTAACTTTTTTGACAAACCCTGTATATTAAAAAATATTTTTAAATCATGCCCAAAAAGACTCTGCATACATGTACAAAAAATCGCCGCAACATATAGATGCGTTCTCATTTGAGAGACTGTGTCGTATAAATTGGACCACCCTGTATAAATAATAACCAATTAAAAAACTTATTACTACAATGGCTAGTTTTATATTTTTGTTTTATATACTTATAATGCTAGAAACATTTGCACATTCTTAGGTCATAAAGTACTTAGTGGTACAGGTAAAGTGTTTACAATTTTGAAGCGAGTACTTAATCTTGTAATGGGTATATCAGGGTTGGGTTTATATTGCACGTATTTCAAAATTATTTTTTTAAGTATTTTTATAGTAAAAATTATAAATAAAAGTACCTACATTAAAATTAACTAGTATTAAAAAAGATACAGTTTGACATGGTTGCAATAACATCATTGTAACATTATTATAGTACTTAAGTAATTGGTATCAATGAAAATAAAAATAAAGAACGGATTTAAACTTTGGTGTTACGAATTATACCGTTACCAATAGTGTTGTAGTTACAAACTGTCAATGTTACGAAGTGTTGTCGTTACGAATTGTCCTAGTTACGAATTGTGCGTCACTATTTGTCTGATTACAAACTGTCGCGTTACGATATGTCATAGAATCCTTTGTTTCATTTATGTTACTAAAATAGTTTTTATTAGTGTTTACTGGGTTAGCAGCCATCAAACCAAAACAATTAAAAATTTCGGAAATAAATTTTGAATATTTAAAAAATAAGAAAGTGAAAATGTTAAATATGTTAAAAACAAGTTACAAATAATAATTTTTGCAAAATGTAAACAACACATTTAAAACCACAAACAACAATAACATTATTCCTATTTAAAAATAATTTTCCTAATAATTTTTATTTAAATTTTGGTTATGTAAATGAATTAAAGTTTTAATTTTAATCAACAATTTCTGTAAATTAATACACTGATACAATTTTTAAATTTCGATTGACTATGAGAATTAACTTTTCTTACTGACAATATCATCCTATACTTAGATTTTGATTGTTTGTAAAGTAACTTGTAAATGTATTTGTAATTACTAACAACCGCCTGCAAAGTACAGGTTCAGATAAATAAGCTTTAAATATAGGAAGATTAAAGAGGAATCCAAACAAATTTGCCTTACTGTAACGTTTTTATCGAAAGTGAGTTCCGCACCTAACAATTTTAATCAGGTAAGTACGTCACTAAACTAAATTCAATAGTTGTTACGTTTTCTGTTTCGCTTCCCACAAAGCAAGAAGGAAAATTTACATTTAATATGAAGCTTAGTTTCGAACACACCTAAGCAAACTTAAGTATACAATTTCGCAGGTAATCTAAATTGTAGCTTCAAACGTTATACATTTATGCAAATTACGGAAGACAATTACAATTTTTGTTTACCATTGCCTTTTAATTTAGAGTGTAATTTATGACGACCAAAAAGCTAGCTGAGTTCGGAAAAATGATTTACCGCATAAATTGCGTTTTTTCCAACTAACGATTTTTAAAATGACGCATTAAAAACTGATCTAAAAACCTTCAAAGCTTTTAATATGGAAAACTAAACTTTTATTATTTTTGTTTCGTATGTATAAAGTACATATTTTATATTAAACTCACTACATTTAAATTATAAAACAATATTGTTACAGTTTTAAACGATTTTTCGTAATAAATTCTCTCTACTCTTTTTAGTTTAACTTCAAAAACTAAAACAAAACATATTGGTTATTTAATCAGTTGCTCACATTATAAAAATAATTTAAAAAGTACAGTCGAAAACATATACTGTGTTAAATTTTGTTTGTATGAAAGTTGGCTTTACAGATTGAACATTACTTACAATAACTATTGCCATTTTTTAAGAAATTAATTTTGTTGAATTATCTCGATCCAAAAGAGAAAATCAAATTAGATTAAACTTAGCATTTATTCTCAAAATATAAATCACATACACAAGGTACTTGGCCACGAACTAACAGGCCAGAAAATTACCTCCATCACACGGATCTCTCCCATCATGTTAGTTCGCGCTAGATTCAAAATAATACAACAGTTCGGCCTTCCTGAAGACATTGACGTCCTCGTCAAATTAACAATCATAAATCGTAGAACTTAACAGTTCATTTAATATTTTAAGGAAATCAAATATTTTTAACTAAATATTACTCTTACTAACTAATATTCCTTTCTAAATTCTTCCACTCTGTTTTTCGCTCTATAAAGGGTGTACCTAAAATGTGTGGACATCATTTAACCACAGATTCCTTGGCTCAAAATAAGATTTAACCCAACTTACCTATATCCAAAAGTGCTTCGTTTAGCCAGTATTCTGATTCAAAGTTAAAAAAATTTTTTATTTTGCTTATAACAAAAGACCGGTTTGTCGATTTTAATGATATTTGGTATTGCACTCCTTACAGATGTATGTCATCTTTTAAGGTGATTTTAGTTATTATCAGTGGACCATTAGTATACGAAACACGGGTAACCCAGCAAATCCACTCAATAATTTTTTAATGTTAAGACCAATAGTTTTTAAAAAATAGTTTCAGAAAGAGACGTTCAATAGTAAACTTTTTTGTTACTTGTTAATTGATGAGATCTTTTAAGGTTTAGACACAAAAAATAAAATCTAAGGGACCGCGCACTGCATTTCTTAAAACAGATATTATCTAGCAGTCTGGTATTCTAAAAATAAATGACGATAAGGCATTTTGTTATGATATTTATTAGTGACAAGTAGGTATGTACTTTACTAGATCTACAGTAAATGCTCAATGTGACCACCACCTTCCTGAATGCAAAGGTTGATTCGACGCAAAAATTGAACTGTACTCGTTGTAACATTTCTGCATCATTCTTAATGGACTGTGAGAGTATTCTGTACTCTGGCCCAAAGTTCGTCCAGTGTGTTTATAGGACAAGAATACACTTTACTCTTTAGAGCTCCCCATACAAAAGAATCGCAAATATTTAAATCTGGTGAACGAGGTGCCCATTTTGCAGGAGCATCAGCTTTTCTGCCTATCCATTTGTTAGGAAACTGTACATGAAAATGATTCCGAACGTTCAATGTAAAATGTGGTGGTGCTCCATCATGTAGAAACCACATGTCGCGTCTAAGATTTAACGGCAAGAGTTTAAATCGGGTAAGGTATTTACAAGAAAGTGTAAATATTTCTCTCTATTTAAACGATTTGGTAAAATGACAGGGCCTATAATGAAACTGCCGATTATCCCTACCCATACATTAATTCAAAACTCATGTTGAAAGTGGCGTTGCTTGATGACATGTGGATTTTCATCTGCATACACATGTTCGTTGTGCAAATTTGTCATACCCCTCCTCGTGAAACATGCCTCATCAGTAAAGAGAATTTTGCTATTAAAATTGACATATTCAGTTCTTCTTTCTTGAATGAACCTACAAAACTTAAGACGCGCGATGGTATCAGCTGGCAAAAGCTCTTGGACGTTTTGTACATGATAAGGATATAGCAATTGTTCTTTAAGAACTCTATGAGCAACATTCTTTGAAACGCTTGCTTGCAATGCTAAGCATCGAGCACTTACTTCTGGATTTTCTTCTACTATTTCCAGAATTTGTTCTTCTAACCTGAGCGTGCGAATTGTACGAGCACGTCCACGATCAGCTGTGATTGATGCAAGATTTCCTGTTTTGCAAAGGCGTCTTTCAATGTTTGCAAAGTTTGACGATTGGGCACGTGACGATTTGGAAATTTTCGTTGTACACTTTAACACTTTTCCGACAATTTACTTCGCAATATCCTAAAACCATCAACATATCCGTTTGCTCAGCATAAGTGTAGTTTACAGCTATCACTACGTAAATAACAAAGAATGTTCACTGCTAAAGATCACTAGCTAACACCAACAGCAATTTGAGTCGCTTGATAACCAATAGCTATTATCATTTATTTTTTAGAATACCAGACTGCTAGATAATATCTGTTTTAAGAAATGCAGTCCGGGGGTCCCTCAGATTTTATTTTTTGTGTCTAAACCATAAAAGATCTCATCAATTAACAAATAACAAAAAAGATTACTATTGAATGTCTCTTTCTGAAACTATTTTTTGAAAAGCTATTGGCCTTAACATTAAAAAGTTATTGAGTGGTTTTTGCCGGGTTACCCGTGTTTCGTACACTAATGGTCCACTGATAATAACTAATATCACCTTAAAAGATGACCTACATCTGTAAGGAGTGCAATACCAAATATCATCAAAATCTACAAAACCGTTCTTTTGTTATAAGCAAAATAAAAAAATTTCTTTTGAACTTTGAATCAGAATACTGGCTAAACGAAGCTTTTTTTGATATAGGTGAGTTAGGTTAAATCATCTTATTTTGAGCCGAGGAATCGGTGGTTAAGTGATGTCCACACATTTTAGCGACACTCTGTATATCTTCAACTATGTAGCAATTTTTATCTAAAACTTTGGCAATACAATAAAGGCCGTTATATTTAGATTCTAATTTCCAGTAGAAGGTATATGAGCTTTTACTAACACTAAGTCTCCTACATTTTCTACTTCTTCTCATTAATCATATCAGCACAATACCATTTTCCACACTTATCAAACGTAACCGTGTTCCTCTTGAACATGTACAGCATACAGACCGAAAACACGTAGAACTTATTAACATCAAGAATCCCGAAAATTTTTATTTTCAATCCCATTTCTGAAAAATTGTTGAATTATTTAGATCCAACAGAGAAAATTAAATTAGATTAAACTTAGCATTTATTCTCAAAATATAAATCACATACACAAGGTACTTTATTAAAATCAAACACAACAAAAATGTGTAGGCTTACTCTTTACGACGAAGCAATAGTCAAATTTTATTTTTTTTACATAATGGGTTTTTTTAATAAAGTAAACCCAGATTATTTATAGGAATACAAGTACGCAACTTTTGTTTCATTTAACCGACATTGTATATCCAACGCTTTCCGATATTCCCATGTAGTTCATTTTAAACTAGACACGGTATATACAACCCTACATACATGGGAGAGTTAAACCTACATACATGCTAATAATAAAATAATTAAATTTAAAATTAAACTACAAAAAGAAATGCTGCAAATTTAATAACATCACATCTACTGTCATGTAATAGTAAGTTGCTATATTTCTGAAGAATCAGTAAATTCATGCTGATTGGAATAACAGGCAGAGCAACTTTTTCTCCTTGTTTATCACGCTAAAGAGTTCTTGATATTGAATTTTTTTTTGGAAGCATTAATATGACACTCTCATTTGTTTCAAGAATTTTTTCAGTATAGACAAGATTAGGTTAGGTGGTACTCCAGAAGTTTCCATATTGGCCTTCATTTCATTTAACATTTTTCTTGCATCTGCTTCCAAAGGTTGCACACAATATGTGGTTGGCTATATCTCGGGAATGATAAATCTAACAATATTAAAAAAAATTTTAATAGGTAAATCGGCTACGAGAAATCGTGAGAAATTATTTTCAAGTTTGTAAGATGGCCGCTAGGAGACAAAACTGTTATGGCCGATCATATAATTGGTTCTTTCTCCAAAAATATGCAAATGCAAATATATTTTAAATATTGCCGTAGTAAATACTGCAAAATTTCTAATTATTTTTGCTTAGAGAATTTTTCTCTCTCTTATAAAATGTAGTGGTGAGAGAACGTCAAACAAGTTTTTATTTAAATGGAAATAACTTCGGTATAAGTTAACAAAATTGAACAAACTAAGTCTCGTTTAAAAGATCTCTTCTTACTTAATAATATGCTGTATAAAGATAGTCCGAATAAATTTTGACGTGATAGCTAGAGGGCGCTGTTTAACATTACAACAATTATTGCGCATTATCATGAGATTTTAAATAGCGCCCTATGTATCTATTTACACAGTTAAATGAAGGACAAAATGGTTAAATAGTCGGTGCAAACCGCAACTTTCTATCTTGTTTGAAACCGAAGATATCAATAAAACAAGTGTTAGACCGCTGACTATTTACATATTTTACGCGTTAAACAAATTTAAATTAGTTGAAATAATTAGTTAGTGCCGTCCTAAATGTTCAAACTGCCGTCCATTGTTTTCAATGCATTTAAGCATCTTTTCCCGCGTAGACCAAACTGCACTCTCTAGTTTAGCTACTAAAATAGTTTGCATACAGTCCCTTATTTTTCCAATCATGTTATCACGTGTAGTGGGTCCGGTTGCAAAAACTATATCTTTTGCTCGACCCCATAAATAAAAATTCAGACATGTTAAATCTGGTGATCTAGCCGGCCATGGAAAAATGCAGCCCTGTCCTATCCATCTACCAGGGTAGTTGGCATCTAAAAATTGACGAACATTCACTGCGAAGTGGGCTGGACAGCCAT
Source organism: Abscondita cerata (assembly GCA_030710515.1). Classification (NCBI taxonomy): domain Eukaryota; kingdom Metazoa; phylum Arthropoda; class Insecta; order Coleoptera; family Lampyridae; genus Abscondita; species Abscondita cerata. The sequence goes on along the minus strand of JALBCR010003446.1, from coordinate 93,101 downwards.
CGTGCTGGAACAGCATTCGTCTTTGAATTTCTAGGGTCACTTCCTCTAAGAGAATCGGCAATTGCTCTGTTAACAACTGTAGGTAATTGTGGCCATTTAGTTGGTTATTAAAAAAGAATGGACCGACAATTTGTCCTTCTAGAATCACTGCCCAACAATTTACAGACTAACGACCTTGTTGCTGAACTTCTTGCATTCAGTGTAGATTTATTCTTGACCAATACTGCGTATTATGGACATTGACACTGCTATTCCTATGTAAGGTGGCCTCATCTGTCCACAATATTCGTCATAGAATTTGGGGATCGTCTGCCATCATACCTAAGAGCCAGTGGCAATAGTCTAGTCTTTGATCAAAATCTGCAGCAGTCAATGCCTGATGCAGGACTAAGTGATATGGATGTAACCTGAAAGATGTAAGATGATCACTACTGATTCAACAGTAGGATTAGTATTAAGTAAACCTTTGCAAGTTTACAGTAGAGTTTCAACATTGAAGATTCGCTTACCTGTGCTCTTTAAGGATGTTTTGAACGGTAGATTGAGTTACTTTCAGATCCTATGCAATACTTCTAGTACTTAGGTGTGGATTGAACTGCACATAAGCTAAAACATTAATAATGTCCTCTTCGGTACGTCTCCTGTGTTTTCTACAGTATACGGGAACATGGACGCTTCCAGTTATTTGTAAACGATGAATAACTCGCAGAAAACCCCTTATACTCAGGTGCCGTCTATCGGGATATTGCTGTGCATATACCCTTTCAGCAACTGTAGCATTTCTCATGCATTCAAAATAGACACCTATCATGTCAAATAACTCTTCGTTGGTATAAAGCATTTTGTAACACTTAACAGCACAGCACTAAGACTATATAATACTAATGTATGAATGTAAGCTTTCGCGGCTGTTGCCAGTAAGATTATTATCTTCCGGGTTGAACCGTGTTTGTCCTTCCTTCCTACATTCTTTGCTTGACGTTTCGCTAACCATGCTGTTAGCTTCTTCAGAAGTTACTCTAAAGACTGATTTTGTTGTCTTCTGCTCCTCGTTATATACCTATGTTCCGTTACGGTTGGTTGAGATGGATCAGTGACGGGTGGTTGGTTTTCGATGGTTGGTTGATCTTCTGTTTGGTATCGACTAATTTTGTGGCGACATTGTTTTTTTGTTTTTGTGAAGAGTTAGTTTCCACGTGTTGTTTAATCGGTAACTATCTTCTCGATTGAAGTTGTTTTTATTTTTCATAATTTCTAAGGATTCTCTGATTATCCTTGGATAGTAGTTGTTAGTCCTTGATAGAATTTTAGCTTCCTCGAAGTTGATGATGTGATTTCCTTTTTCGTGTAAATGTTCTGCAATTGCTGATTTATCTACCGCTCTGGACTTGGCGTCTCGGTGATGTTCTTTTAATCTAAATTTTATGTTGCGCCCGGTTTGACCAATGTAGACCTTTCCACATGAATAATCAATTTGGTAGACCCTTTTATTGAGAGTTTCGGCAGGTTATTTTTATTTGAAGGTAGTAGTTGCTGGATTTTTCTAACCGTTTCAAACCTGACACCGATATTCTTCTTCTCCAATGATTTTCTTAATTTGTCAGTTACTTCAGCAATGAATGGCAAACGAGCGTAGGTGGTGACCTGTTCCTTCTCTTTTCGGATTTCCTGCGACAGGCGGCTCTTATTTCTTGTTTAAAAACCAACCTACAAAATATACGGACCAAGATTTATACGCGTATAATAATATTTTAGATATCAGCAACGCATGCAAAAGTAACTTTAATCCTAACGAACAAATACTTGGAACAAAGTCAAAGAAATATAGAACTATTATAGGTCCTTTATATTTCAAACAACCAATGAGAACTTATGAGACAGCAAAAAGAACAAATGTGAAATTAGGTGCAGGGATGTTAAAGAGGTTAGCAGTGCACCTTTTGATTACGTTTATTGGGATGACCCTAATGAGTTGGTTGATCGACTTAAATTATTAGTTGCATCTCAAGCTGCTGCTAATACAAGTCACAGAAACGAAATTGTATCGATAATAGAAGAATTTCAGGAAACAGGTATAATCTACTAAAATGACATTGAATAAATTTGGACGACATATAGTTAAACATTCTCAAGTATCTATTGTTAATCAAGAATTGTTTTACAACCACATATTAACGTTTACCTCTAGTAATATTTTTAATAATAAGTACGTACTAACTCCAAGTAACACTGACTACGTATTTCCACTACAATATGGAATAATTGATAATATATTGATAAATAGAAATGATGCCTTTATTAATATAAATGATAATACTTTATCAAAAGAAGAAGCGATTAACTATGCTTTACAATTAAATAATACTATATCATTCCGATTGGATAATGGTATTGAAGAAGATGTTATTCCATCCAAGAGGGTGCGATTTGTTGACTACGACTTACCGTTGAAACAAAATGAAGAAATGTCAGTTAAATTGAATGAAAGTGCTGAGCTAGATATTATTCAATATAAGAGTGTGCGGTCCGTTGACAATGAAATATCATTAAACGCATCTGAAACGTATAAAACTACTTCAACGGATAAAACCTTGTTTGTTGAATTAATTCTTAAATGTCTAATTAAATTTGAAGATAATCAGTATTTGTAATGGCTCCACGAAAGCAACTTAAAAAATATAAACCTTCTACGATTAAAGAAGACGTGGTTTCAGAATTACACAAACCAGCAAGAATTAACTTTAAAAGACGTCGGGTCATCGTAAAAGATATTAATGAAACTCTACAAGCCGATCTCGTTGAAATGATTCCTTATTCGAAACAAAATAATAATTTTAAATACATACTTGTTGTAATTGATTGTTTTTCTAAATACGTTTGGACTGCTCCTATAAAATCAAAAAATAGTAAAGATGTAGCAAAAGCTATGAAATTAATCCTGCTGCAACTAAAATCTTTGCCAATTCATTTACAAACCGATCATGGTTTAGAATTTTATAATAAAACGTTTCAGACCTTGATGAAGAAAAATAATATAAATCATTATAGTATTTTTAGCACAAAAAGATATCAATAGTAGAACGTGTTAATCGTACTTTAAAAATTTATTGTGGAAACACTTTAGTTTGCAAGGACACTACAAATGGGTAAATATTTTATAAAGCATAAATCGATACAACAATAGCTATCACCGAACAATAAAAATAAAGCCATCCATGGTTAACAAAAAAACGAAAAATTTATTTTAAACTTTAGCTACAGTAATGTAAAAATTGTTAATATTAACAATAAATATTCAATTGGTGATCATGTTAGAATAAGTAAAAGTAGACAAATATTTCAAAAGGGTTATACTACTAACTGGTCAAATGAGATTTTTTGTAATAAGAAAAGTTAATTTAACAAATCCAACTACTTATTTATTAAGAGATAAGAAAGGGGAAAATATACTTGGATGATTCTACGAAGCAGAGCTACAGAAAGTAAAACATCCGGATGTACACTTGAATGAAAAAATTTTAAAGAAAAAAGGAAATAAGCTATATGTAAAATGGTTAGGTTTTAATACAAACCACAACAGTTAGATTGATAAAAGCAATATCGCTTAAATATTTCTATATTTAAAATAAATAAAGTAATTGTAATTATTTTGTAATTTTCGTAATATGTTTAATATAACTTTATTTAAATTCTACTTGTTTACTTGATATCCTTGCAATGGAATATCAAATTTCTTTAACCTACACACGCATTCTATTAAGTTAATTCAAAAGCAAGTTTTAACCAGTAGTCGAGGTCATTGAGCTGAAACATAGCAATTGAGGTCACAGATCACTAACCCAAATTTAGGGCGTTGCATTAAATTAAGGGGAAAGGTCTTCAACCTACCGCGCCCCCGCTCCTTGCCTCTACGTCCCGAGCGGCCCCGATTAATCCCGAGTTGCCCCGACCGCCCCAATCATCCGCGCACGCCCCCGACAGCAAACGATCGCAACCGAAGTTCAAATTCCCCTACCACAAATTCAAATTTGGCGCCAAAAGTGAGCTAGGAACGGCACTACTACACTACTGTCGTTGTTACAAATTATCTTAGTTACGAATTATGCGTCACTATTTGTCTGGTTACGAATTGCCTCGTTACGATACGTCATATGTTTTGTATAAATATGGCAATATTACTTGGTTTAATTTTATATTTAGTTTACTAAACTAATATCAACTTTAGCAAGCAAACATTTAAAACCGCAAAGAAAAAAGTACATTTAATCATTTTAAAAATAAGAGTAAAGTCATTAAAACTCTATACAAATATATAAAATACAACAAACTCTATTTGTCACGAACATGTAAAACGTCAAAGAGAATCTTAAAGTAAATAAAAGAAAACATGATTGAGTAAGTTAGGTAGTCCGCTTGGAACTTCAACCACAGAATACGCCACAAAACAATTTGTAATACGTTTTCAATATACTTTCCTCAAACCAACTAGAAGTAGTTTTTGTTTTAAAACTAAAATAAAGAACTTACACTACTGTATTCAACTAAAGCAGTAATAGTAATTATTGCATTTAACACGAACACCGAGGATTAATATGTAGTTGTTGAAAATATTTCTTCTGTTTCAATAAAATTTATCAAATTGTCAAATTAATTTTAATGTTTCCTATCTCTCGTTATCAAGTCTATACCTGTTATAATAACAGATATTATAGATACATTGGTTAGAGACTGGGTGTACCATTTAGGCTTTATACAATCTTATTATTCGTATATTAATAAAAAATACAAGTCTCTCTTTGTCGCATACTACAATCTTTTAATTAATTTTACAACATTTATTATTATTTATTACAAAGCATTAAAAATACTCTTACTCTAGCTAGAAGAAAAACAAGATGAGAACGAAACGAATACAAAAAGTCAGTTTAGAGACAAGAGTCATGAATATAATTTTCTTTTGATTACAATAACAATCATTATAATTTGAAGTTTGCGTGGGTATCGGGTGCGCAAAACATTAACTTTGCGCACCAGATGCGTGCGCACCCGCTTACGTAAAGTATGTAGTGTGGCAATAGCAGCTTTGCAAACCAAAACCGTTTGCAAAATACGTACCTTGTAGTTAATCGTACAAAAAGGAAATTTTTATATTTATCAAAATTTAAGAATTTGAGCAAATTACCAGTTATCTATCTCCAAATATGAACAATCAATCATTCGAATCAAAATTTAACAAAATCATGAGTTACGCCTAAAACTACATTTATTGTGGTCATGAATGCAAAGGCTAGATCTTAAGGAGCATCAATAACAGATTTCAAAGGCAAAATAATTGAGGATTAGATACATAAAAAAGATCAAATATTGCTAAATAATGGAAACTTACCAACGTCCGAAAGAAGAAATACAAAATCATGAATCGATTTCATTATAGTATTTAACAAGCTGAGAGGGAAGATAAAGATTTGGTTAGTTGTTCTAAAAGTCAAAAGGCAGCGGATACTACAAGCAGAGTAATATAAACACAACATTAGACAGCTTTTACATTATTATCATTAAACTACCAAAATATGAACAACTAAACCTTAAGTCTATTATTAGCCTAGTCAAAATATTACACACAATGTTAAAAACTGAAAGTTACTTAAAGAAAGCTCAAATCTGTTGGTGGAATACGAATATTAAGAGCGCCACAAAAAATTGAATTGCTAAAAGAAGTATACTACTAAAATCCAAAAGAAGTAAAGATGGTTTAGAGCAATCCAAAACCTTGTGGCTTCAATACAATGTTGCAAAGAAACAACTAAGAACTCTTATAAATCTCGCAAAAAATAATAATGGATAGCGGCATGAATTAGAAAACGATGTATGGGGACAAGAGTATCAAATAGTGACAAAAAGATTAGAAAATATTACGCCTTTCCAAATTTCTGAAAGTAGACTTAGGAAAATAATTAGTCGTTGTTTAAAATTGGCAGAGACTTTCACCTGAAAGAAATTACTTGTTCAAAGTTATTGATTTTACAAATAAAAAAGGAAGAATTAAAAATATAATAAAAAGTTTAAAAAGCTTGGAAGAATTGGTAGAAAAGGCTTCTGTTACGTAACAAAATATTGAGGAACGAAAAATTTTCTTACAAATAAAAAAAGCAAAAATAATATTAATTTCCAAAACGGACAAATATCCAAAAAACGACAATAGTTACCGGCTCATCTGTCTTATCAATTCATAAGGGAAAATAACTGAAAAACTTATTAACAATAAATTAACAGCAGAAATTCAAGCAAAGCAAGATTTTTCACCTAATCAATATAGGTTTCGCAAATGGATAACGCTGGTAGGTATAGATATCAGAAATGTTGTTAACTTAGCGTCTTAGGATGAAATGTCGAGAGAAATCAAACGGAAACAAATTTCTGGACTCCTAGCAAAGATCGTAGATAATTACTGTAAAAACAGGTCGATAATTGTCGGGAAAATAGCAATACGAGAATAAGAGCTGAGATACTACAGGGGTCAGTTCTGGGACCTACCCTGTAGAAGATCTTGTATGACGGTATACTTAACCTGGCACTTCCTAAAGACGCAAAAATAATTCCATACGCAAATGATTTTCTGATCATATTTGAAGCAAATTCTACTGACCAGATTAACCGTGTAAGTTCTGAAAGTCTACAATTAATCTACAACTAGATGATATCGACTGGGTTATAACTGGCTGAAGAAAACGGAATTTGTTCTAGGAAAAAAACTAGTATTATGTTGAACATGAACAACAATAAGATAGCACAAAAATAATAGTTAGATATCTAGGCATTATCTTTGAATAAAAACCGAGGACAACACGTAAAATTTGTGGTCACGAAATGCGAGAAAAATATTGCGATTCTGAACAAAATTTTCCGAATATTGGGAACTTATCGTGTCAGAAAAGATTGACATTAAATTATGTATTTATTTCAATACGGCGCGCCGTCGGTGTGGAAAGATGCTGTGGTAGTACCAACGTATAAAAACCTAGTACTTAAACCTCAAAGAAAATGTTGTTGAAAATGACGACTGCTTACAGAAAGACATCTGGTAAAGCTCTACAGGTAATTACTGGTTATCCACCTGGAGACTTGCTGGTACTCGAGAGGACAAGATTATAAAAAATTTATGTCTCACAAATGACATCAGATGAAAATAGTTTAGGCAAATTACCTTTGGCATTTGGCAAAGTAACTAAGAGGACGTATGAATGTAAGCTTTCGCGGCTGTTGTCACTAAGATTATTATCTTCCGGGTTGAGCCGTGTTCGTCCTTCCTTCCTACGTTCTCTGCTTGACGTTTCGCTAACCATGCTGTTAGCTTCTTCAGAAGTTACTCTAAAGACTGATGTTGTTGTCTTCTGCTCCTCGTTATACACTTATGTTCCGTTACGGTTGGTAGATGTCGATCAGTGACGGGTGGTTGGTTTTCGATGGTTGGTTGATCTTCTGTTTGGTATCGACTAATTTTGTGGCGACATTTGTTTTCTTTGTTTTTGTGAAGAGTTAGTTTCCACGTGTTGCTTAATCGGTAACCGTCTTCTCGATTAAAGTTGTTTTTATTTTTATAATTTCTAAGGATTCTCTGATTATCCTTGGATAGTAGTTGTTAGTCCTTGATAGAACTTTAGCTTCCTCGAAGTTGATGATGTGTTTTCCTTTTCGTGTAGATGTTCTGCGATTGCTGATTTATCTACCGCTCTAGACTTTGCGTCTCGGTGATTTTCTTTTAATCTACATTTTATGTTGCGTCTGGTTTGACCAATGTAGACCTTTCCACATAAACAATCAATTTGGTAGACCCTTTTGTTGAGAGTTTTGGCAGGTTATCTTTATTAAAAAGTAGTAGTTGCTGGATTTTTCTAACCGTTCCAAACCTGACACCGATATTCTTCTTCTCCAATGATTTTCTTAATTTGTCAGTTACTCCAGCAATAAATGGCAAACGAGCGTAGGTGGCGACCTGTTCCTTCTCTTTTTCGGATTTCCTGCGACAAGCGGCTCTTATTTCTTTTCTGGTATAGCCGTTCTTCATTAGGGCTTGTTGGACGTGTCGAAATTCTTCTGCCTTGTGAACCTCGTCAGGAATCTTGTCAGCTCTATGCAATAAAGTTTTGATTAGAGACCGCTTCTGCTGTGGATGATGGTGTGATGTGGCATGGAGGTATCGGTCGGTGTGTGTCTTTTACGATATACACTATGAGCCAACTTGTTGTTATCCCCTCGTTTCACTAGAACATCCAGGAAGGGAAGCTCCTTATTCTCTTCTGTCTCCATGGTAAACTTGATCCTTTCGTGCTGAGTGTTGAGGTGGTTAAGAAATACAGTAAGTGCTTCTTTCCCATGAGGCCATATGACAAAGGTATCGTCCACGTATCTGAACCAGCATTTCGGTTTCTGTTCGCTGGATTGAATGGCTTCTTGCTCGAATGCTTTCATAAAGATATTCGCAATAACCGGTGATAATGGTGATCCCATGGCTGCACCTGATTTTTGTTTGTAGAAATCTCCGTTCCATAGAAAGTAAGTTGTATTCAGACATATTCTTGCTAGCTCTGGTATGTATTCTCTTAACCCATGGGTTGTGCACAGTTGTTTTATGATGTTATGTGTATCGTCGACTGGTACGTTAGTGAATAGCGATTCTACATCAAAACTAACTAGTATATCGTCATTGGTTACTTCCAGAGTCATCAGTAATTCGACGAAGTGTTCGGAGTTCTTCACAAAGATTCAGTTCTTCCCACGTACGGTTGTAGAAACTTAGCCACATAACGGGCCAGTTCATAAGTTGGAGATCCACATGTGCTGACAATCGGCCTTAGGGGTTACCAAATTTGTGAATTTTTGGTAATCCGTATAGTCTAGGTGGTCTGGTCCCAGAAGGTAGCAGTTGACGATGTTGATCGACTGGTATATCTGAATGTTTGATTGCGGCTCTCGTTTGTTTTTCAATTTTGTTGGTTGGATCTCTTTTAACTTGGTGTAAAGTTGTGGATCCAGTAGCAATTTGCTCCAAGCAAGATACCCACAAAGAGATAATAGCAGAAATGGAAAGTGTCATCAGAAAGCTTCCAGTTGAAGAAGCAGAAGAAATACGCCAAGAGACTTGCCGGATTTTACAACGTTCCAAAGCTCCACGTAGGAACATCACTCGCGCAGAAGAAATTGCATTAAAAGAACTCAGAAGTAATCAAGAAATCATGGTGACACGCGCAGATAAAGGCAACGCTACAGTAGTCATGAACATCGAAGACTACAAAATGAAAATCAAATTGGAAGAACGAACACGGCTCAACCCGGACGATAATAATCTTAACTAAGAGGACCTTACAAGCAAGGGAAATTGACTAAGAAAGTGAACCCTAATTTAATAAATTGGGTCAATTGTAAAATTTTAGAGACTAATTATTACATATCACAATCATTAACAAGACTTGATTCTTTTGGCAGCTATACCAAAAAAATTAGCAAAACAACAGATGAGAAATGAAGATACTGTGAGGAAGCGGATGCTCTCAACCATACAGCAATTGTGTGTAATTGATAGGCTAGCGAACGCGAAAAGTTGATAGGTAACAAAGCAGATGTAACTTCCGTGGAAGACCTCATTCACTGGTAGTTTGTTGTTTACTAAAGTCTCGATTAATTGTTTGTTGGTTGTAACAGAATAAATTGATGAGAAATTTAATACTCTCGAAATGATGTGTGTTAAGAATTTAGATAATAAATAGGTAGGTGAATCTTTACAATTGAAAATTGGTCTGATGGGTAGATTATGTTTGTGTATCTTTCGTAAGCTATGTAAATAGGGTAATTTTAGATTGGATATTCTGAGTTTGTAAATAGGTGAAAAATTCAAAGATCTGTGTGCATTTGGATAGTAATTTTAAGGTTAAAGGTCAAAATCTATTTAAACGAGAAGATAAAATGGTGAAGTCAGCAGAATCTAAAAAGGAATTTGTTTTTGAATGTAAATGTCTTTGTACATAATAATTAAACAATTACCATTGCCTGCTTTAGTTAAAATTAGATTGTCGCGGTTAAGATTTTGTTTTATAGAAATAATAGTTTTTTGTATGTGGTGTGTGATATGAAGATATTTGATACTAAAGAAGGTAAATTTGTTGAAAATTTGGTTAGAAAGAGTAAGATGAATTTAACAACATTTTCTACAAAGTATTGTATTTTTATCAAATAAAAACGTTAATATACACTTTTATAATAATAAAGTTCCAGACAAAAAACTTGCTAACCTGTTTAAATTTTATTATATGACAATATTTGTGCTAAAGTACTTTATTAACTGGAAAAACGTCATGGTGGTTTTTTGGTGCTCCGCTTCAACGAAGAAAAAATCAATTACTGATAAATTATAGGAGGAAATATCTACCTTTCAACTTTATTAACAAAATACCTTCATTAGTAGAATTTGATTATTTTTCTTGACCGGGGTTGTTTATTAGAAATTTTCGAACGGGCACTCATAATTTAAACAGTAGTTATAAGTATATAATTAGTAAAATTAAAATAAAATAATTAATATAAAAATTTATTCTGAAAATACAAGTTTATACCTTACTATTCCTAATATAATCCAACATATTTAATATTACCGATTTTGTTATTGTTATTTATCATATGTACTTGTTTATAGTAACATATCAATGTACAATTTTTAATTCGTTTCTACGTTTGTATTGTGCCAATTGTGTTATGTGTTACATATACAAGAATTTTAATTATTTATTTCATGTCAATTGTTTTTTTTTAAATGTGTTACTATGAACAGTTTGTTCGTAATGTATTGAAAAACTTGTATTTATTAACTAAGTAAGTACTCAAAATGTAAGTTCATAGTTAAGTATCGTTGAATAAGTTTAAAGTTTTAATAATAATATAAGTTTCCGAAACGTCGCATAAGTTAAAAGAAAAATAAGTGTTTCTTTTTTCCCCAACCTCCTATAAGAAGAGAAAAAAGTGTTAGATTTAACTAAACTACATAATACTGTTGAATTTTGACGATTTTAATGTACATTTTGAATATACTTTTCTTAGGTGTAAACCGTTCTGTGTAGTATTTTGTCAGTTTAATTAATGGCAAAAGTCAAAACTCTTAATTAATCGATTTAGAAACAGATAATGTACGCTCCTATTCTGGTCATCTCTACAAACCCGCAAAATCTTGCTGATGTATATTAGATTAAAATGTTATGAGTTATTAAATTACTTGCATTTAATGCCCCAAAAGAAAAAAATGCATAGTGTTACAATCTATTACTTTGAAACTGTAATCGATACTTTCCATGTTTCTTCTTGAAGTTCGAATAGATTGCCAGCTACATCAATTACATTTAAGTTAGTGATTGATTGCGGCAAATTTATTATAGTGTTAGTGGTTAATGTACTCCAATATTTTTGTTTTGATAAAATCAATAATTTATTTATAAATGTATTTATAACAAGGAGAAAAACAATTTAAGTTTAGTTGAAATGTGACAGATATTACAAAACCCAAGTTTTCATTTGCGCATGGTAGTAGCAGAAGTTATAATGTCCTTTTGGATAAGCGTATAGGAAATAGAATATTGTAAGTGTAATATCCGGGTTTTGACAGGAAGAACTCTTATATTATATGTTAGAGCTGGTTATGTTAGCACTCGCAAGAGATATTTATATAGCCATTTATGAATACTAAATTTGAACTTATTTAATACACATTGGGTAAGAAAAATGTTTGTTAATAGAATAAAACAAAATATTTAACAAGTAACAGTATAGAAATTTTCAGCTGAAATAATTCAATCTGAATTTTGATTAGAAGACTTTACTTGTAGTTAATTTAAATGTTTATGTTATTAGTTAACCTTAGAATGCATATCTGGTACAATACGATCCCTTCTGAGCTGTGCCGTTTCATAGATTAAACCCTCGATGTATTTGGGCAGATACCAATTGTGAAACTATTATTAAATGAACAGCCTGCATTCAATTGGTTTAATGTCAGACAAGATGCGATTAAAACTCTCCATTTACTCTTACACCATTTCAAAACAACATTGAATACGTTACGTTTTTTGTTGAGTAATGAATACCATTTATTCAAATTTTAAATTTTTCTAGCAAATAAAAAATTTTAAAATATAACACGACCCTTATTTATAAATCGTCACGTCAGAAATGCCATTCTGGTGATGTAGCTGAAGTTTCAATTTAAAACAAATTGCTTCAAAATTTAATTGAAATCAGATTTTAATAAACTTGTGAACTCCTGCTAGGAGGTTTAATTAAATTGAGGACCCTTAAAAATAATAGTTCTCGAATGAATACAAAACAACTAAAAAGTACTAACAGTTACCTTTTCTTAATACTTTTGTGACTAATTTTGAAATTAACATCATTTTTTTTGGTAACAAATTGTGACACATAACAATTATGAAAAACCGATTTTCTTGGACGTCTATATTTGGATGTTGGACAACCTGCGGCCATTACAAGAGGTCTTCAGGGTAAATTGAATATCCGTATAAGACATCCTATGGTCAACCTTAGTCCGACCTTGGGTTATGTGGGTTTCCTTTAGATTTTAATTTTTCTAATAGGTTTCAAACGAAGCACGTATTAAAGTATTAATTTTAACGTTAACACAATATTTGAAATATAGATATATGAAAACGTTTAATTGTGATATATACCCAACATTTCTAATATTGTTATCTAAAACGTTTATAAAGAAACATTTTTTCTACATTTCAATTTATTCTACACTGGTATGTTTCACCTGAAACATATATGAGTGATCCAACATTTTAAAACTTTGGCATACGCAACATTTATTTCAATTTAATTTAATCACAATTTAATATATCCTGGTATGGTTTACGTGAAACATACCGGAAACGTTTACTTCTAACATATATATTCACCATTGAAAATATTGGCATATGAAACGGTTATGACACATTTCTTGTTCATATCAACATATCACTCACTGATATGTTTCAAGAAACATGTATAAAACGTTTTAATGTAACGTTTCTGTGTTATTGCAAATCTAGGTTTCTGAAGGCGGACATTAAACATCTATGGTATGTCTATGATACGTTTCTGTCGCTGTTTTGGAGATGTTGCAAGTTTCAGATGTACGTTTCTAAAACGTTGCAGAACTTTTTTACATTGTGGGAGGATTTCAAGTGCAATGTATTATCAAGACAATATAGAGATAAAAACACCTAGAGGTATAGTTGAAGCATTTGGTAAATATTTTACAAGTGTTTATCTACCTAATGAATTCTGCAATCTCAATCCTTTAAAAAATTTGTTGTAATATGCCTAGTGTTTGTACTCCTCATTTTGCAAAAGATGACGTTTATCAAGCTATAAAAAAGTTAAAAGTTAATTACAAGCAGTCATAATAAAATACCGTTTTTAATCACTGATTGCGCAACAGTTTTTAGTGAACCACTTACTAATTTATTTAATATGTCATTAAAGAAGTCATTATTTCCTAGTATATAGAAAACTTCCCGTATTTGTCCACTATTTAAAGACGAAAATCCTAATATAATTAAAATTATAGACCTAAGTATCTTGTGCAACAAATAAATGTATTTAAAATATTAATATATTCAGACGTTTATATTTCTCTTGAACAATTTTTTCTCGCCATATCAACATGGATTTTTACGTAACAGCTCTACTAGAACTAACCTTACTATTTTTAACCAAGTTATTTCTGAAACAGTTGATCAAGAAGAACAAGTTGATGTTATCTACACTGATTTTAGCAAAGCATTTAATTGCATTAATTACAATGTAATTTTACATAAGTTATACAATCTCACAGGGAACCGCCATTAGCCGTATACGGAAAAGTATTCATGAAAAAAAATAAAAATTTGAAAAATGACTAAAATAAATAAAGCCAATTCAACTAGAATATTTTCATTCTTCAAATTTTAGAAACACTTTGTATAACATTCTCTATAGCTACAAGTTATAGATTTCGAGATATTATTTTTTTTAGTAAAATGTTCACAGATCCAAAAAAATATCTGTTTGTTTTTTCGGAAAGTTCATATCAAATTAATTTTTGACTTGTATAAAAAAAATGAACTATAGCAAACAAAGATGGGTTCTTAGATGTGATGTGATACTAAGTGTTTCATATTTGCTGTTACATTTTGACATCTTCAAAAAGAGCTACCTCTTTTTCAAGTCAAATAGAACACCCTGTATTTTTTTTATTCTTTAGTGTGCAGTTAGTTCTTTGTCTATTCCGATTTACATTCATTGAGAATTATTCTTTTATAATTTTACTTGGTTTATTAACTTGATGCGTTTTTGTCTACCTTTTTTCCAATTTGTAACATAAATTGTCTTGTTGGATTGTACTGAGACATAGTTCTATACAATATGTTACATCATACGTACAATTTGTTAAAGTACTCAATTCAAAAATTTGGTATCTGCCTCTAAAGAATATTCATTGTACAATTATTCGTTAATTAACGTATTTATGTGCATTCCATTCTTGGTAATTAGCATTATAATAAGAAAATCCAAAGAAGTAAGACATTTTTAAGCCGAAAAGCAATTTCTTATAGAAAGATTAGAAAATTTTGTTTTTTTTTTAAAACAATTGAAGACGATTGTTTCAAAAAAATCTATGCTGGCTATGCTAAAGTTACATTTAGATAGTGCTAGGAAGTTTCCGCCAAAAATAATTAATTATGCGTACAACTTGACGCAATATCTCACTGAAACCACTAAAGGTGGTAATAATTTGGTAGATTTTACTTAGACGCAAATAGTCGCGTTACCCTTATTCTAGAAAACCTAACAGATAAAGTAGCAAGCAAACCCGCACCAACAATTTAATAGTAATAACACTACATTGAATAATTCCGCAAATGCCAAACTTTCTAGGATCTGGTTGCCTAGTTATAATGGAATGTATACTGAATTTCATTAGGCAAAAATAGGGCAATCCTTTAAAAATTTTACTTGATTGGGTAGTGCCTGTCTATCATTCCAACCAAATCTCTTCAGGTACGGTATTTATTCTTATTTGAGTTTAAAGGAACATTCTTGTTCAAATAGTAATTTGTATACTTTGTTACAAAGGTTTTGGCATCTTGAAAACGTAGAACCAAAATACCGATCTCTAAATTCAATAAGGAAGAAGCATTTTTGTGAAAGACCCTTTGCTGAAACTATTCACCGAGATAATTCAGATCGTTTTGTAGTTTCCTATGCCTTTTAATAGTAGGTTATTGCAATTGGGTGAATCCGACCAACGGGCATTTAATTGACTCTTACGCTTTCAAAAATAAATTATTGCAAAATTCCGAATTACGATTGAAATACTCTAATTTTATGCAAGAGTACACATTTCAAGAAGCAGGTCCTACGCTAAAAATCCTATCATCTGCTGTCATTGATGGTTTAAATTAAACAATTCTAATATCTGAAGATACCGCCATATTTCTTCTTCCTCATCACGATGTGTTTAAATTGAGCTCACTTACCACTAAGATACGGGTGGTATTTGACGGAAAGTGCAAAGTCAAGTTTAAATGTATCTATTAATGATGCAGAAATCCCAGGTCCAGTAATTCAAGATTATCTTGGCGTCATCCTTTTGAGATTTAGGAAACATCAGATTACCTACACCTCTCTGAGGGGAAATTTTAACAAAAATTTTTAGCGTGAAAGTCCTAACGCTATTCAAATAGACATCTATAGATTCAGCGACAGTAGCTCCGACGTATATGGGGTTTGTGTTTATATTAAGTTTATGGATTTGTACGGAAATGTATCTTTCCGGTTAGTAACATCAAAATATCGGGTTGCGTCTCCTATAAGCTGCCGCAATACGGCGCTTGAAGCTGTGGCTGCACTACTTCTTGCAAATTAGTTCAAAAGTTAAACGTTCGCTTTCTCTTTTTTTTTAATTAAACTTGCAAATAAAAACAAAGTAAATAGAATTGCGGTTATACAAGAACTATCCGATTTAGACGATTGGTTTGACGTGTCTTCTAAGCAAAATTCAATTTGGTGTCATAAAACTGCTCAGTAACGGACCTCATAAACAACTTTCTTTGGTGGCATGGACTGTTCTATCTTGTGTTACTACAAAGTGACTGGCCCAAACAAGTCTACAAATTCGATATCTAAACTCCTACGTTTAAGCTTAAGGTAAATGCCAGCATTAATACCAGTTTTTTATTTATTTAAACTTTAACTATCTTTCAAAATTACTCTACAACCTTAAAATGCATGGATGTTACGCTCCCAGATAAATAAAAATAGTCGTTTACTTAAAAACTTAATAATGTACCAACGCATTAACGTTTGGTCCAGCATTTCTGAAAACGCTGTTGTCGAGAGATGGTAACTGAAACGCAACGTAGAACGAAATGGTACAAGCACATGCCTAAACTACTCAAATTGAACTCTTTCGTTCTCATATAAGAGGACAACCTATCACCACTCCGGTAACTGTTTGGAAGAGTTGTGGAGGTCCATCTCTAACGGACAATATAATCCGCTCAGCAACTCTGTGTATGGCAAATAGTCATACTCTTAAAATGAAATATAAATAAACTGTTTGTGTTACCGGAACCGTAATAGAATTCAATTTTCTGTTGTGTAGTGCAGATGTGTATAAATATTTAGCAGTTTAGTGTTAGTATGTATTTTTGTTTTTACCAGTTAATCTATGGTATCATTTTCTGTCCATTTTATTATTATGTATTGATTGTTCCTTTGAAACAAAGTGGCATTTTAGTAGCGGTAGCAATACCGCTTCACTTTTTGTTGATACACGCATAACTAAGCAAGGGAAATTCGTTTGTTTTTACTAAAATGTATGTGTAAGTGTTCTTTTAAATAGTTTATGTGTTCCTTCTAATTCCAAATTAAACTGTTAAACATTAAAAAAATGTGTTTTAGTACATAATTTATTTAACGAACCATTAAAAACTACTGAAACTGCTAACATTAACTTTACACAGGGACTGAAATACTGACCGTTAGAGTATTACTACTTAAGTTAGTTGCATAAATGATGTAGTTTCTTGCCTTTTTTAATTTAATTTGTTAAAATATGTTACATTTTTTTAAATTAACCATCTTTCAATTTGATTTGGTTATGTATACACGATACAATTACCATTCTATAAAAATTAAAATTACAACAACTATAAAAATGCATGCGAGTTATTAAACTTAAGTGGCACACCTATGAAAAAATTTTCAAATGTACGTAATAAAATGTTATAAAACTTAATTCGTTTTAGATAAAAATGTTCTCAATTTGAAATACAAGTGTGTTTTACAAAATATGTCGTAAAAAACACATGTTACATCGTTTGAGGAATGTTTTTGCAATGACCATTTCAAATAGTATACATTTCAATTTTATGTAAACGAAAACATTATTACGCGCGATTATAATATCAAAGTGCTTCAAAAAATTAATTTTATTGCAAACTGAGTAAGTAATTAATAACTATGTGTGTGAATTAGCATAATTAAGTCTAAAAATAAATTTGACTAGCCTTTAGTATTTATAAATATCAACAATAACTTTATGTATCCAATACAATAAAAAGGACATAAACGTTGCAGAAATCTCTTTAAGGACTCATTTATTTCTCAACTCGAATATATTCAAATTCTGTAGCTATTCTCAGTGATTAGCGTTCAAGTTACTATATCTGATGATTCTTAATAAGTTCGTTTGGAAAAAAATTTTACTTGTCGTTTTTTATTTTATATTTTACACAAAAATTCTAAAATTATTATTTATGTTTCTTAGAAACGTAACTTACATTTATAGAATGTGATTGCATCTGTCGAAAGGAAACTAAACGGCCGCTTCGTTAACATTTGGTAAAATTGCACGACTTTCAAAAGGTTGACATTCTTACCAACATTACCTTCATTTAATTAGTATTTATTATTTACTATTTAATCAATTTTATTTTTACCAAAAATGTGAGCGCCAAAAAACTTGTTGCCAATATAGTTGTAAAGATTTGATCGACCTTTTCTGATACTCTGCATCAACAATCAGAACGGCCAAAAAAACTTGCTTTACAATCTAGGTACACAATAGTTATTTGTATATTAAAGCTGTAAAGCAAGTTTTTTGCCGCTCTGATTGCTGAAGGCCAAAGCGTCAAAAAAAGGGGGAAAAAAAAACTTTACGGCACACTTTTTGGGCGTTCAATGTAAAATAACGTTCTAATGAATAAAAGAATAAAACAGTTTGACATTTTCAAGAGTTTTTACTCAGCTTTTTTCAAATTATATTTTTTTGTTGAAACAATGGATACAGAATAGCAATAATATGCACTTTTGCAGTGATTCATCTCAGACAACAAATACAAAAACAATTTAGCTTGCTGTTTATTTTAAATTTTCAATAAACATTGTTAATTGCTAATTAATAATCGTTTTAATCGTTGTTATAAACAAAAGTGGGTGATAGCGAGAACAATTATAATTGCACCCCTCAACACTCGAGACAGGCAAGCGCCGCAACGCTTGATTTATTGGCACAGAAATTGCTATTTACCGCTAATCTACAATAAACTATAGGTAATTAATAAAAAGAAAAAGAACTCTAACTAATTAAGTCCTATTCTAACTAATAATACTAACTACCTAAATATACTAAATTAAAATATCTTTAAATTTATTTTTAAAAACAATATTGTGTTTAGGGAATGGTGCTGAAATACCAAAAAATTTTCCGAAAAAACAATTATAAAATCTTTAACATTAAGGTCGATTTTTTTCTGATATAATCCGCCGTCATGATGAACGGTAACGTCGACGTATGTGCTCGAGTAATTGTTTCTTTAAAGAGGCAGAATAGTTGATATAATGCAAAAATCGGCAGTTTTGCAATTTGGAAATTCGAGAAAAATTTACGATAAATCATGGCAGTAACAATTATTATTACTGTGCAAATTGTGCATAAAAGATTATATTTTAAGTATGGCCGTTTGCACCAACACGACTTAAATTTAAACAACGCTTAAAACAATCGTTGCTATGGTTTTAATAATTGTATCTAAGTTTTTTGCATGCTGCTAATAAACAAATTAAAATAATTTAAAGTGAAATGTGTTCTTACAACATCTCGTGTAAGAACATTCTTGGCTTGTATATTGACACCGAGTGTTTTGCATTTGAAGTTATCGCTTTGATGACGATGTTATATTAATATTCAATTACCGTTACAGTTAACTGTTGGCATTTTTTAGAAAATAATTTATCATCCTTAACTAATAACTTAAAGTTTCTTTAAGGTGCATTTGCACAGTCGCTTGTTTTCAGCGACAAATTAAGTCACAACGTGTATTAATTAGAATTTTTCCCACAATATTTATAGACATTTGTGTATATTACATATTGTTTGTTTAACTGCATCCTTCACAAAATTATCAAGACATGATTTTTATTTTCGACGTTTTTGTTTTGCCCTGAAGGATCTACATTTTTTCGTGCCTATTCTCAACCGAAGTCAAACTATTTGCATCGATTAATGCTTTTGCAGTTTGCTGTAATAAACTAAGTAATAAGTAAAGTAAATAGTTGTATTTTTAATTCATAAAATACCTCCATAACTGTGCGTAAAGGCACCAATCCGATACTGACATGGTATCGTATGAAATAGTCCAGTAACTACTTTCATAATTAAAGTCTCGTTTGCAATTTTATCTTAGTGTTCCTATGGTATCATGTTAACCATTAATTATTAATTAAAATAAAATTCTATTGTAAGAATAGAAGAATGTTACATTATTCAATGCAGAAAAGAATGACCTTTCAACACATGTAATTAAATTTCAATAAAATGACCTTTTGGCATGTTTGTATTGACCTAATTTAATTTACTTTTTACACCACCCTGGAGATAATTATCAAGATTGAGATCAAGAAAGATGAAGTTCAATGATTTGCCTTTTCACTGGCAGAGTTTTGCTATTCCATCTTTGTTAGTTCCACTGCAACAATTTTTTTCGTACATAGATGATTTTTGCCAATTTTGACAAAACACAATCTTTATCACCGAAAGTTGACATTTTAGGTTAGAAATACTTTACATAAAGTTGACCTAAAATTCAACTTGGAATCATAAAAGAAAATAAAGCCATAGTTATTACATTAAAAAAAACAAGTTGTCATCAACTTCCGGTACTTCCAAAATGACGCCATTTTAAAAATATTTTAAAACAATTAATCTTGGTCACAAATGGCTGCATACTAAATTCTCATTTTCTTGCTATCACGGTTCTACAGATATTTCTAATGGGAACTCAGCTAAAGACACCCTGTATTTAGAGTTAAATGATAGTATTTAATTAGTTTATGCTTTAGTTTAAAAGTTTTACAGTTTACTTTGAGAAACATTTTTGAAGATATATTTACCTTCATAAGTAAAAATTTTTCATTAAGAGTTATTTTGAGAAATGTTTTGACGTTTTATTCTGTAAACACATCCAATTTTTTGGTTGATAGAAATTATTTTGCTTTTTAAACTTACTTAGTGTGGATATGAGCATTGAATATATGCATTACAAGTTAATAACATTGGTTTGGTATATTTATTAACTGCCTGTTATTTTAGTATTACAGTACTTCGAACTTAATATTTTATGTTATGTTCTATTTTCAAATTTTTTAAAGAAACGTAATTTTACAAAAAACAGCACACAAAATATTGTACGTTACTTTTGTCAAAAGTTCCATAGCAGAACTTACTTATGCCACGCTCGGTCTTCGGCCTTGCGTGTCATTCTCTCCGTTCTGGTATGGGTCACTTTCGACACTGGTTACGTAAATTACTATTGTGATTATAAACACATTTGCATTATACGGGTTCTTCTTTTTCAATTACACATTCCATGTTCAATGTGTAATTACAAAGAAAAAATGTCAAAGCATATTGCTCATATCCTAAGTAACCAGAATTAAAGTTAAAAAAACTCAAGTATGCAATGATCAACATTACAATTATTTTATGTCAACTTGTTTTTATTATTGAGTTTTTTATTATTTAATTACGTTGTAAACTACATATGAACCGGTATAATAATCAAGAGAAAGTGACAACGATTATGTGGTACAAACAAAATCGTAGCTTGAAAAACGGGACATGCATTTAGTCAATTACCCTAAAAGGGCTATACCTTGTGCAAAAACTATTCTTAATATTTTTTAAAAATTTAAAAGAGAAGGTTGTGTTATAACTAATTATAGAAAAGGAAGTAAAACCAATCAAATCCTAATCTAAGAATTGAAAATTAATATTATGTATTGAGGAATCACAGAATCACTTTTAGATATAAGTATACACAACCCTAAAAGAATTTAAGTATAAGTCTTACAAAATTTCAAATCATCAAAAACTTACCAAATAAGATAATATAAAGCGTACCAATTTTTGTAAAATAATGTTCTATTCGTTGAATGAAAATGAAGAAATGTTAAGTAAAATAATATTTTTACCACATATTTAGAAAACGGACGTTCCTTTTCTACAAAGAGTAAGGAAAATTCGTTTTCCTCACTAGCTAGGAAAATAATGTCATGTTACAAAAAATGCCTCTTTAAAAAATGTAAGAATGTGTTATTAGAACTATATGGGCCTAGTACTTAGTTAAACAATTTAATTTAGAATTCAATCGGTTTGTTTAATTTAATATCTTATATTTCGACTCTTAAAAATTGCTACCCTACATTTATTGGTTAGAATTACGCGGTTGCGGTATGACAGATTGAGACCACACCGATACTACAGAATACTGTAGCGAGACTATTGGGACCCACCCATTATCAACTTTTGCTTTTACGTACGAATATGTGACTGTAACAATAAAATACGTTTACAATATTACTTCATTCATTAGGTTGTTTTTTTGGGGAATGTCGTGGAAAAAAACATGAGGAAAGCCTTTTTCCGCTTTCCTCACTTGTTGGACAAATAACTATTACTGATGAAACCATCTTTGTTATCAATGGGGAAGTCAACTCTCAGAATTTCCGGTTTGTACTAATTCTGTATTTTTCCATAAAAAAATTTGAAATGTCCTTTTATTATTTCATATACTGGCTCTGTACTAATCCTCATATCATAAATCAGATACAGAACCCACAAAAGGTTAATGTTGGGCTAGGATGCGTGAATAATTCTCTTATTTCCATCTTTTGTGTCAATAGAAATTTAGCAGCTGTAAAATAATTTAATTTATTGTAAGTGTACGTAATTCATGCTATTATTGAGTCCTGGTGAGCAAATGGATGGCACGACGAATACAATAAGAAACTTTTTATAGGGCTCTTTTGAAAAACGCTGGATTTTAAGATTTCGTTATATTTCGTGGCCACCCGATCAGTAGACTTGGCTCCTAATGATTTTTTATGGGGTAAAATTTATTGTAATGTACCCAATCAAACTTAGACGAATTAAAAGATTGTATACGCACAGCATGTAATCAAATAAAACCACAATTTGTTTGCTCTTAAGAACACTTACCTTATTAAATCAAAAGGCAAGGTGGACATTTTGAATGTTTATTGGGACATTAAAACAAGAAGTATTAAGTATTATTAAAGTTCATGGATAAAGTGAGAATATACTAGCTTGCTCTCATTAGTTATTTGTTTGCGTTAATAAATTATTGTTTGTTTGTAATTTGCGTAATAATTTATAGAGAAACTACTTCTGGATAAAAAAATTAAATAACCCAAGTTGTGTAGATTTGTGCAACGTCTAACCGGTTGCCTATATCACACAATGATTTGATTTTTTTTTCATTTAAAGGTATACATAAGGTAAAAGTAAGAAAGAAAAACCCGGTATATTTGCAGAACAATTAAATTAATTATTAACTCTAATATAATTGAATATTTAACTCACATTAAAAAATCCTATATGCCATGGTGCGATGGTCTGCTACATTAACAGCGATTTCTATATTCTTGCAATATTAACCGATCAAATTGTTAATTTTTTTAAAGAATGAACCAATAGGAATCTTTTATAGTGATAAAAATTTCTCTTGCTAGGTGAAAAAAAATTGATAAAATGCACCTTCATGTCAGTTTAAAAATTTATATCAAACATGTAAAATGTATCTGAAATTACATGGTGTAATGTCTATGTTAATTTGATATTGACGCTCTGTATTAGAAATTTAATCATACTGTTATGGAAAATTGTATTTTTGCGTTATCGAAGTTTTATCAAAAATTGTCATGCGCAGGTGGAGATCATCCATTTAATCACGTTGCGTCGTAGAAGTTATAACATGATTGACAAAGTTCTTAATCTCAATTAAAGGTTTTAAGGTTTGGTTATCAAATATCGTAATAGATCAATAACACACGTACATTTCGTCGGTGGTACATCTATTAGTTCATGGCCCGTTCGAATACAAGAAAATGGCGTCAGAAATTCGATGTATTTATAAATTACCGTGTTGGAAAATTTTGTCTCAACTGAATGCAACCCAATCTAGATATTGAGTAGTAAAAAGTCGGAAGATGATCAAATTCCTATTGGAATTGTTGGAGAAAAAATCTTATCAAATCCAAATCCAAAATCAGAGGTATAAATTTTGTTATATTGTTGATAAGATAATTTTAAAGATATTGTATTTTTTACCTTTGTTTGGTCGTTGATTGACTTGAAAAATCAAGAAATCGCTTTTTCATTATTCTATTAAACGTAACTTTGATTTCATTCACACAATGCGATTAGTTGTTGATTCGCGTTTTTGTTAAATTAAATTCGTTATGAAGAAATTTATTAAAAATTAAAAACTCAAAGAAAATTTGTCAAATCTAATTTGTTAGCGTAACTTATTGCAAATCAATTAGTTCATAAGGCGGAGAAAAACAGACCTTAGTTTTGTTTGTTTTCTATTGACACAATAATAATTACATTTATGGCATATATTTGTGTACATATCTGATACTTTGTTTTTGTTTAAAAATTGATTTGTTTTATTAAACTATTAAATTTTTGCATATTGTATTAGATATATTATTGTTTATTAAATTATGTGTTTGTTTTTTGTGCACATCTTAATAAAATAAAAAGAAGTTTAAATTGACTCAATTTGTTGATTTTTTTTGTTTGTTGTTGTTTGTTTCGTAATTGAAAATATATAGTATATTTGGCTGTTATTGATGATAGTCTGGTTACAATGTTTTATCTAAAATATACATAATGTTATCAAATTTAGTAAATCATATATTAATTGTCTGTAATACGCCCGAGATTGATTTCGTACTTGGGTATTTTTTTTTATTGGGGACCTTTTCTCCATTAGAAAATTATTTTAGAATTAAGGGACTATTTGTCGTTTTCATGCCCTTAATTTTGAATAATTTTCTCGAAAAAAATTTTTGCCAAAGAAAAAGTACCAAGTAAAAGACAATCTCTTGTATATTAATAACCGACAAATACACTAGTGATTTTTATGTATTTCTTAATCAATTATCGTGGTCTCCGTTGCTAAAATATAGAAATTAAAATTTTCCAGTTTTCTTATTCATTAAATTGTCTTGTCGAATTACATTCGAGATTTGTATTTTCCTGAGTACATTTACGTTGTTTTAATTCTAATCTAATTTAGCAATTTGAATCAAAACCTGTAAACTTAAAACGCTTTTAATAAGTTTCTTGTCAATATGTTAAACAGCAGATTTTTATTAAACAACCCAAATTAACTGGAAAAATACAATTACAAGAGCAAATTTAATTGTAAATAAAAATGTATAAATTATATATATGTCACAATTGAAATTTGTTTATTAAGTTGTGACTTACTACCAATATAAGTTAGAAGGCCAAATTTTGTATTTGATTGACGTAGGTGTATACAAAATAACTTTCATTAGTTAACCACACAACAAATTTCTATGCACATACTACCAAGATTACATCAGAATGATGTGTATGAATATTATTATTTTACACTGTAACACAATGTCAAAGAACGTTATTTCAAAGGCATGTTACATTAATACGTAGGGGATCGGGCATGTGTCGTATTCAAGATTCAGAAATTGGAAATGACGTTGATGTCAACATTATATACATTTTCAAGAAGAAACATCGATTTTATTTATAGATACGTATATTACAGTATAAATGACAGACTCTTGTAGTAATTCATATTTTGTTTTTTTTGCCAACTTTTTTTCGATGAAGTAATATTAACAGACTATTAACATTAAAAAAACATATTTTCAAGGACAGATCGTCCGTCCTTCTTTAAACATAATCTCACTAAAAAAAGTAATTATTTATTTGTGCAAACGTATATTTTCGCCAAAACCAATTACCAAAAAAATAGTTGCACTAAAGCAACCAGTTAGAATAGTAGATTCTTCAAGTATTATTGCTAACTAAACGTTGACTTAATATGAATATAAAAACCCACAACTAAAGATGAAAAAAAAAGTTATAATTTATTAATATTTTCCGATATAGTTGTTAAATTAGACCTTAAAAAACAAGGTATATGAATGTGTAAAGTGCAAAGCGCTATCTAAACGATAGCTTTAATGCTTGTAACACACGTTGCCGATAAAGCCACGATAACTTGTACAGAAGTACACACGCAACAAAAGAACACCTGATGCAGCATTTTGCTCTTATTGTAAGCTTATCAGAGGTGTATACTTAAGTGCGGTATACGACTGTACAAGACGGCGGTTGGTCTTTTAAGCTCTCATGAAGCAATGAACATAAGTAAAATGTGTGTCTTGCGACATCTCGTGTAAACATTGACACGTATGAATAGTATGAACTAAGAAAAATGCCAACAGTTAACTGTAACGACATGTGTGTGCAGAGAGCTATCTAAGCGATAGCTTTAATGCTTGTAACAAACGTTGCCGATAAAGCCACGATAACTTAAACAGAAGTACACACGCAACAAAAGAACACCTGATGCAGCATTTCGCTCTTATTGTGAGCTCATCAGAGGTGTATACTTAAGTGCGGTATACTACTGTACAAGACGGCGGTTAGTCTTTTAAGATCTCGTGGAGCAATGAACATAAGTAAAATGTGTGTCTTGCGACATTTCGTGTAAACATTGACACGTATGAATAGTATAAATTAAGAAAAATGCCAACAGTTAACAGTAACGGCATGTGTGTGTTAAACTGCAAAAACGCAACAAAAGAACACTTGATGCAGCATTTTGCTCTTATTGTGAGCTCATTAGAGGTGTATACTTAAGTGCGGTATACTACTGTACAAGACGGCGGTTAGTCTTTTAAGATCTCGTGGAGCAATGAACATAAGTAAAATGTGTGTCTTGCGACATCTCGTGTAAAGATTGACACGTATGAATAGTATAAACTAAGAAGAATGCCATGTTATCGTACAAAATGTGTAAGTTTTAAATTTATATTTTAAAATTCACTTATCTTTTAAACTGACAATTAGGATTTATGATACTTGATACCTATTCTATTGTTTGTAAACTCCGCCCGGACCATGTGATCTATGGACAGTGTTATTGTTTATTTTGTTGCCTCTTTTATTAAGAAAATTATTCTTTATTGTAAAGTTTTAAAAACTTAAGAAATTTTTTATTATTTAAAGTGGATGCCAGTTTTTTTACAAGAAAACGGTAATACATATTTTCAAATGTTTGCGCCTCTTTCGAATTAGCGCCTTCAAGCGGCCGCTCCAATTGCTCCACGATAGTTACGCCACTGGGCTGGTAGGGTAATTGTATCCATTTTTAGAAGTTTTTTTTTTTAGACTAAGTTACTTAGTAGATGTTGACATTTGGATTGCGTTATCTCTCATAGTCTATCCTTTAACATTTGACTCTAGATAGATATAATCAAATAAAAATAGATGTTACTAAACAGTGACCTGCAAAGAATTTGCAACAAAGTCCGTTCTAAAAAACTATGTTTTTGGTTCTTTACCGTCTATTGGTAGACTAATAAATCAAAATTACTGGATTGTAAAGTATGTTTGTTGGTTTTATTGTGTTTTATAGAAACCAAACGCAAAAATTTTGTTTTCTCAATATTTCCGGAAAAACTGCCGGAAAACTGATATTTTTGAAAAGGCGTTATTTTTTTTGAAAACTTGCACATAGACGTATAATCTAATTCTGAACAAGTTTTTCTTGGGCATTTTTAATATCTTGTTATCTAACCTCACTTTTTACATATTTAAAGAATATTGTTTAAATTTGCCGCCATGACAGTGGTCACATGACATATGTCAAAGTACTTTTTTTGTCATTCAATATGCTGAATTTATTTGCTAAAAGAAATTTTTGTATATCTTAATTACAAAATATTTCCCATTTGATGCAAACTTTGCCGGTCACTGTGTACTGCACATTTTTTTAAGTTAGGCAGGTGTCTACATTTACGCTGTGGTTTGGAGTAAATGTAGACGATGCATATAAAGTATATCCATTTTAATATTAAATTATATGGCACATATGGAAACCAAGAAAAAAAGATTTTTTTTTATATGGTGAAAGTTTAATTAAATCATCAAAGTGTAGTAGAAAAATAAAACACTTTTTTTACATGTAAGAATTAATGCATTTCCAGTAAGTAAACGTTAAAATATTACTTTTGGGTAAATATCTTTATACTTCTACCAATTTTTTTTGTGAACACTCCACATTTTCTCAATTGTTGCTGCACTTTTGGGAACTAGTTATTGTTCTTAGTAGCGTCTACAGTAAGTGGAATAAAAATAGCACTAACATAAACATCATCAATATCTTCTTTTTCAGCCAACAAAGTTTATCATTTGTAATTTGTTCTAAAAATTTTAGTTTAATAATATCAATATCTTGAGTTTACACCGCTCTGCCTATATACCACTTAGACACAAAATTAACGGCACAAAATGTCCAATTTTATTTTTGTTTAAAATCTCAGGCGTATTGTTGTCCTGGTTTAGATTTTCATCTGCAAATTGTCATCGCTTGATGGTGAATTTTCTATTTTTGTTGATGATTTTTATTGTCTGATTTGGTTGACGTATTTTGAATAAGATTCTTTTTAATTTGAAACCAGTTAACTGTTTTAGCTGATTTGGTTTTACTTTTTGTCTTTTTTTTTGCGGACAGTTTGTGCGCTTTCTTCTATTACGCTAAGTTTTACGTCGAGCACCTTGTGCTTCACAAATTTGTTTTACTATTTAATTTCAATATCAGTATCAATGACATGTACTTGTGGGTCACATTTTAATCGAATTTCCATTACTTACTTTCAATTATCAATACATGCGGCCAAACCTAACCAGAGACGTAAATAGTATATATTTTTGGTGGCTTAGATATTTCTTTCTATGAACAAATTGTTTTATTTAACTGTTATTTTATTAATTTGTACAGCATTTTTCTCTACATCATATTATTGTTTATCTGTGCTATAGTAATTGAAGCGTAGTCATTCTGTAACAATTATATTTCTACTATCCTACGGTTTGTTTTTGTGTCTTTGAGTTTCTAGTTGCTTCGGAAGATTCGCTACACGTTCTACTAGGTGACGCCCTAGTATGGAAGCCTTTGATATAGCTATTTGTTAGTAAGCTCACGACCACTCTACAACTACTTGATTGAATAGATTTTATAGCCACAAATGCTTGTTTTTTATTAAAATAATTTTTTTGGGGTACAACTAGTAAAGTTAAAGTTACGACTGTGTGATAAAGGACTTAGATTTTAAATAATGTCTTCTAAAGTTTTATATATTTGGTTTAAGAATGACAGAGTTTCATCTACTAAAGGAATTCGTTTAACTTTTAATTTGCTTTACTCTCCCGTGTAATATAATCTAATTTAGTTTTTAAAACATATGCAATTACAGCTGATTTAAATTCGGTATCACTTAACTGCAAGTTTTGTAACACTCGCAAATGGCGAGAAAGATTATCAAATATTTTACGCAATTCATGAGAAGATTCTTTTAATTTCAAAAATAGATTCCAATATGATAAGTTTTTCGTTGTTGTATCTATTCTTTAGCATTTTTAAGGCAATTTGGCAATTACTAGAAGTTATAGATAGTTGGTTATATATTTTTAGGAGAACAGCAATTTGCAAATAAAGGAATTTTTCCACATCAGATAAATTACAAGTGTTGTAAATTAATGCTAAAATTTTTCGAAAAAACTGTTCCATTCCGAGTAAGAACCCGTAAAGTTCAGAATTGATAAAACTGTCAGTAGAAGCTTTTGATGTTTGATTTAAATCTACTGATAAATTGAAAGTTACGGACCTACTCCTTTTCTCAATTTTTTTTAAAATAGTGAACGCTTTTGAAATTAAGGTTAAGATTTTTTCCTCAAATTTGTCAATCAAAAATACATCATTTAATTCAATTGATAAACATTGCGATAAACATTATTCGCTATTGGTTTAATATGTTCTAACCTTATCCACAATTGATTGATCAATTCGATCAATGTTAATTGATACTATAAATTGCTCAAATCTATTTAATTTGTTAATATTTAACCTAATACTGATTAATAATGATTTTTCTTTTGCTTTTGAACATTTTATGAAAAAAATTTTTCTTTGTTTAAATTCACACTCGGATTCTAAATATTAGTACATTGGTGAATGTAATGTGCGTTTCAATAAAACAAAAAGAATTTAAGATTTGTTTTTGAAAGAGAAAGTTAATTAATAAACTAGTGAGGACAGAAAAGTGGTGGTGGACAAAGGACTAATTAATGAGTACGAAAAAGGTGACAGATATTTAATTGTTGAGAGTGGATAAAGAGAAAAAAAAATTTTAGCAAAGTTTAGGGTAGGGAATGAGAAAAGAAAAACAAATATTGGTTGAAGAATGAGGACAGAATATGTGTGGAGATGGGTGGGAGAACTTGAAACACATAAGTAAGAAATGTGCAGAACTGAGGGAAGAGGAGTGAGAACGTGGAGAACTGCTGGATGAAAGAGGGGAAGGAATTGAGTGGATGAAAGAGGTAATAAAAAAAGAAAAGCAATGGAGAGAAGAAAAGAAATATAATCAAGATTAGATAAAAGAAGGGTTGAAAAAAAAGGGAGGGAAGTTTAAGTTAATTTAATTTTGTCAATAATGGTATTATTGGTTTGGAAATTAGAAAATGTACCTATTATATTTTAATTTTGTATTTTATAGGAAACCGAATTCTTTGTGAAATTTATATAAAACAAAATAAATAAGATTCATTCATTCAATAAAACAAAAAGAAACGGAAAGATGCGTACCTGAATCTATTATAGTTGACAAGTAGTTTGTTCTCGGCATTTTTAGGTTTTTTAAAATTTGTTTAATTAACACAAACGTTATTTAATTAACGTCAAATTATTGCGCTTCGGCTTTAATCCAAACTTTCCGTACACTGCATTCACATCCACGGTCGTCCCCGAGCATGCGCCTACGCTCTCCGACCACAAACAAAAGCAATCAAAATTTAAGATTCTTTCACCTCAAATTCAAAATGCTCGTAAAGAATAAACCAAGCATTACATTACATTATTTCATTAAATTCTACAAAAA
The DNA here is from genome assembly GCA_030710515.1 of Abscondita cerata. Taxonomy (NCBI): domain Eukaryota; kingdom Metazoa; phylum Arthropoda; class Insecta; order Coleoptera; family Lampyridae; genus Abscondita; species Abscondita cerata. The sequence goes on along the minus strand of JALBCR010003446.1, from coordinate 62,492 downwards.
ATTAGTTTTTGAAAGTTGTAATCGCACGTATCTAAGACACCCAAAACCATAGTTATTGTTTTTAATTTGACAATTTATTTTTGATAAAAGTAGCATAAGAAAAATAACTTTGAAAGCATCTCATTTTTAATTCAACATGAAACAAACACTACTATTAAAATACTTAACCAAACACAATTAAAACTAGGAACAACATGTTTAGAAAACTAGAAAAAGAAATAAAATCAAACTTTAAATGCAGAAATAGTAGATTCTGTAACAAGAATAGAATGAAAATTTGTTATGAGTGGAAGATTCCGAACGTGAGCGTTGGCGAGCGTGAGGAACCACGAGTAAGTCAAATTTTATTCTAATCGAGTAACATACCCTGATTTGTCTACGATTATATCTTATTTATTAGATTTTTCATTTATTTTATAAAGTTTAAATTAATACTTGTCTCAAAACATTTCAAACATTGCATTTGCATTTGGCATTGAAAGTACAAAAATCATGGCTGTCTAATTATTTTGTTGAGCATAATTACAGAATATTTATTCTGTTATTAGTTACATGCACAACCCATAAGAAACAATTGCTTTTGAATAAATGTTCTATTTCAAGAGCGAAAATTTTTGTTATTAAAAATGATTTTAGAATTACTATATTCTACTAATAATTATGGAGAATAGTATTTGTGGTTACCTTGAAACCATAATTAGTGTTGGAACAAAACGCTTTTCGGGATTGGACCGTGTCGAAAAGGTAACCGTAGCTGCCAACGTTTTGCCACCTATCGTAATGAGCAAGAAACTTAAAACAAACAAAAGAAAGTTTAAGGTAGACAATTAATAGTCAGGTAATCAACTTGTGACTATGCCAGATTCTAGACTAAAGAAGTTTGTAACTACGGTTACCTATTTGACAAGGTCCAATACCGGAAGGCGTTTTGTTTCAATAATGACTACGGCCGTGGTATTCTTAATTCTTCCAGAATTAGCGTTTTTATGTTAACAAAAGTTAACGAGTTTCATTGATAAAACAGAAATCAAATACTGAAATTTAAATAAACATCTATTGTAAGAAGTAATGTTTTTTTAGGTAGTTATGTAGTACAATACCTACGTACAATAATTCCAATTCCGATATTTCAAGCTTATATCGATGTTTAACATGTTTTCTGTTTATGTATTCAAATGATTGTTTAAGAAAATTGAATTGTTAGAAAAAATAATATATAAAAAGTGTATTACATTTTTATGTGAAAGCTTAAAATTTAATTATATAGGAATTTAGAAAACAATTTCCCATACTATTATAAAGGATATCATGTAACGACCAAACAATTATCTTTGTTAATTCAAGTTTCTTTTTTTATTTAATTTTCTAAAAACTATTACTAAATTTAATTACTAACAGTTTTACATGTCCAATAAAATATGTCTTTAAAGTATATATATAAAAGAACGCAAATTTAATTTGTCTGTAATGAATGAAGGATTTTTCAAGTGTTCAAGTCGTGGTAGAATGATTTCTAAAGAGCGTAGAAAACGGAATGCGTACAACATGAAAATTCAAATAACGTCGAAGAAATATGGTATCTCTAAAACTTCTAGTAAATAAAAAAAACTTCTGAAACCAAAAATAGAATTTTTCTGCATAAAATATTTAAAACAATTCAGTTTTTTAAATATATTTGTTTATCATTATTTTAATATTTATGTTATTTTTTAATAACAAACAACGAGCATCAAAAACCAATTTCTATACAGACACTAAAAAACTCAATTCAATTATTCACAAATATAGTTGAAAAGAAAATTTGAAAAGACACAACGAAAGTGTATATAACATTAACATAAAAATATAAAACTAGTAACAAATACTTATGAGAGTGTACGTACTACGATATATAAACTTTATTAATGAAACTAGCAAAGTACAATTATTATAATAAAAAAATTAATTTAATGGAGCCAAATAATACTTTTCGTCCACAATTTAAAATAATGAAGAGATTTAAAGTATTGTGGTTAACAAAATAATAAGTTGATCTAATCAAACCTAATATCGCTATCTCGTTTGCTGATTATGTGCCAGATGCGACATGTCATTAAAAGTACTTTTTCAGTTTAAGTCTGTCATCAATTATTAAGGAAAATAGACGTCGTTAAAGTACATATAAAATACATTATCTCTGATGTATTTTATTTTCTCGCAAGCGTTACAGCTTAATTTTATTGGCGCTGTTTGTCATAATTATATCAATTTTGACAATAAAAAATCAATAAATGTACATTAATAATTTGGCGAAAAGCATGTTTACAGTATTACATTATATTGGAAAATAAATTTTTTAAGATATTATAAAAATTATGCGTATTATATAAAAAGATGCCTAAGGAAAAATCAATCAAAAGGTCAAAGTAATTTCTTAACATTCCGCACCCAAAAGTTCGCGCTAATATAATTTTGTATATGGAAAAATATACTCATTTAAATTTGCATCAATTTTGAATTTATTTTTAATAAATAAATTAAGTAAATATTTTACCTGAGTGCACTGTGTTTATACAGGGTGTCCAGAGCTCTTCTGACAAACAAAGACCGGGAGATTCCTCAGATAATTTTAGGACAATTCAACCCAATTCACCTAGTCCAAAAATGCTTCCTAAGAGAGCTAGAGCTCTTTGAAAATGGCGCTTTGTAGTTAGTTTTTTTAAATACCTCCAGAACGCTTTCTACTTAAAAAAGCAAAAACTGGTATGCTTGTTTAGCCTTCAGAGGGTAAATCGATTCCATCAATTGCAATTTCTAGTACCGGTCATAGGCGTCCATTTTTGGTAGGTCAGCGGTTATTTTAAGGCATAACTTTTTGTCTTTAACTTTTAAGTATTTGTGACACTAGATTATTAAATTTTTAAGGTATTCTAGTACTAAAAGGTACTCTTACTTTAAGTCATTAGGATACACCGTTTTCTAGAAAAATGGATTTGAAAAATTTTGTTTTTGTGTCATTAAAGTTAAATTTATATTTTTGCACTAGTTGGCTCTGAACTGCCAGCAAAAGTAAAACCTCGTCCTTTTCGTGGAATTCATTGTTGTCAGTTCGCGAAGTTTATCTTTTAATTGTTTACTTTACCAGGCGCCATCTTCAAAAGAGCTCTAGCTCTCTTAGGAATCATTTTCGGACTAGGTGAATTAATAATAATAATAATAATAATAATAATAATTACTGTTTTATTTATGATTACCTAAAACGGTTTACACAATTCAAAATTACTATTTTAATAAATTATTTGTACCTAGAGCAGACATTTCTTATTAACGTTATTTAGGTATTCTTCTATAGAATAGTACGCATTTGTTTGCAAGACACAATTTATTTTATTTTTAAAAGTAACGTATTACAATTGTCTAATATCTAAAGTAGAGCATTGTAAAATTTAATTGCCCAGTAATTAACACCACTTTGCAATCGACTTAAACGAATTGACTTATGTAGACGTCATATCTTGCTCTAGTTAAGTAATTATGCTTATCCATGTGGGTTTCAAAATTATGCTCATTTTTCTTAAGATAGAGTAGACAATTGTATATACAGGGTGCCCATAATCTATCTCATAACATGGGTAACTTTCTTAATATGCAAAATAGGTAATCGGTTAAATTAGGAAAGTTGGGCAGAATTACAAGCAAAATATTAAACTTTTTCAAATTTGACATATGTCTTCAACTTTTTGAAATTTTGTGAACAAAACTGAAAACAGTCGATTTTTTTAATGTTGTCCCTGTTCCACTACTACTTACTTTAGAACTGAACTAAAATGACATCTTATACATATTTTTTACGTAGAATTCGATAAAAATTACCCAAAATGTACATGCAACCCTCTTGATTTTCGGATATAACACAAACTTACATTTTTTAAATGACAATCATAGTTGGCTGTGATCTTATTAAATAGCTTTTGTTTTTGCGATTTCATTGATATAAGGTTCGATATACTTTACTCTTACATTTTTTTGTAAATGCTAAAAGTAGTTTATTGATACAATTAAGCTGCAAAATAATACACAGGCAGGCTATGGAAACAAATGCTTCAAACAAAACCTGTTGAAATAAAAGCCTGTGTCGTCAGCTAAATAATTTGATTTACATAAGTAAGTTGTATTATTCTCGGTGATTTATTTTAAAAACATAAAATTCTCAAAATAAACAATGTATTCACATGAAGAGAGAAACGACATGCTTTTAATGTTATTATGCTAGCAACAGAAATAGTAATGGAAGCCAGTGAAATGTATTTTCAAAGATATATGGAAGAAGACAACCAGATAAAAGACTTTTTTCCAAACTGGAAAATAATTTAAAACTATACGGATCATTTATGAAACCAAAAGCTAAGCAAAAGTTTAATCAAGAAGACGAAGAAAGAGTTTTGGCATATGTAAATTATAAACCAAAACATCTACCCGTGAAATTGCAGTGAGTGTGGTACTTCTACAGAAAAAGCTCGTTTAATTTTACAAAACAAAATCGATTCAAGCCGTATAGAATTTCATATCGGCAACACCTTGTATCCAGCCGACTCAGAGAAAGATTCAGTTACGGCTCGATGGTTTTTAGAAGAAACCTGACAACGATCCATATTTCTCGCGCAGAATTTTTATTTACTGACGAGGCAAAATTTACCAACTAACGGTGTATTTAATAGACATAATAATAACTATTGGTCTGAGAACAACCCTCATGTTACTGTTGAGAGACGAGATCAACATATTTTTCAATAAATGTGTGGTGTGGCATCCTCGGTAGCAGAATAATTGGTCCGTTCTTTTACAATTACCATTTTAAATGGAAGGCGATATTTAGAATTTCTTCAAAATGACTTGGAAGACATGTTAGATGAACTGCCATTAAATGTGGTACAAAATCTTACTCATTTCCAACATGATGGTGCTCCTGCTCATGGCCCTTTAGAGCTGTTTCTGAATATCTTTCCGAACGTTTTCCGAGACTGGATCAGTGAATTCAAAGTCCTATTAGTTGGCCGGCAGAGAACACCTGATATCCACACCTCTCGATTTTTCTTGTGGGGAACCGTTAAAGACGAGGGTGTACAAAGAAAAACCCAATAATGTAGAAGAATTAAAAAGATAGAGAATTAGGTTGATTATTAGAAGAATTTGTCATCGCCCAGTTTGGAAAAAGTGCATAGAGAGATGGTTAGAAGATGTCAAATGTGCATATTTGTGCCATTTCGAACATATTAATATGAACTTTTATGTCTTTTGTACATTATTGAAATAGAACATAATTACAAACCATTAATAGTACCTACTTGTGGTATTATATTGTCAATATAAGTTTTTGTTTCAAGTTTGACTAACTTGTAAAATCATTTTGTTCCTTAATGGGTATCAATAACACAATTTTGGGCATTTAAATGAGAAATACAAGAGTAAAGGTATATCGAACCTTACCATATCCAATGAAATCGCAAAAACCATCTATTTAATAAGATCACAGCCAACTATGATTGCCATTTAAAAAAATGTAAGTTTAGTGTTATATCTCGAAAATCAAGAGGGTTATGACATTTTGAGTAATTTTATCGAATTCTACGTAAAAATATGTATAAGATGTCATTTTTAGTTCAGTTCTAAAGTAAGTAGTAGTGGAACAGGACGACATTAAAAAATCGACTGTTTTCAGTTTTTCACAAAATTTCAAAAAGTTGAAGACATATGTCAAAATTTGAAAAAAGTTTAACATTTTTGCTAGCCAAATTCTGCCCAACTTTCCTAATTTAACCGATTACCTATTTTACATGATTAAGAAAGTTACTCATGTTTATGAGATAGATTATGGGCACTTTGTATATATATATATATACTTATATATATATATATATATAAACATGAAAATGTAGTATTTTAATGTTTAATGTGTTTTGCAATCTTCCGCATAACCAATATATTACATATTATTCTAAGGAATACTGCGTTTGTAATGCAAAGATTCTATGCCTAATAGCAGAATGACCCCAACCCAATATGCCGTATTGCAAATGGCAATGAAAATATGCATAGTATGATTTCATTAGTATAAATTGAGAAACACAACAATTTAAGTTCCTTATTAAGTAGATTGATTTATTTAATTTTTTGGAAAGCAAATTTCCGTGGTCATGCCATAGTAGCTTAGAATCTACACAAAACCCCAAAAATTAAATTTATTGAAAAAATCTGTAGATTGATTAATATTCTTAAGACTAAATATAGTTTTTACAGTTTTGTCATTATTAAGATTTAATTTATTTTTATAAAACCAGTTTTCTGCTTTAACCCATAATTGTTTAGATTCAATAAATATATCGTGCATTGTTGATCCACGTTGCAGAATGGTTGAATTATCTGCATATAAAATTGTAGTAGTGTTGTTTTCAATTCGAGGAAAATCATTTATAAAAACAATAAATAATAAAGGTCCCAATATCGATTCTTGAGGAACACCTACATTATTATATTTAAAATTTGATATATCACACCTACATTCACACATTGTTGCTTATTTGTAAGGTAAGACATTAACTTTCTACACGCAATAGGTTTAATGTTATAGGAATATAGCTAACTTAACAGTAATAACGGGCACACACAATCAAACGCCTTACTTAAATCTAAAGTCGAAGCTAATAAGTATTCTTCATTACTCAGCGCATTACAACACTGATCAAGAAAACATAAAAGTGCATCAGTAGTAGACTATTTAGTTCGGTAAGCATACTGATGTTGGTATAATAAATCAATCTTGGGAAAACTCCTTCTGTAATACAATTGTTTATAATTTTCGTTAGGGGAATAACTATAACATCCAGAGTAATGTTAAATTGTCTTAAAATTATCCTGAGAATCTCCGGTCTTTGTTTGTCAGAAGACTTTCTGGACACCCTGTGTGTATATTTACATGGATCGAGCATCTTCTAAGATTATATATATTTCCTAAAAAAATAAAAAGCGTATCTAAAATACGCATAAAAGCAATCCCAAATAATTTAAACAGAAATTTTTGCTTTTTTTAAATTATTTTTTGACTTATTTTTGATTATATTATTTGTTGGTGTTATTGTGTTTTTAGAGTAGTTTTACAATTTTAATACATTTTATCCACAATCACCATATTATAGAGCTATTATTATGCCGTTATGAAACGTATTATAACACCTATAAAACACCAGTGTTTTATATTCTATAAAACATTAGTGTTTTGTAATATATAAAATTCAAAAAAATTTGCAGAAAATTTAGTAATTATTTATTAACAATAATATTAACATTCACGTTAACATCAAAAGTAAACTTATTTGCAATATCAGGATTTACATTTACACAAACCAAGTTTGAGAAAGACTGCATTGCGAGAGATCTCTTGAATTGTGCTAGATTTTCCTTGAATTTTTCTAGCAATATCGATTTTATTTTACTTACGCTTTCTTCTATATACCCCTCAACAACACTAGATGACCTCCAGGCTCCGTGCCTCTTAAGAGTGAGAATATCACCACCAGCATTTGCCAACAGATTCGCCGAAGAACGGCGCATACTATGGCCCGTGTAAGATTTAGTGTCTAGAAATTTTAAGAAAGAAGCAATCTGTGAAGGGATTCTGGAAATAGTGTTAATTCCTACAGGTTGCACGGTGCATTTTAAATTTATATATCGCAAAAAAACTTCCCTGCGAAATAGTACCCTACTTTTAGGACGTAGGCGTATGTATTTCTTGCATATCTCCATAACATTAACAGAGAATTCTTTGTCTAATACAGTGAAACTTCTTGACATATTGGTCTTTGTTTCTAGGATGGACACGTAGATAAAAGATTCTTTATCTTTCAAATGTTCAATAATTAAGTTTACCAGTTCATTGCATCGTAAACCTCCACAAACACCCATTATGACAGCAACCTAGAAATATTTAAAAAATTAAGATACCAATACAAAAGAAAAGAAAATTGGTTGTACCTTCATCATTAAGTACTTTTCATCAGATGCTTGTTTTAAAAATTGTTCGATGTGTTCCCTCTCAAGCACTTTGCCTTCTTTGCCTTATAGTTTTTTATTGGCTCTTGAGATAAGCAATTAATTTGCCGTATTTTGATATGTCAATATTTCTATGCACATTCAAAGTTGCTCTTAACATTGAATATTTCCGTCTACATCGATGAGGAGGCAAACTTGCTTCTTACATTTAAAAATAAGCCAACAGGACGTCCTCGTTTATGATGTTTGCACCTCTTTTCTTTCTCCATTCATTAACGACAGCAAATTTTTTATGTATTCATCTTTAGATTTGGCCGGCAACAGTTGCAGGGTTACTTCTTCAGCTTATGCTTTAATTTCTACCGGCAAAGAATCACTTTCTGACATTTTTCAAAACGACGCACACAAACGATTTCTAATTTTTTCACACAAATATTGTTTTAATAAACAAGCATCCTAGCAACTAATAATGCAAAGCCGCCCAAAGTTTCACTAAATTTTCTAATATTTGCTATTACATTGAAATTTTAGAATTGTCAGATTACTTATTTTTAATTAAATTGGTTTGATTGTGGATAAAATCTTGTATTGCATTCGTGTTTTAGTGGCATATTATCCCCTTGGGCCAGAGAAAATTAAACGCTCTAACTTCGTTCTCGCGATTAAAAACTTCTTGCGTGGATAATCTGCCTACTAAAACACATATACAATAAATAGCTATTAGAAACACTAAGGCTATTTATTTCGCTTAAATTAAAGGTTCTAGGAACTTTATTCTTCAGTGCATTAGTGCTTTATGGTTTTTATTATAATTTAAATTAGCATTTAGTGTATTTTACTTTTTATTTGATTTTAATTTTCCTTTTATTAGAAATTGCATTTCATACTTTAGTACATTCTTGCATATGTGTTACAGTTGTCAATTGATGCAAACAAAGAAAAAACAATTTGACACTACACAGTAAGTTGTATTTTGTATACAAAGTACAGGACAATTAAGGAATCATTTTTTATTATAGATTTCTTTAAAATAAATTAGGTTTTTCTTAATCTCCTAACAACAACAAAATTATACATTAATCACATATACCCATTGATAATAGTACATTTAATTAATATTTTTGAAACCTAAAATTCTGTCATTGAATTGAATTGTTATATAAATATAGAGGGCAATTTACAGCTGCCTCAAGGAACATAAACCTATATTGACACACACACGCTCATGCAGTGCGTTTGATCTCAAATAAATGCCCTGGTAAGAACAAAAATTTACCTTTTTAATAATGTGATATAAATAGCTACAATAAGGTCCTAGAAATAACTTTAGTTTATATTTCCTGTGACAGAACATTCCTATATGCTACTAAATACAATATTTGAAGATTGACGGCGATGTTGATTTCTTTCGTGGAGGTGAGGATAAAACAAAACTCTTCAAATATCCAATACGCTAACGTTTTGCTCACAATGCGTGAGCTTCTTCAGAGCGGCTACGTTTAATAAGAAATAATTAAATTACAATACGTCAATACGTTAAAACATAGTAAATAAGCCTCAAACGTAAATAATATCTACAAAGTTACAATTATATATACGACTAAAAAAATTTTTTTCCTTATTAATTAAGACTAATTTGATAAACCAATTTGGTACGATAATAAATTAAAGTTAGAATAACAGCAACATGTTGGACTCACCTTGAATTCATAAAGTAGAGTCACAACAACATATAATTAAAATTACCATATAGAAGTTAATAATTAAAAATGTAAAGTATATAAATAAATAATTAGATGACACACAGTATTTTTTCCTTGACGAACAAACGAGTAATAAAACCATTATCTACAAATTTGGCATTGAATACACACGATAAGTATTGTAGTGTAAAGTAAGACAACAATGACTAGATATAAATTGACTAGAGTGCTTAAGATTTTAGGGAGTTAATTTTTTGATATTTTTATTAGTTATTTAATTAGGGTTATAATCAAAAGTTAGACATCAGCTGTTGATAGTTGTATGTATTAAGATTTGTACATGTTAGTTTAAAATCCGTTAGCTTAGTGAATTAATAAATATGTGATCAAATAACAGGTTTAATATTATTAATAATGTTAGTATAGACGCAACTTAGATTATGTGTGTTTGTGTTAAAGTTCACATTTAAAGAGTGCGTTTTAATCGAGATCATTTCAGAGACTGGACGTTTTTGTATTTAGGCGTTTCTCAGTAGTACAACCAATGTTTTGTTGTGTGCGACAAAATTATTTTACAAAGATGAACTAATAACTAAACTAAACTACTACAATAGTAAATAAATCTCGGTCACTAGTGCAGGTAACGTAATTAAATTGTTTTTTTGTTTTGTCGTTTTATTCTTTTCCATTACCTTGTTCTTAACCAGATACTTCTGGTTGAATCTGCACTGCTGCTGGTCGTTGAGGACTTCTTTCTCACCCCTCGATTTTTTATTATATGTTTTCGGTGAGTTGCTATGGAAATGAAACAAATAGTTTCGCGAATATAAAAATATTTTGCTGTCAAATCTGCATTTACAAAGTTAAAAATGGGCGATTAAAGAATTCTACTGTACCTTCAGACATTGAAAAGTTGTAAAAGTAAAATTGCTAATTTGTTACCGAGTACACAAAAGACTATAAAAATTAGGGCCATTCTAAGAAGATGAAGACAGTGTTTGAACTAGTGCTTGTTGTCTATTTTGACCACAACAGAAAAGATTTCAAGCCATCATCAACGTGTAGTCACTATTTGATATTGCCGAAGACAATTTCTATTTAACAAAATGTAGACATTAGTAAATTTACTCGACTGATTGCATTTTGGAAAAAGAATGCAGAAGGTTACCGACCAAAACAATCGAAAATGAGAATAAACATAAAAAAATTCAACATATTTTAGACAAGAATATTGTCCAAATGAAATTGAGAGTAAACATATAGAAAGTATATGGAGACACTTAAACAAACATTCTAGAAGCAGCTATAACTGAAGTGGAGGAAAAGAAAAACAGAGACAAACAAATTTTTAAAAAGAAGCAAAAGCAACTTATGAGATGATTCAAACCTGGATGAGAGTAAACTACTTAGAGAATCAAAAATAGTTCTACAGTAGATTAAAGGATTGCAACAAAATAAACGGTCCAAACTAAGAAATATAGAAAACAAAAGGTAATATCCGAAGATAAAGAAATAATGCGAAGATGGAAAGAATAATATTAACAGAACTAGAAAATAAAGTAGAACAGAAGTTGGAAAAAACAAGGGCATGACTTGAATATCACAAAAGATACAAACAATTTTAAAAGAGAAACACACGGAAGCAACCAAGAACCTTAAACTAGAAAAAGCACTAAGGGGAAGATGATATCACATGTGACAAAATGAGATACATAGAAAAGAAAGCTTACAGAAGAATTCTATGAGTTAATACATTTAATAGTATCACTAAAAGTTGTACCCACATGCTGAAATATAGTAATAATATTACAAAAAAAGAAACACAAAAACATACAAAGTATAGAGAAATTACACTAACGCAAAGTATTAAGCAAAATTATAGAGAAGCGACTGAGAAACAAAAGAGAAAATTTGTTAGAAGAGTCGGTTCCGTAGAGGCAGAAGTATACCAAATGTAATTTTTACAATTAGGCTGTAAGGAGAAAAAATGAGAAAAAAAGCAGGAAATTCATATTTGCTTTATTGACTTAAAAAAAAAGGCTTTGACAGGGTAAAGAGAAAAGATGGCATGAAAAGTCTGAAAATAGGAAGAGCAACTAAAGATTTGATAAAAGTTACTATAACACTATACAAAAACAACAAAAATAACGAAATAATTCAAAACAAAAATAGGACTGAAACAGGGGTGCGTGGTTAGTCTACTCCCTATTCCCAGTACTCATAGTAGAGGTAATAAAAAATTTGAAAAAAGGAATGTCATAATATGTTAGTAGGAAGTTGGAAACTATATAAAATAACAATACAGAAACTAGTATTTGTCTATTATATAGTTCTAATAGCAAAATTAACATAAAAACTTCACAATACTAGATCCGCAACATAAAATACAAATTTTATGCGAGCAGAAGATTACAAAGGCCAGCGTGAGAAACCACAAATTGATCAAATTTTTATTTTAATGGAGCAACAAACCGTGTCTTCTTCACGATGATATCACTTGATTTTTCATCTATTTTATAAAATTTAAATTGATATTTGTCTCAAAAACACCTAAAAACGTTGCATTCAATTGCATTTGCATTTGACACTGACAGCTCAAGAAAATCATGGTTGACTAAATAATTTGTTGAGATTAATTACAGAATATTCCTTTAATGGTTGTAGAGAAAAATATTAATATCTACTATTACAAGCTCTGAAAAATAACTATTGAAATAAATATAGCAAAAACTAGAACTATAATTATTGCTAAGATAGACTCATACCACAATATCAATATTTAAGGACGATCACTAAAACACAAACACTAACAAATCACAAATATTTGAGCGCAACAATAGATGCCAAGGGGACATTGAAATGATGAAAAGAATAGATAAACTGGAAAAAATATATTACACACTAAAAATACTTTTCTCGAGAATAGAGAAATTCCAGAACAAATAAAACTGGAGGTATACAAAAAGTTGTGAAATCTTTGTTAATAAATAGCAGTAAATTCTAGACGACTAACAACGAAAACGATAGTAAAATTACAGCAATGGAGATGAAATATCAAACAAAAATTAAAAAAAGTTTTAACAAATGGATTAAAATTTTTTATCAATTACCTTCTTGTACCAACTGAATTGTAGGATATACTAAATCAAAAATAACCAAATTGAATTTACGTAAGGACTGGTTTTGTCAGCATCACTAAAGAAATAAGAAGAGAAATATAGACAATGCCATGAATAAAAATAAGTAATGCAATGCAAAAATTATTATAAAATTATAGAAAAATAAAATACAGAATATAGGAACCCACATACTATAAATCGATTAAATGCAGTAGTTAGTAAAGTTTTAGATTTTTATTGTTATGATTTGAAGTTTTTTATGTCAAACAATTCTATGTATTCTAAATATTATTTAGATTTTAAATACAATTTTAAATATGACTTGTTGTTAAAGTCTAAGTTTGATATAGTTAAAATCATATAAATAGGTATATTCAAATAAGTGCCTGAATTAATTTTTATAAACCTATGTCGGCGTTACTATAATCTTTTTACAGTTTTTTTTTATTACCGATAACATGAAATTATGGTACATTTAATCAGATGTCGCTTTTTTGATTTAATTTTCTGTATTAATTTCTTCAAATAATGTAGTTATTAAACGCCTTCAAACCAGGTTTTACAATCTTTTGCATTTATAATGGCGCGGTTTACAGCAAGTACATAAATTAGACGTTTCCTTTTAAACTAAAACAAAATAAAATGGGATATATTTTACTATTGTATAGGTAGACTCGATACCGGATTAGCAAAACTTAGGGCCTGAAGCTATAACTTGAAACTGTAATTATTGCAAAGGGCGATTCATAAAATTTCAGACATTCAAAAACAGGTAAACGTTTAATAGTTAATAAAAAGGACAAAATTGACACTTTCAAATAATCAGCAGAAATGAAATTTTGCAAAACACATTTTGGAAGAAGCATTAGAAATTAAACGTCATTTAAATAAACAAAACCTTATTTTAAATGTGCAAATGTTGATAAGTAAAAACAATTGATATGTTTTAGTAATTGAACTACAACGAGTATTTTATACTTTTTGGATTTTAAACAAATATTTTCCATAACAATGCATTGATTTTCGGACAATGGCCATGATTAACCTTTAAAGTATTGTGATGAGAAAAATGGTTGTTTTATCAGAAAAGTTTAATTTCTGAATCAAAAACATCGCTTCCTCACTTTTTAAAATTTCCTATAATAGTTTTTTTTACTATGAAAAGTAATTTATTATATTTACATAAAACTACAATATCTAACTGCAGATTAACTTTTATGCAATCATCATATGCATAGTAGTTTACAGTTTCAAATTATAGCTTCAGTACCAAGACAACATATACAATAGCAAAATCTATCTCGTTTTATTTGTTTATATAAATGCAATTAAAAGGAACAACTAATACATGTATCTGCTCTAACCGCGCTACTATAAATGCGAAAGACTGTACCTACTATTGTTTGAATTCTAGAAACAGAAATACAGTTAAGCAGTTACGAAACACCTACAATCAAAACAATACGTCAAAATGAAAAATTTCTAAACATTAATTAAGTGTCACATATATTAACACGTCAAACTCAAGTTTCTAAAATATGTGATTCATTCAAATCAAACTTCTGTTTCCGCAATTTTGAAGTAGGTACTCTTAGATGAAAGATGGTTTTGGTAAAAATTTCTAGTAGCATTTTATGTCACCTCCGAAGAAACGCTTTAGAGAAAATATTTCTCCAGTCGGCTCGTTTATTGTGTAGTTTCCACGTTTTACAAGAAATTTGACTATGGCTTTATAATAACACACAGGGTATTAAAAAAGATGAATAAAAACCACTTATGTTACTCTTTCACAATACTTTATATGCTCAAACCAAAGTTGATTGCAGTTTACTTCAAAAAGAATTACATAATGATTTAATAAAACAATTTTTAACCTATTTTAGAGAACTTTTGGAAAGAAAAAAAATTGAATGGTGTAATTGTTTTTGCAGAAACTTGCTGATTAGTAGACATAATACCAACAATATTATTGAAGCATCAATCCGTATATTTAAGGACATTGTTCTTAAAAGATGCAAAAACTTTTAATACTGTGTCTTTAACTGACTTTCTTACTTTTTCTTTGGAACAGTTTTATAAAGAAAAACTTGTTAATTATGCCAATTTTAGAGATGTTTTACAAATACGTGTAACAAAGTTTTTTGAACAAACACTTCGTTTGAAAGTAATAAAAACAACATAATCATGTTACTTCCTCAGCAGACACTAACTTTTTACACAGTTAATGCAAAAATAGAACGTCACTGCCCGCACGGCGTTGGATGGAAACTCTGTAACACTTGTTGCCATGTACAACAGCGGCGTACATTTATTACATACACCTCTATTTTTGTTTTAAGATCGTGTAGAATTGGTAAATTTAGCTTTGGAAACACTGTTGATACTTAGTTTTTTTAGAAATGGGTAAAAAATACATCAATTCAATCAGCCGATGAGAAGACAGGATGAGAATACAAGTGAACTGCAATACCACGCAGAGAATTCTGAAACATACGATAATAGTAATCAGCATTTCAAGGAATACCAGTCAGAACTTGAAGTATTCGAGGGAAAATATGTCTAATGTAAACAATACAGAAGAGTTTTTTAATCAGAATAGTCCCTGTTTTTATCCCCGTAAATTATCACAGAAAATTAAATTACAACCGACTTGAATTGCTCGTTGGAGGAAAGAGGTTTAAAAACAGTTGCTTACGAGTTATTCAGGCGAGTACATCATCAAAATTAAAGAGAATTCATAGAAATAAGATGAAAATAAAAAAAAATTAATCCAATTCATCTTATTATTGATTTTTATATTTGCATTTTATTGCAATGCTTATTTTTTTAAAGAAATATAAAATATTAGCTACTATTTCAATAAATTTATATTATACTAAATGCTATATTTATTATTTATTCATTGCCAATACAAATAATCAATAACCTTATTTGCTAATGTATAGCTTTGCAAGAAACGCTGTTGGTAAAATCGCAGAGTTCATATTTTGCGATGCAATTACTAACCAGTAAACGCGAGCAATCGTCGATACGTAGGAGTAATTGAAAATATGGTAACGACTAAAAAGATTTCAAGGTTTAAATAAATAAATAAGAAAGAAAATTTTAGGAAATGTTAAAGTTAGTAAAACATATTAGGAAATTGATAATTTTTAAGAGGAGCTATTTTGTATGTAACGGTTGAATGTTGTATAGGAATTTGTTCTATTTTTTTGTGATAGGACTGTTCTGGTTGCATGGTAGACGTGGATTGGCCTGCACTTTTTCTTTTGTGGTTTCCTTGAGGATAGAGGTTACATAAGAAACTAATAAATAATCGATGAATTAAAAAACAACACTAGTCGTTAGTTTCATGTTTGAAGCGTCGTGGTCTTATGTTTGTCTCATGTTGTGTTTTTAGCAGTTTTCCTCTATTCCTCTCTCTATCTGTCGTACTTCTAATGCTGTCTTGGAAAGATTTTCCTGAGAAAAACTGCTTTATCTGGTCCTAGTCACTGTTTTGGAGAACGTCCTCTAGGCCGCGTTCCTCTACTTTTCCTTAGACCATAAGTTTTTCGTGGTTATTATTTTTCCTCCTGTTGACATGTCCAAAATACTTTAGAATTAGTTTTTGATTTTAGTTGACAATCTGGATTGGATGTTAAATTCTTCGAGTATGGATGCGTTGTTTCTTTGGGACTGTCCAGAAAATCCCCAGTAGTATTCTCCAGACCCACATTTCAAACGCATCCAACTTGGCGATGTCTGTGGCTTTTAAGGTCCAGGATTGTGCTGCATATAACGCAATTGGAAAAACAAAGATGTTTACTAATTGGCATTTTGTTGTGGTTGTTATATGCCAATCTTTTCAAATTTTGTTAAGTTTAGTCATAATCGTTTCGGCAGGAGTTATCCTTCTTCTAATTTCTTGACTTGATCCACCATTTCTGCTAATGTGGGCACTTAGATAGGTTATTTCTTCTACGTTCTCCATGTCTTGAATACTAGACATTTCTTCTATGCTTTGCGTGCTATCTATTAGCATAAGTTTCGTTTTCTGACGATTCAGTTATAGACCAAACTCCAAACAACCTCTCCTACTCGCTCAATAAGACTCGACATTTCCTGCTCATCTTTGGCGATAAGTGTGGTGTCATCAGCGTAGCAGAGATTATCTGTTTTTCTGCCACCTATGATAACTCCCTTCTTAACAGCCGTCCAAGGCTTTCGTTATGATATATTAC
The DNA here is from genome assembly GCA_030710515.1 of Abscondita cerata. Classification (NCBI taxonomy): domain Eukaryota; kingdom Metazoa; phylum Arthropoda; class Insecta; order Coleoptera; family Lampyridae; genus Abscondita; species Abscondita cerata. Next base: position 45,422 of record JALBCR010003446.1, on the reverse strand, counting down.
TCCATATACGTTAAACAACAAGAGTGACATAATATAACCCTGTCGTACACCACGTTTCACGTTGAAAGGTTTAGAGGTTCTTCCATCTACCTTTATTAGTGTTACGCTTTTGTTGTATAATCTTTTAGTAAGTTAATCAGATGTCGTTGGAGTCCCCATCTGCAACAGGACATCCCATAGTCGCCTCTAGTTGACATAATCAAAAGCCTTGCTGTAATCTAGGAAACATAAGTATGCAGTTTTGCCATATTCTCTTGTTTTTTCAATGATTTGCCACACATTCTAATCTGGTATCTCGTACCCTTTGTCCTCACAAATCTCGCGCTGTTCTTATGGTATTTGCCATTCTAAAAGTTTCTAAGTCTCTGTAACAAGATCCTGAGCATGACTTTGCTTGAGATGAGATTAATGCTATAGTTCTATAATTATTTCATTTTTTACTGGATCATTTTTTATGCATCGGTATAAGGGTAGAGGTGCATCAGTCGGTTGCCCACTGTTCTGTCTGCCAGAGCCTGTTACAAATTTTCCAAAATAGATCAATACTTTTTGCGGAGATATCGGGTTCCTGTTGTATGTCCTTGATTGAGATTGAAGTTTTGAGCTGTTCAGGTTCTGCTTCTTTGTATAGATTGTTACAGTGTTGTCGCCAAACTTGGATGACGTTTCCTATTTCAGTTACCACTGTTCCATTTTCGTTCTCTATCGACCACGTTTTTAGTCTAAATTCACTTGTGATCTCTTTAATACATTTGAATAGTTTACGTGATTCATTATTCTTAGAGAATTTTTCTATATCGAGACAAATATTTTGTAAATGTTGGTACTTATCTCTTCTTGTCAGTCGTATTTCTGTTTAATTCCTTTATACTCAGATCTCTGTTCTTCAGTATTTATACCTGTTTTTCTAAGATTCATTCTTCTTTGTACTGTGTTCCAAGTTTCGTCGGTCATCCATTGTTTGTTTTTACATTTTTGTGCGTTGAATTACTGTAATACTCGTTTTTAGAGATTGTCAAAGTGTTGTTTTAAAGCTTTGCCACATTTCGTCCGTGTTGGTTAGATTTCTGCTTGGGAGTGAATCCAGATTCACTTCTAATTCTTGCCCAAATTGGTGCATACTCTTGGGTTTAAACAAGCGAGTTTTCTTTTTTATTCTAGGAGCAGATATATGTACTTTTATTTTTGCTAAAAGGAGTATGTGATATAGTCATCGACACTAAACAAATGTTTACCGCAGAACTCCAAATCGCCCCGATAACCAAAAATAAAATTGCGTTTTAGAAAAAATGGTTCAATCAAAAAGCTATAAACAATGGAATTTCTAACACGTTTATTTTCAACTTTATTGTAAAATTCATAGTGGTGGAGGTATTTGTTACAAGAGTTATTGTTACCAGATTGTTATATCTCAGAAATTACTCATTGGGTCAAAAAATAGTTTAAAACAAAATATGTGCATAATTAAATTATAAACAACGTTTATTTGAAACAAAAAATGTAAATTAAAAAATTTCATAAGATGTGAAGTAAAAAATTATTGCTGTGTGCAGGAGGAGTCGCTGGTGGACAATTATCTGATATCTTGTATCACATATAATTTTAAGGTTTCTACTTATGTTTAAATTAATAAATCGTGGAAATTTCTAAATACTACGCATGTTATTTGAAATTTAAATCTCCAACATTTCGTTGAGACACTCAGTACAAACTAACTGTAAGACGCAAATCTACAGTATTATGCAGAGTAATTTATTGGTAAATACGCATACGTTAGGATTAAATACGGGACATTAAGAGGATTATAAAAAAAAATATATTGTGCAGGTCTCCAACCCTTTGTAACTAAAATACAGGGTGTTTTACTAATTTTGTTAATTCTTTATTTGCCCATAACTCACAAACTACACTGTGAATTTTCTTTACATTTGCAACATATTTTCTTTAAGACCACAATTAATCTTGTAGATTAAAGCAGCTTCTAGCCGGTCTCGCTCCCTAAAGAATAAGATTACGGCTTTATAAGTGATGGAAGTCTGTTGTAGGTCACACCGAATAAACTATAGTCACCCGAGTACGACGAAGTCCTGAATGCGAACGGTTTATGCACAAGTAGTTGTACCCTCTGTTTTGGTGCTGGTCTTACTGCGGCTATAATTAAAGTAAGCGGAGTAATCTAGACACACTCTTTGCCAGTGCTACCGAGTAAATCAGCCGCACTGTAGGGGTTTGGTGATAAGTATGTGATAGCTGTAAGAGAACAGATTAATAACGATGGTTTTATAGGTGGATTTTAAGTGGTTGATACGACTTTGCTACTACCCGTGCCAAATGCTAATTAGCAGTGAAGGTGGGCTTTGAAAATACGGTTAATGAAAATAAGAGAGACCTATTTCTAAATAAAACAAAATTTGATCACCTGATTCAGAGTAGTATTGCAATATTCAGACATGATAGAGTAGTTATTAAAGTGAGAAGAATGACTAAAGTATATAATAAGGCAAAGATTTAGTGCGGTTATTCGGACGGTTGCAAAGGAGTTTGGTATTTTCAGAGAATTCTGAAGGAACATCGAAGGAACATTGAAAGACTATTGCCTTCTAGGGCATTGCGCTCTCACTTATAAAAGGGACGTTATCACTAACTGAAGATTGGGTAAAAAGTTGAACGGGGGGTAATACTAAGTGGGGCGGTTAAGACATTAAAATTTAGTTAAGATAATTATTATCTCGGCGGCAAATTTATAATAATCAATTGTCGGTTTCTTACACTAGTTTACGCATACAATTTTGTTATAACTAATTTAAGGCAAACTTAAATGTTTTCGTAACACACTCGGTTTAAAATTCAAATAAAAATAATTTTATTTTAGAATTCACGAATATTTTATTTTAAAATAAGATATTTGTCATTTTGTGTTACCCTTTAGTTTATCGTTTAAACCTGAATGCAAAATTAATTGCCAAAGCCGTATTTAGAGTAAAATACGTTTTTAATACGTACATATTTATCTTGTATTTCAAAATTTAAAAAACTGTTTGGTTGTTTGAAAAGAAATAAAAAAACTGAAAAAAAAATCAATTGTCCGAATTTTATGAAACTTTATTACAGAACCTTATGTATAATTCAAAAGATCTGATTAGATTTTGGACATAATCTATGTAGCCAAAAAGGCCGTTAACCTACAGATTTTCAAATTTTTAAATATTTAGAAAAATATTTATTTTACCTTTATTGTTTTAAATAAAAGTTGTTTATAATTTAATTTTACACATTTTTGTTTAAACTATTTTTTGATCCCATAAGGAATTACTACGATATAACAGTCACATGACCAATATCAATTTTAGAAAAAAGTTGAGCGAAAAAAGTTGTTAGAAATTTTTATTCTCTATAGCTTTGTTTGAAACATTTTATTATTTTTGTTTGTCAGGGCAATGTGAAGTTTTGCGGTAAACGCTTGTTTTAATTTTGTTCACTACCATTCCTTATGCTATCTTAGTTCAAAAACTAAATAACTTCTTTTAATAGTTAATTTCTATTTTCAGACATGGTTCCTTCACGAGAACCTTGTCTTTTAATAATACACTTTCACAATCACTAATTGAAACGTTTTTTGACAATTGTGAATGCTTTTGGAAGATTATTCGTTTTAAACCTTACACTTGTTTGCACAATTTACTTTAACGTGGTAAGTTTTCCTCTTAAAGTAACATAAATTACATTTTAATTTGTTTATAGGTATTTAATAGAAGATGTCGTTCCTGCATTATAAGAACCTCAAACTCTTAATCTTAACTGGGTAAATAAGTTTCCAGCTAACCCGTAACAAATTTAGTCATAGCAACACACTACTGGAAAAGAAAATAAGTTGCCAATATAAGGACTGAGAGCGAAAAAACATTAACATTGAAAAACTTGCATAACTTTTATACCATATAATTTTTTTACAAAATTTTTATATAGTGAGGCTTTGAAATAGTTGTCAGAATATGTCGTCAATTTTCATTTTTATTTGAGTCAAATTGTGTTCACAATGGCAAAGTAGTAGAAGTACATAGATTAATCATGAAAAATTTGTTGAGAATCCACAATGGTCAGTCGTTCGCATTGCAAAGGAGGCAAAGTTTGCAGGCAAGTGGCAACAAAAGTCATCAAGCGGTACAAGGAAGACTTTACCATAACACGGAAACCAGGAAGTGGACGACTAGAGGGTTTTCATTCACCAAAAAAAGGTGCAAAAGGCAATATCTGCGATGGTTAAGAATCCGCTGATATCGAACCGGAAATTAGCTGCAAAGTCGACTTGTCAAAAGACAATTCGAAAAGTAAAAAAAAAGAAAGATTTAAGTCCTACAAAGTTCAAACAACTTCAGATCGTAATGCGGAGAAAAACATTGAAGCCAAGAAACGAGCCAGAAAGTTGAGAGCAGATTTTTCCAAAAACGTCAATGTTGCGTGATGAACGATGAGACTTACGTCCTCGCCGATGTTTCTCAACTACCTGGTCAGGAGTTTTATGTTTCCTGTGGACGAGGAAATGTTCCTAAGAAGTTTAGAACTAAAATAAAATCCAAGTTTTCAAAAAATATCTCGTTTGGCAGGCGATTTGTCAACTGCGGTAAAGAAGCCAATCTTTTCATAACAAATGGAACAACTAACTCCGATATTTACACAAAGGAGTGTCTTCAAAAGATTGCGGCCTTTTCTGAGTAAACCTAAGTATCCACATTTTTTTGGCCGGGTTTAGCTTCGTGCCATTACAGTAAGCAGACAAAAAAATAGTACAAAGAGAATCATGTCAATTTTGTACCCAGAGAGGCTAACCCACCAAATTGCCCTGAGCGTCGCCCAATCGAGTGGTACTGGGCTTTGGTAAAAAGAAGCTTGAAGCAGACAAAAAGGCTACAAAATCAATTCAAAGTTTTAGAAAATTTGGACCGTAGCGACCAAGAAAGTATCGAGCACCACCATAAAAGCCATAATAGAGACCATTCCCGACAAGCTCAAAATTTTTTATGACGATAAGTCTGATTGATTTTTGTTTTTCTTAATTTTTATATAATAAATAACCTATCCAAAACTAATTTTTTTTTGAAAATTTATTTAGCGGTTTAAAAGTTATGCAAGTTTTTCAATGTTAATGTTTTTTCGCCTTCAGTCCTTAGAATTCTATGGATATCCTTTATCTAATCCTAACGTATGCGCATTTACCGATGAATCACCCTGTAAATTTAAAAAATACTTAGAATCACGAACTGCACTGGAAATTAATCAACAACTATTGAATTTGAGTGACGTTAAAGATTTGGACTTTTAACTTAGTACTTTGAGATTACTTCAACAATGATCTTAAAATGATCTTCTCAAAGGAAGTAAAACAGGAACTGGACATATAAATGTTCTTGCGCGAGTTGAAGCTTAATTTTTTATTAATGGGTAAATAATTATTCGAGTTGATTTGTTTATATTACTTGGAAAATCTTTTATGTTTATCATAGACGCGCTCAATTTATAAGAGTAGATCAAATCTTAAAACGGAAAAGTTCTGTTATTTAATAAATTCTATTTAATTTCGCACACAGCTAAACGTATGCGTTGTTCTCTTTATTGACTACGCTACACATTCCGCAATTTAACTGAATATCGTTACAAATTCAGGTATGTTTAATTTAAAGCCATTTGATAAACGTATTGATACATCTCAATAAATTTGTATTTTTCAACATTCCAATACGTTCCATTGTGTGTATCAAAGTCATTCTAAGCACGATAACATTTTTCTTATTATAAAGTTACTTAAATATTGATTCCTTTTAATAAAAAAACTTTGATTAATAAAAATTTACAAACACCTCCCAAAATTTTGTCATAAATAGATAATGACGTTTTGAATATATAGAGTCTCAATTATCATGTTACGTGCGCCTGTTTGTGTGTCATTCTAACTTTAGAACTATTCCATACCTTACAAATGCGGTTATTAAATCCCACTTCAATTTCGTGTACATGACATTGTGTTTACCTAAGTGCGTAAAATGCATTCATGTGCTAACATTATAATAAACCTTTTAAGTCACACCATCGCTTTAAAGTGCTTCATTTTCATATTTAACCACTCTTGTAAGCGACTTGTAATTGCATGTTCAAAATAATTTTTTCCTTTTGCTTATGACATATCGTTGTAATAGTGTTTTTTATACACACAAAACTTAAAATTGTCGTTACTTACGATAAATATTAAAAAAAACTGTAAATGTTGGGTTACAATTATACATTAAATAATGTAAAACAACAGTTTTTTAGTACATTGATTAAATGTAAATATTGTATAATGATGTGATTTTAACTGTTAAAATATGCACATGTAAATGGTGTTTGTACAAAATATCGTACAAATTTTAAAATTAGAAAATAATTTATTTCAAGTAAGGAAATGTTACGTTTTGATAGCGAGTGAAAAAGGGAATAACGGGTGAATTAATTTTCATGAGCTAATAAAATATATTTCCTATAAATAAGGTATATATTTTTTCAATTTTGTGTGGTCAATAGTAAATTTACTTTTAAAAGTGGAGGTAATTACTATAGACAAAATGGCAGTTTTACTTTATGACAACCACCATAAAAAAAGTACGTTGATGTTGTGGTGATACAAACATGACAAAATTTCAAAATAAGTTACATGAGTATCATTAGTAACAACTGACCTATGTTGTAGTACATAAATTAGAAGTCAGTAACCCATCCCAAAAATAAAGTTAATAAAATCTGGTCTGAACAAAAAGAAAATTGTGATCGTGAAATAAATAAAATGGAAAGGATCCTACGTTGTGATTATTTTCAATTACTCTACAAAATTTGGATAAATTCGGATTGAATGAGATCTGATAAATTAAAATAAAACTCGCATGTAAACCACAATAACATTTAATATTTAACCTCTGCATAAACAGCTTACAAAAGGAAAACCCGAAAAGTACATTAAACAACATACACCAATAACACACAAATCGCAAAGGTATAACACATAAAATGTCAATAATCAAAATATTAACCAAATCAAATAAAACACTGCAACAAGATATGTTCATCATATTTCAATTTTTATGAGATAAATAATAATCAGATAACCTAATGACGTTGTTTGTCAAATGTTAGTAGAAACACAAAGAAAACACAAAAAAATCAATATAACATAATACATACATTTATGCAAATAAAATAGGAAATCATCAAACACAACATAAAAACAACACATAGTATATACATAATAAATATATGAAATCAAATCAAAATCATAAATCAATAAACTCTGCTTTGATATTCTTTGTATCAGCAGGTAAATAACATACATAACATACAATGACAGTAAATGTCATAGTAAAAGTTTGATGTTAAGTCGAGGGAGAGAGATAAGCTACCTCCACTTGCACCATACTATGTAGGACAATTAAGTCACCCATGGCTGTTGCCAGGCGGCTTGAACCTCTTCTCTCTGATAAACACTCCCCCAATGTTTGTTAAATCAAAAATATCAAATAATTTGACGGTGAAAGTGTACCAACTAATCCACTTGTAACAAACCAACGGCTGTTACCAGGTTATTTAAAATACACCCATCCAAATCAAACCAAATCAATATATTCCCTCCTTATAAAAGATAATTACAATCAAATTCGTGAGTAAAGTATTGTTAACATCTAGTTAAACTAAACCAGTACAAGCGCAAAAAAATAAGAATTAAGACACGGATAAACGAAGCTTTCCGTTTACATTTACTAAGTTAGCTTAAGAAGTTTTCGTTGAACATTACTTTTCCGTCTTTCATGGTAAAAACTCTTCACAAACATAATAAATTATTTGGTACCTTAAAAGTTGAAGTTGACCTAAAATTTTGTATACTACCTTAATTTTTCCATATGTATACTTGAATGTAAACGCAAATGTTAACGGAACGGCGTTAAACATTTGCCAGATTTTAAGTTTGTTACGGTTTTATTTCATACACCGAAAAAAACGTGTGTCGTGAGCAATATGTCACACGGAATATAAATCTAGGAAACGTATGTCGCGATTAATACGTTACGACAAAATTATAATTGGTTAAAAATAAATATTGATTTATATTTTCAAAGACGGAACCGGACACCTTGTAACTACTTTCCTTCGTGCTGGAAACGGGTAGAATTTAGAAGTTCTTTAATTAAATTTAAGCAAACAGTTAAAATGCGTTTAAAATTTCCAATAACAATTGTTTAAGTTATATTCGTATAAACCCTACCACGTTACGTTTTCTCTGCGTTCTGTTTTGTATCTGGATAACTTCCTAGGGTGTTTGAGTAGCCGATAGAGACATTCTCTTCGACGAAGTACCGCACTACGGGTAGCGGCTTCACACAGCTGCAGGCAATATGTGGGTATCACGTCTACCAATCTAAGAAATGGTTATGCATTGTGATTTAAAGGAGACAGTGTACAATTGAGGAACTGTCAATATCGTCGCCAACTGAAAATCTTACATTCGAAACTTTGTTTACATGATACAGCTAAGTTCTAGTGTTTAAGTTATTGTTTTTATTGCTAGTGAGTGTGAAGCTCATGTACATACGACTTAAAACGGTTTTAACTTTTAGTTTTTAAAGTAAAACCTTATCCGGTCGTACACTCAACAACTAAGAGTTTTAATCGGCTTGATTTTTGGGTTTGCGGGAGGTACTTACTCTTTTAGATAAGTTACTTTTAAGCGTCAGTGTCGTTGCATGTTTGACTTGATAAATTGCCGTGAGTAAATGGTGTAAGTACAACGAGTGTTTCTATCAGATAGTATTTAATTGAAACGTAAACATTACAAATTGTGTTACTAAAGTTTATCTGTAGATCTGGTGCGTTATTCGTATAGATTTTTGTATTGTTAAGCGAGACTACTACTTAAAGATACGTGACGACATCCGACAGTCTTTCTCTTTTCTCACTCTCTTGTTACAATAAACATTTTAAATTGTTTGTCTTCCTTTTAAAGTTATTTATTGTTTCAATTTGTTCGATTTAGTGTATCTCGTTTTAGGATTAAGTAAAACCTTTTGATCTCTTTATTGGTCGGATTTATTTGTCTCTCTTACTCAGCAGGTAGCGCCTTGTTAGGACAGCGGTTTAATTACTTCTACCTTCTTAAGAACTGCCCCTACCCTACGACAAAGCCGGAAAACTGTTGTTCTACCTAAACAACTTATTTCTACCAATCTACTACGATACATCAATCTGTACATTCTTTTATTTTTTTTAGTTTTATCTAGAGCCTCCGTTTATTTGTAAATTAAAATCGTTACAAGTTTACGTACTTTAATTCAATTCATGTAGATGTAATTGACAATTTAAACAAACAGTTTAAAACAAATCATAATTTAGTTACGTTCCACATCTTGTTGCATTGTTTTAAATGATCCCATATGTTCTAAAATATAAAGGAAATGCCCTACTGAACGGCTTATGAGCTACCACAGTGGTTATTTTACAATCTGAATTAATAATTGTTAACTTACATTTTACCAATTGTTTGCCATAGCAATATATATAAACTTAATTTAAATTAAACTTTAATAAAATGTAAAAAAAACATTGGATAAATCGGTAACAAACGATCCATAAATGCGTATTACAAAAAAAATACGTGCAAGACAATTCCTATGCAATAAATTTTCAGATATAAAAACCACGTTAGCGGTTCCTAATTAGTTAATTTTTATAGTTGAGGTTTAAACAAAACTGTACAAAAAGGGCAAAAATTAAATATGGTTCAAAATAAAGCATCCCCAAAATTTATTTAAAACACCTTTTACAAACCTCAAGTAACTCGTTACAAGGTTGAAACACAAGTGTCCCTGTCCCATACTTTATCAGTTCAAACATAAAATTACAAGGCGAGAATTTTTTCAATTTTAAGGGTAATTATGCCTAATTTTTAATTATTATTATTAAATGTTTAAGCCCAAAACTCAAAAAATATGTCCAACCAGAAAATCAGACTTAATATGCAAACAAACACAAACTAAATTTTTCTCACTTTATATTGCACTTAATTCAGTTAATAGGGTGTATGGATAATATGAATTAAAACCTCAATTTACATAAATCTCTAAATATAAAAAATCGTAAATATTTAATTAGAACTAACTTCAAAGCAATTATAGCTGCAATTAAATTAATTACGTTTCAATTTGATTCACTTTGAAAGTGTAGAATAAATAAACATTCACGACAACAAAATGAAAACCTGCGGATTACAATTAGTCACTAAAAATCAGAAACCGTAAATAAAACAAGTTTCATTCTAATCTTTCAATTAGTTTTAAAATAAATAATTAACCTGCTCTTGCTCTGTTAGTTTTAAGCTAAATCACTTTTAATAACAAAATAAGAATAAAGTATTTAGTAACAAAAAATTAATTAAAAGCATAATATTTTCAAACAGTGTAAGAAGAAAAATTTTTAAGCATTACTAAAATTGAAAATGAATTTTCAGATAAATTAAAATTATTTAAAAAATGTTTGTCCAATGTTTTGCAGGGTAAGGGACGTTTACCTTTACCGTTTGGTTTTACCATGCGTCCTAATTAAAAGTTGACTAAACTTTTCTATGCTATATTTAAAATTTGTGTATATTATTTTTCTGGCACTAGAATATAGCATTATACTTTATTAGGTAAATAAATGAGAATAAGTTTATGTGACAATGACATTGTTTAAAGCGTATAAAAAAACACTCATAATGATTTACGCCAAAAAATTCTAGTTCCAACCCAATATTGTCGTAATTTCTTTTATTAATAAAATTACTATAGATGTTATTACGAATACAATTTTTATAAAATAAATTTAATTTTTTTTCAAGCTCATAAATTTACTTTTACCAAATTGTATTATAATGACAATAAAGTTAATACAAAATACTGAATCGGAATCGAACCCTAGTTAGAATGCGCAAAAACATTACTAAGCAACAAATTAACCAAATCGTCTACAAATACCGCTTAATAAATAAAAATTCATTTGGTTAATAAATATAATTTCAGAAAAAATCATTATTTTACTAATTATTTTTAGTAAAATACGCTTTAAATATTTATTATTCTGCCGTGCTCAGCAAAAAGTCGTAACTGCATTTTTAAGGAATGAATTGGATCTGTCTGTTCATTCCTAGTTTGTTTTAGTGTAATAAAAGCTCATCATAAAAGAAAACATAAATCGATTAAAATTTGCATAATGTTTTTCATTAGTGATTTTTGAGTGTCTTAAAATTTTGTTTTTAAATTGTTACACCTAAAAATAGAGATACGACGAAGAAGCTTAGCTCAGCGGGTGGTTTAACTAAATTGTAAAATAATTGTTCTAAATTTAAAATCAATACCGTCCTAGTTCTGAAATAATACAATATTATTGATTAGAACCACCGATTACCTCAGTTGGCGCTTTGGGCCGTAGGTTTATAAAAAAATATTTGAGCTTTAGAAAGTATTATACTTTCGATAATAACACAAAAACATAAAAGATATTAAAAATCCAATAGCAAACTTAGAACTAAATAAACTTTTAAAATATAGACGAAAAAAACTAAATTCTAATAAAAGATAACAAAGTAAATATAAAAATAAAAATACAGAACCAATAAGGCCCAAGCGATAACTGAAGCCGATGTCTACTTCTTTCAGCTTAGTACCTTTTGACCGCAATGAGTCTCCAATTAATCTTTAACGAGTCCAAATAATAATAGATAGTAATTAGCGAAAAAAATTTAGAAAAACAAAAAGATATGCTACAAACCAACCTGCAATTAGCAGCTCCCCAAAATATAACAAAATTTCATTTAATTAAATATTATTTCAACTTTTTTGGGTGGTGAGGTTTCGTTGCAATTCTTATTACTTATTGTTAATTGCAAATTGCAGAGATCTGAATAATAAGGTTAACTTTCAACTAAAAAAGCACTATAATATTTAATCGCGGTGAAATATCAATTTACAATTACCTCCTAAATAAAAAGAATTTGATAATACATTAGAAAATTTCCAAATACAGCGCGTAAGATGGGCTGTATAATCAACAGTGTTAATTTGTTACAATTTTAGTTAGGAATCATTTTAATATTATTCAGAAAACATTAATTTAGTATAAGTTATTTCTTTAAACCAGATCTTTCAGATTTTCCAAGCTAACTAATAGACATCACTTTGTTGTACAAGATATTTTTTAGTACCATCTGGTTATTAAATATTCAAAATAGTAAAAGATCGTAAAGTATGTGTTATTTTAAAAAAAATTAAAATTAGTTGACAACCTCTTTTCCTTATTAAGGTTTTAGAGTTTGTGATTACTCTGCTAGTGGTTTAATGTAGTGAAATAGAAAAACTAGTCTACAATATGTTCCCTTCAGAGTAAAATTTACGAGTTTTATTACTTTTCAAATTGACTCACTGTATGTAATGTATTTTATTTACGACTACTATAGTAACTAGTAGTAAGTAAGTGTTTGGTTATATTTAATTGCATTCTTATAGGCAACACTTTGATGCAATTGTGTGCAAGCAACTGGAGCATCGAAAAGCAATTCCTATTTAGAATCAAGGTTAGGTCATTGATAGTGAACAGAAATACATTTGCAAAAGCAACTCTATTCAACACTTAAGTTTCTTCTCAATATTTGGTGATTATTAAAGATGACAAAATATTGATATTCGTGAAAGAAAACGTCATTTAGAAGTTTACTTGTAGAATGGGATACGTAAGTTTAGTAGGAATTTTAATAATATATCATCTTGTGTTTTATATAGGTAGAAAAAACATCTGATCTTTGTATAATAATAATGGAACGACATTAAATGTATGAACTAAGTTTTAACAGAATCCTGAAAACTAAAATAACCTTAAAAAAACGATATTCTGTAGAAGAACGCCTGCTGTGTGAATTGTGTAGGGGAACACCAAACTGTAAATTGCACTAAGCCTAGAAACACGCCTTCCAAGTGCATTAACTGCAAAAACAACACTCTTCTAGTTACAGGGGTGTACTTTAGTAATTGAATTGATAATACTAAGACAAAAAACCATTTCTCAACCTTGACTAATTGTCTCCAACCCAGTAAAACCTGACATATCTTATGCTCAACGTATGCGACAAAAACTATCAGAGTCAGTAGCTGCCCCATCAACATCGGAACTATCTATGATGCAGCTTATGCAGAGTATGATAAAACGTTAGATCAAGTAAAAGCCAGGAATACTGTTGCTATGTCAAAAACAAAATAATTATAGACTAAAAAACACTTACATATTGCTCGAATTCCTATGGCATTACAAACAAGAAACACAATCTTGATATTTTCTTAAAGACACAATACGCAGATGTATATCTTATTTTTGAGACACACATAACAGACTAATTTTACCTTAAATAAAAGGCTACAAAACATACCACACTATTCACCCGGACAACCAAGTCAGTAATGCACTTAGTAGAATGTCGCCGGCAAAGAGATGGTATTTAACTAACGGTAGTTAAAATCAAGTCAACTAAACAAACATGAGAATTGGAAGTTTTCTGCCCGCCAATACATAATTTAAAAAAAAAAGAAAAATTCATTGTTGGGAGAGACTTCAACTCTAAACACGTAGGTTGGGGATCTAAAAGAGAATTAAGGAAATCAATCCAGGAACTGAATTGAAACTACTCTCCAACAGGAAAGCCGGCATAATAAAATCCCCGACTTACTAGATTTTTTATAACCAGAAAAGTATCTTTCAACTTCATAGATTCATAATCATTCTGCTGTCATATAACCACTAAGTGAAAGTATAATCTAAATAGAACAAACAAAATGACTGTCTAAGAATGCTTTCAGATAGACTTTCAAAACAACATCAATCTAAACATCAATCATAGAAGAGTGAACAACTAGAAAAGAAGCTGAAAATTTCACCAGCCTTATTCAAAAGCAATACATAACAACACCAAAGAGATTATGTATGACCAAAAGTGTAAACCATCCAGTTGAGACCAATAACTTGTCAAAGAAAAACGAAAGCTAGAACAATGTGGCAGCAATTGAAGTATTCCACAGATAAACCCACACTTAATAACAAAATAACAAATTTAAAAAACTGAAGAAAGAATCTATATGCTTTATCTACAAGAATTGTCAAGCATATGAAAAAACTTACTATTCTCTCTCCAAAAAACAATCAAAAGACAAAGAAGCTCATAACTTCTATTCCTTCAATTAGAGCAAACAATGGACGATGGGACACAGAGAACAAACAAAAAGTAGACATGTTTGTCAAACATCTAGCTGGAGTGTTTACTTTTAACTAACGGCAGAGAAATCTTAAAACATCTACCCAGACAGGGCATAGTTAATACTCACTCTATCTATTTAATGCACCTTTTAGACTAAAACTCGTTTCAGTCTACGGAAAAGTTGCGGAAGTGTTCATGTTGCCAAAGCCAGAGAAACAACCTCATCATGTAAAATCATACAGAACGATTCCTCTACTTCCAATAGTCTTAAAACTCTTTGAAAACTATTACGCAAGGGCAGTCAATAAATAGGAACATAAAGCCTAATCTCTAATTTTTAATTTACGTTTAGACAAATACAATAATCAATAAACCAGGTACACAGAAACCCGACATTATCGAACGACCAATGAAATGAAAACAAGCCTGCCCTTCAGTCTTTCTATACGTTCCACAAATCATGGCCAAAGTTTAGCACAAACGCTTATTTGGATCTAAAACAAATAAAAGTGACAGTGCCTTAAGGTAGTGTCCTATCCTCTATTTGCTATATACTAGTGGTATACCAAATTTAAAGGGAACTACAGTGGCTACGAATGCCGATGACATTGCAATGCTAGTAGCAGAAAATGATTAAGGGTTATCCACTAGAAAGCTACAAGCAGCTGGCAATGCAATGTTTGATTAGACTAAAAACAGAGAATAAAGTTAAATAAACTCAAATCCAACCATATTCACTTTACAAATAAACTACTAAAGGATCCACCATCTATATACCAATATTCGCCGATATAAATGGTACGACTGTGTCATATGAGAATAATGCCAAGTACCTAGGCATGACTCTAGATGGAAAGAACATGTAATAAAAAAGAACAGAATTTGTCCTAAAATATAGACAACATTATAGGTGATTGGAATAAAATTTAAACTTTCGATCTTAAACAAATTACTGAATAAAAAACGTCAAATTAATATTTCTTGGTTAATTTAATTTTTGCGTAAACGGAGTTTCAGAAGATTTTGCATTAAACGTCAATTAAATTTATTGTAAACGGGGCTTTAGAACGTCAAAATAAAATTTCTTAGTTAATTTAATTTTTGTGTAAACGGAGCTTCAGAACATGTTACACTAAAGGTCAATTAAATTTATTGTAAACGGGGCTTTAGAAAGTCAAAATAAAATTTCTTTGTTAATTTAATTTTTGTGTAAACGGAGCTTCAGAACATGTTACACTAAAGGTCAATAGCACGTTTCAGTTAAAGCGATGTAAGAGAAAAAAGTTCCGCCCTAGTGCTATCTTTTTCTGTCAGTTTTACCAACACGAATCCTCTAAAATACTCTAAATTTTAAATTATCATCAAAAATCAACCCAAACCAAGCTAACCTTAAAATTTTTAATTATTCGATTGAGTTTTGTGTTTGGGTTTGTTCTGCGTGGTTTTTATCTTCTTTTGATCGTTTTGCTGCTTTTTACAAACAGTCTTTTTCAAGACTAAATTGTTTACTATTACCTCTGTCTTCTGTAAGTATTTAAAATTGTTTTATTAAGCACCTGTAATTTATTTTTTATTAAGATATCAACATGGCTACAGAAAAGGTTAATAATCTGTGGCTTGGGTTGACTTTGGTGATAATTTAAAATTCAGAGTATTTTTGAAGGTTCGTGTTGGTAAAACTGATAGAAAAAGATAACACTAGGACGGAACTTTTTTCTCTTACATCGCTTTGACTGAAACGTGCTATTAAATTTATTGTAAACGGGGCTTTAAAACGTCCAAATAAACGTCAAATTAATATTTCTTGGTTAATTTAAATTTTGTATAAACGGATCTTCAGAACGTTTTATACTAAACATCAAATAATCAGTTCTTGAAACCAGTATGGCTTTACAGTATCTAACTTTGGGCTGTGCCAGTGATTCCAATATCACGTGTAATACAAGCATTTCAAAATAAAATTTACGAAACAGAGATCTTTAGATTCTAATCGTTAAGGAAGCAATTAATAGAATTGATTAAAACCATGAATCTAGACTTCACCTCCACTGCAGAAGCTTTTCATTTGCTGGCCAGCCAACATCATGTTTGAAGATTAAAGAAAGGAAAATCATGTGATCTTGTGTAGTGTTTGTGTACAAATTCAGAACACAGTGCGCGAGTGAAATTCAAATAGTCCAGGAAAATCTAGAAGACATCAATGGATTAACTCTAGTAAATAAGTACTTAGTTTAAGATTTGTGAATTAACGTCTTTTCAAAGCTAGTTTTAATGGAAAGCGCTAAAGTTTCAATTAAAAACAATTGGGAATGTGCTAAAATAAAATTATGCCTAATGGTGACATTTCTTATTTGTAAAATTACACTGCAAATTTAGAAAGAAAACAAATAAAATTAAAGTAAGGTTACTTTCAATTTATGTATGAAAATAATAGAAGCACACATGGGATGTTTTTTATGAAATTTATATTTAAGAAATTGTTGTTTATTGTTAAGTCATAAACATAAAAGGAAACCCTAGTATCACAAAAAAATTTTATTTAAAATATCGAAACACCATGTTTTTAAAATCATTGCCATTGGTCGTGACGTCAATACTGTATATATCAAATATAAATGGTAGTTTGTTTATGTAAAACATTACTAGTTAATACTTGAAAAAACAATCGCTTACAAATCAAACAATCTATATTACGTAATTTATACGACAATTGACGTCACGATATAGACGACTTTGTTTCCTGGCGCCAATTTTCAGTTTTGAATTAATTAAACTGTAATTTAACAAAAAAATTGGCGATCGTTTTTATATGTACGGACTTTGATGTCGCACATTTTATAAAAGTGGGAAAATACCGAATTGTAAATAAACATTTGCAGTTGCGGATGCAAATAATCAAAACGTAACGAAAAATGTATATTACAAAAGAAGGGTGCAATTATGCAAATATTTATAATCTATCAACTTCAAATTTAATATCTAACAAATAGACATGTCAATGAACCTGAAGACAAAATAAAATGTAATAGTTTAACAACTCATTTGTACGTTCAATGCCTTTAGTTATATTTCCTAAATCTAAACATGAACAATTTAATAAAATAATAACGTACGTAGGTAAATAAATTTGCGGTAAATATATCGAATACGTTAAATTTACAAATGTTTACATTTAGATCCAAAAGCATACAAAGTTTACGCAAAAACAAATTATTGCTAACTGAATGAACTGTTGTAATAAAAGTAACTTCATTATTTGTTAATTCGTGCAGAAAATGCTAATATCTCAGAATTTACGATGTAATAGTAATTTTAACAATGATTAATTTAATATTAAAAGTTGTGTTTTTTAAAAGAATGATAACTCAATCAACGTACCAATAGCAAATAGCGAAAGCGAAGGATAATAAACAGGTAGAATTTTAGGATAGACTCAAACACTATATTGATTAATAACGTAAGCCAAAATACGAACAAAAATGTCTAAAATATTCTAAATTTGTAAAATCCACATGTTAATTCTGACGCCGGTAGTCCCAACTATCACGACAGTAACTGCACGTGCTACTTATGGTGGTTAGCAAAGAGACGAGTTTGTTATTTAACTTATTTATTTTAGAATTTGAGACCAACTAGCTATTGGAACATTGTGCCTACAATACAAAGAAAAAAATGCTCCTCACTACTAGAACTCCGCCCCATGAAATTATTAATTTCAATAACTAAAGTTCGACAGGTTTTACAGTTATAATTGAAACAAATTTGGCGTATTATGTATTTACATCTAATTTGCTATTTTTTCAACCTACTATTTTTTTGTAATTGTTGTGACCACACCCTTTGCCGTCCTAACATCTGCTTTACGAATTACGCCATTGGACCCTGGGTATACCTTTTGAATTAGACCAAGCTTCCAGTATCGGGAAGGAGTGTTGTCTTTGTGTATGAGAACTAATTAGCCAACGGTGAAAACTGCACTCTTAGATTTTTTCATTTATTTTGTTTCTGCAACTCGTGCAGTAGTCACGGCTCCACTTCTTCCAAAATAATTGACACAGTCTTTAAACGTGCTGCCACGGGATGTTATTGAGCGGGAATTGAGCACGCATTTGATTACTGTAAATAAAGAGTATATTTCCAAAAACATGAGCTTCGCGTTTGTATTTATCTTTAAAATGTGTCTTTTTAAACAATTTTATGGCAACCTCCAATAAACCACCTTGAAGAGGTACCCTAGTTGGTATAAAACTTCATTCAATACCAAGAGTGGTTATACCTTAAGAGATAACATCTTGTGTTTTTTTCTAAATAAAAATTATAACAGAAATGAAACGTTTAAGGACTGCCATAAACGCTTTGCTGGTAAGATCTTCGCAGTGCACCGCTTGACGACCATGCACACAAAAATACAACCGTAAATCTTGATTATTAATTTTGTAGATCGGCCTTTATACAGGGTGTTTCATTAATCAGTACAGAAAATGAAACTGGAGATTCCTTGCAAAAATTTAAAGGGGGTTTAACATAAAAAATTTCCTTAAAGCCTCCCCTGAAGAGTTTTACACTTTCTTTAGTCCCGACTGGACTTTTCAGTCCCAGCCCCAAAATAATACCATAAAAGGTAAAATAAACTAAAAAATTAAGATGTCTTACAGCACCGTTATAAATAACATATATTTATTGACTTGGAACACAAAGGGTTAATGAAATTGAACATACAAACTCTATAATGTTTGAAAGCTTAGTGCAACCGCTAACAAATGGCAGTATAATATACAGGATGTTTTATTTAAATTTGTTTAGATATTCTTTAATTAGGGTTCTGCAACACCCTTAATTACAAAACATACGATATACCAAACTAATTTATTTTCTAAAAACTTAAGTACTCCACAATATTACTCAAATAAAAAATCTGTACAAATTACTAGATTTAGTAAATGACGAGATGATAGATTAGGGATAATTATTGTAATCAATTGATCATATCTTACAAAATACCATGTATAACCCAGTAAATCTATATATTATATACATTCCTGAAACACCATATAGTCAATAATATTTTCAGAATATTTGTTTCGTTTATGGTACAACTTTTACCAAATTTAGAAAATTTAATCTTTTGCCACAACTGCGCAATCGTCCGAAATTAGAACTACGGAAACACTGTATAAATGGCCCTACACTTATAACTTTAACTTTCAGTTTCACATCCAAGGAGATAATTTTGACAAGTATTATCACCCTAACAATAAACCGAAAATTTAAGTTAACCTGCTACTGGAAAACTGGCCTTTACTATTCAAAACATTAACCTTTAATATATTTAATAATAAAATCATAAACAAACGATTAGTAAGATTCTAGTAACAAACCACTTCACAATGTTAGTAAACACCTAGTTTTTACAACGTAACGATGTCACGGTCAAAAAAATATTTGTCAATTCATAATTTTTACAATACAAAAAGTGGATATTATTCAGCTCTTACTCAATAATCAATGATTTAAAAACTTTGAATACAAAATTAATTAAATTACCGCCCTATAATAAATCAAACTGACTGAATAATTAAGTTTAGTAACGAACAAAGGACTGCAACTGTCATTATTCAAACAAAAACCCTTTCACACAAAATAACCTGAAACAAACTACATGTTGCAAAATATACAGAGAATGCGGCAATTTTACTCAAATCTATTAAAATAATTGAAAACTTAATTTTGTATATAATTTTGAAATTACAAATTAAAAATTTAATCGACTCAATTGGATTTTAAATAACAATAATTGTTTCAAATTGTTTACTATCATTAAACCATTATTTTTAGTGACTAATCTATGTGTTATTCTACCAAACGATGTTTGTAATAGTATAACTTTAAGCTAAACTTAATCTGTAATCCTATCAAACCACATTTGATGCAAGAATGCATCTATACATTATACAGCACAGAATTTAATTTAATAGTGGATAATTAAAAATCAAATCAATACATGCAAGATTAATGACTAATATAGAGCAGTTACAATAACGGTCATGAACATTTGGATAAAAGCGTTTCCTATTTAACCCAATCACCGCCAATAGCATTTTAATCTGTACAATGAGCCGTGTGCTTTATTTTGATTTTGTTAATAGCGACGTAACAGCGAAATTATATTAACTGTAAAAATAAATTGTCAAATAAATTGTGGATAATAAAAAACGTTTAACTAATTATTTTTAAATGCAAAAATAAAATGTATCTGTAAGTTATTAAGAGAATGCAAAATAACATTAGTGTGTATTCTACATAATAGCTAAAACTTTTCAATCTGTTAAAAATTTCAAGAAGCCGTTCTTTGCAAATACTTTACAAAGAAAATGTATCTTTAGACGATTTTAATGGAAATTAGAAAAGCTATCAATCCTTGCTTTCTTTGAGTGTTTACTTGAAAGCATAAAAGAATCACTAAGAAAACAAAACCATGACAAATTTGTAAAATAAAATTTAAATGAAAGGTTTAATCCGTACGTTTTAAAATATAAATTAATATAACTGTATCTTTAATTGAATGTATAGACAAAAACGTTTCTACATGATATCTCATTTAATTTATAATTAGAAATTAATAGTGTAAACCATCTGGACTGTACATGGTGTTTCAAATACTGGTTCTATCAAAGGTGCTTTTTAAATGATGTAAGTATTAACAATGAAAGTTACAAAAATACTATCTTCCTATCAAATAAATAAAACAATATATTTTCGTGCCATACATGACATGATTGAGATTTCTTTTTCTTTGTAGTATTTGAGTCTTTATCGTTCTCTTAACAGCAGCGATACCATTACAAGTTTAATAAAATATAATATTAACGCGCGTAAACCATTGCTTTAATTAATCTTGTTTATGTTTACATTTTGGAGATGATATTTTATGTGTAGTTACAGCTGAGAAAAACCTTGGTTCTACAAGATAAATAAACATATCTATTATTATTATTATTAACCCTGGTCTTTCTATAATATTTATAATTTAACAAAGAATAGGTGAACAGTTCAGGTAAATTTTCATGTATCGATACAATTGTTTTTTTGTATTAAATCTTGACCAGAGGTTACTACTTCACGTTTGTCACATTTTATATTTAATATTCAATAAATTTAACATTTTGACCGTAATTTTTTGTTTTGTTTTTAGATTTTTTTAAAATTTTTTACAACGAGTTTCATTCTAATTTTTAGTATATTTAACTTATTGAAGTAATAAATATCTATTTAATTAGCCAGATTAATCGCAATAAGAAAGAGGCTTTGTGTTTTAACAAATTTTGGATTTCTTAAATAGGCAATACGAGTGTACCTATTTAACACAAACCTATCTGTTAGAAGTCCAGTTGATAATATTTTTACTAAATAAGAGATGTTAGCTAAAGCTACACACAGTGGATATCTTGTGGAAGTTTTAGTTGTCAAAAACGTGGATGTCCAGGGGATGTAGTTTGTTAATATCTACTGATGTTTACATGTATATCTTGTGGATACCCATACTTAATACTTTCGATATGTCCATTGTATATCTTATTAGTTTATTTTGTGGATACAGTATCAATATATATAAAATTGTTAAATGTTTGTCCTTCTGTTTGTCTGTCTGTCTGTCTGTTTGTTACGCTACTCCTCCGGAACGGCTGGACCGATTTTGACAAACAATACCTCAAATTTTTAGAAAATTCCCACTTAGAGTGTAGGCTATGTTGACCTGACCTTTGACCTCTGACCCGGGAGTAGTGACCTCACGTCTTTAATTTGAAGTTTGTCTAGATTAGGCCCATTTTCAAAAGGGTGTGGTTACAAGTTTACAATATTTATAGAATATTCGATTAGTTTATCTATGGCATATCAATGTAATGTATATTGTAATAAAAGAAACTCAATTTAATTTAATTAATCAATATACGTATTCTTAATATTCACTCACTCAATAACAAACACTTAATGATATTGTACAATAAATTAAAGTTAATTTATTTTCTTACCAATTTGATTATCACGCTATCATGCCCGTGCATTTTTTTGTTGCTTTATTTTTAAACCTGCACTGTTTCGTTTCCACAGCTAGACAAGAGAAATAAATAATTCATCGTCCCACCTCTATTTTAACAATTGTAACGTTTAAATAATAATAATAATTAGTGCATTTAAGGTTAGTAAATCAAGTAAAACAACCACTCACTGTTCAACTAAAACCGCGGTTACACGAACAGCTGTATAGATTATACAGAGTGAGGCACTACCAACAACTTCTTATGTAGCATTGAAAGGATTTATATATCAAGTTTATCTGAGACAACATTTTAAATTCTACATAGTGCTTTAGAAAACACGTAACATATTAAAGTTACTAACATTTTGTATTTTGTTCAATTTTTGAATTGTACGATAAAAAAAATGTATCTTTTTAACATGTCTCTATACCTACTTACTTTTGTTTCGGAGGTAAATCAATTTTAACTGATTTGCAGAAACTCCAAACAATACAATAACTTCAAGAAAAGTCCAGATCAAGCAACTATCACTTACACCACGTTACTAAGAGCTTTTCACATTCTTTTTGCAATATTAACATTATACAGTGCTTTTCAAAAGTTTCCTTCCCTCTTCTTATCTTTGGAGCAATTATGTATAAACAAGTGAAATTTGGAAACTGAATATTAAAGGTTGTAAAATTCTTACAAGTGGTGATAGTTGACGAAATCATCAAAGATGACGTCACAAACCCAATAATTTTAAAACCAGTTGTCAAAACTATCATAACCACAAACAAAATTAGTATCATTGAATAGGTTTTTGATACCTTTTAAAAGAGATGTCGCTTGCCATAGGGTTCCATTTAAAATTATTGGTTACAATGGCCTTGTGACGTGCATCTTTGACGATTTCGTCATCTATCATCACTAGTAAGGGAAGTTTACAACCTACCTTTAATATTCATTTTCAAATTTCATTTGTTTATGTATAATCGCTCAAAGATAAGAGGGTGAGAAGAGACTTTTGAGAAGCACTGTATTATGATGTACAAGGTGTTTTTATTACTACTGCATAAGATTAACAAGTTAAAAACTTAAATAAATTGCTTAACTTAAATAGGAAACATGCTTATTTCTGTAGCCTGTTGGAAACTATAACTAATTACCTTTCAGTTAGTATTAGGGTTACCAATCTCTAATTTTGACAGTTTTGAGGTATTTTTAAAATTTGCTAGTTTAACAATCTGCGATATGTTTATGACTAGTATTACCTGGCTCTAAAGGCGCGTATTCACCAAAAAGCGAGCAAGAGCGAGGATTTGTTCTTGTTTGCGTATGTTTGCTCGTGTTCGCTCGTCATATTGAAATCTCGTCCATACTAGAGCGAATATATTCAAGTTCTTAGTTGATCCATTTATTTTTGCGAACATTTGAAAATGGCTGACTCTGAGAAGTTGTTGTTAGCCAGTGCCGCTTTCGTTGTACCGAGTTTATTGAAAAGAAAAAAAAAAAAGAAACGATTTTGGCAAGCGACTATATTTAAAACAGACGTATTTATTCTGGCAGTAGTCTATTACGTGATTTAAAAGTGGAACATGAGTATTGTATGTTCAAGAATTTTGCAGAATGTCTCCTAAAGATTTTGAAGCTTTACTGAAACTTGTGGAACCAAAAATAATGAAGATTGATACAAATTACAGAAGAGCTATTCCTGCAGCAGAAAGACTTGTTGTAACCTAAGATTCCTCGCGACGGGCGACTCATATAGCTCTCATGTATGTTTTTTAAAATATCCAAACAAGTTATATCCAAAATAATACAAGAAGTTTGTGAAGCCATCATAGAAGTTTTGCAGGAACATGTTAAGGTAAGTAGGTAAACAAAGCACAAATAAAAAGTTTTTGCACGTCATCAATAACACCATACATCATTTAAGGGAGTTTACAGGTGGTGTCATTATTGCGTGCAAGCACTTTTGTTTGACAGTTTTCATATTATCTCACAAATGATCTTTATTGAACGCAACAAAGCTTAAAACTAATCATTAAATTTTTATGAAATATTAATCTTTATAGTTAGTAAAAAATGATACAAGATTATTCTTCATAATATCTCTGTTTGAGTCAGTCAAACCAGTTTGTGGTATGTTCAGATTTTGTTCCTCCTAGTAGGCGAAGATGAGGCAGCGGGGGATAAGGCAGGGGACGAAGCAGTGCTGGAATATTATCCTGTGCTGTTTGTTGTCGGATGGATGTTTGTTGGATGTTGGAATTGTTGTTTGGTGCATAGAAACCCATGTCGGCATTGAAGATAATATTATTAATATGATGCTCCACAATAGCTTGGGTGTATGAGTTGTAACTTCTTAGTTTAAAACCAATATGTTCGCCATATACCGAACAGCCGTCTTTTTTTGGGCTGAAATATTAGATTTTAAATCAGTCATCACTGCGTAAGCGTCAGTTATTCTAGGATCTTCAATAGGTTTTAGTTTTTTTTTGGAATTTGTTTGGGAGAAAAAAATTGTTTGCGCCAAGAGATAATTTCTTCATGATCCGCATGGTTTTCATTGCTAATCGTTTTTCATTCTAAATCTCTATCAGAGCTCTCCTCCAAATCTTCATCTTGTGTCATTTCGACGGACTCATTTTTATTCTGAAAAGTATGCCCTAAAAATCCATACATGATAAGCTAACCTCAACTTTTTCTTCTAAAATTACCTCAGGAATCACCTGCTGCTCTATGGCGGATAAGTTATAGAACATCCTGTATAAAAAATGATTACTTTATATTATCAACAAAACTAAAATTTTTGCTGAAATTAAATTCACTAAATACAATGAACTCATACTTTTTTTTAGTTGCCCCAAGAAGAACAGGAGTGGTTGAACATTGCAAAACAATTTAATGATTTATGGGAATTTTCCCAATTGCGTGGAAGCTCAATAGATGGTAAGCACGTAGTGCTTTAAGCCCTATAAATACAGGAAGTGAATTCTTCAATTATAAGTCCACATTTAGTATTGTTCTAATGGCTGTTGTTGACGCAGACTATTGTTTGACTTTCGCTGATGTTGGATGTCAGCGGAGAATTTCAGATGGTGGTGTAATAAAAATACATCGTTTTACAAGAAGCTGCAAGAGGATGAATTGCATTTGCCTTCCAATAACGCTTTACCAAACACAAACAAAGTATTACCGTACGTTTTCGTAGCTGATGATGCGTTCCCATTGGAAAAACATATTATAAAACCTTACCTAGGTTCATACAAAAGGATTCTATTGAACGCATTTTTAATTATAGATTGTCGAGAGTTAGAAGAATAGTGGAAAATGCGTTCGGTATTATTTCTGTTGTGTTTAGGGTATTGAGAAAACCTATGCTACTGGAGCCACTTAAATCAGCAAAAGTTGTTTCTGGCATGCATTTACTTGCATAATTATCTACGAAGGAGTACATCATCATGAAACATATATACAAGACAGGGCACCTTTGATCAAAAAATGGATGGAAAAATTGTAGAAGGCAGTTGGAGGCAAGAAAGAGAAGATAACATGTCATCACTTCTTCCTATTAAAAATATTCCACGTAAATCTGCAAGTTTTTTAAATATAACAGAAAACAAATTGCAGAATATTTTAAAAGTGTTCGAAAAGTGCCATGGCAAGAATTATATTGTAGAAAAGATAAAACTTTATATAAAGTGTAAATATTGTAAAAATCTTAAAATAAAACAACTTGTTTAAGCGTTTTTTCGAACATTACTACCGTTTTTTAAATAAAAAGTATTGCAATATTTAAGGGTCGGTTATTTCACCCCCTTAAAATTTGAGCTTTGAAAACATCTCTTCTTGTCGAACCTCTACAACCTAAAATCAACTGGTATGCCCAAATTCAACTTTTACGTCAAGCGGTTTGAGCAAAATCATGTAATGAATAATCAGATTTTTTGAAACGCCCTGTATAAATGTTAAAATTATCTTAAAATACAAAAAAGAATAAAATGAAATACACGTGTTCAAGCGTTTTTTCCCAAAAAAAACAACCGTTTTCTAAATAAAAAATATTCTAATATTTTACTTACGTTTCCCTTCTGTATCCTGTGTTTCTACTGGTTGATTCTTGTCTTTCAAAAATAATAGACTTTTGAAAGCAAACCATTTGGTATCATAAACCTCTTTTGCACCTATCCCCGAAATGGTTTTTAGTTTCTGCCTCTCCCTTCTAAAGGACGTAAGTAGGGACTGCATTTTCTTCTTAATTTCTGCACTATCAGTATTCAACATATCGGTATAATTCTCTCCAAGCATCTTCTTTTTTATTTTTATTTTTGTAATAAAGGTCCAAAGAATTCCACAAAACCGGCCGAATTCGATAGGCGTTTATTAGTTGCAACACACACTATCATTAGCCCATTCCATTTTGAATACCAGCTATAATAAATATTATTGAAAAGGTAAATAGGTCTACACGGTCGGCAACGTATGCATGCAGCACAAGTGATCGAAGTACGAGCACTAAAAATCCTCGATCCACACCGAACAAGCATGAACAAGTATTTTCGCTTTGATGTACCGACTTCCTTTCGATCTTTTTTGAGCGCGAACAAGCAAACGTTTGTTTGCTCGCTATCCGGTACATATAGGTGATTAGCTGATGCAGAATGTTTGCTCGCTCTTGTTTGCTCTTGCCTTTTTGGTGAATACGCGCCTTAAGAGTTAGTCGAATCACGCTCACAGGTCTGGTTATAACAGCACGGCTTGTTCTTTGGTACATCAAAAATTGATCACACTAAACATCGACAAACTTTAGCCTATGAAGTTTCGTAAATTGTAGTTTAATACTACTGCCCACTAGTACGATAATAAACATATCACGCCATGATCGTACGTCAAACATTACTAATGACTGCAACAATTTTGCGATAGAACAATGCGCAATGCATTACAACTGAACATATGTGATCTATCATTCAAAGTACCAAAATAAACATTGTGTTATACCGCAAACTTCATTGATATTTGTACGGATTAAAACATCTACCTAGCCTTTTGTATTCAATCGTATTACTACAAAGTACTAAGAGTGTTAACCAAAAACAGAAAGTTGATTTGTCCCTAATTGGGGAACTACATTTTCAAAACAAATATAACAAATTTAAAAAATACCGCTAATTTTGTGTTCTTGTGGTGCTAACTATTAAAGGAAACTACGAACTAAAATTGGTTCTATAACTGCCGTTTAGGGCAATTCGGAAAAAGATTGTGCACTTATATCACAATCTGTGTTTGTTTGTATTATAAAATATATTTAAAATTCTTAACTTTACGGTGAATACATTAAAATTCATTGTTTCATTCATAATCTTCTAAAATTGTGTTTTGAGCAAATTTTTAATTTTAGGCATATTTGAGCATGAAAATTGTTCAGGTAAGTATTTTAACAAAAAATTAATTTTGAAACAACTTCAACAATTTTTACTTAAAATTTGCACACAATTTTGTTGTTTTCAGAAAAGCTGAATTACAGGAAGTTGCTGCATCTCATAGGTTTTAGTTTTTCAAGAACAACTTAAGCCGAATTTTTCAAAATTACTTCCTTGGACATTCATTTTGGAATAAATACCATCATAAACTTTTTTAGTGAACTTGAACGCTTTAAAATTCAGATTAAACCAAATTCAGAATAATCATACGTAGTGAATAAATATATGTTGTACTAACATAGCGATATCAATTTTTGAGATAATTCATTGGAAAATTTTTGAGTAATAAAGTGGAATTAAGATGGTGTATGTCAATATATTAATTAAGAATGTTTATGAACCGTTGATGCGAGAAAGTTAGTGCGGGTCATCGTACCATTTATTTTAGAATATATTGATTGCTAAATCATTCTAGCTTCTTTATAGAAAATTCATTTTTGTAACAAACTTTGAACTTATATTAAAATTTTTTTTCGATCTAAAAGCAGTTAAATAAGTATGCGCAATTAATATAAAATACGTTTTAAATTAAATTTTATTCTGTTTGAATTAAAAAATTGGAGTATTTTTAAGAGGATTGGTTACTCTACTCTTTGCACGTCAGCACTTAATTTTATAAAAACAATTTTGCCACAATCCGCCGACCTTCATTTATTTTGTTACAATTTAAGATAATTGCTTAAGCTGCATTTGACAAAACAGGGTATTAACTTTCACGAAAAAATTAAATGTTTGTTTGAATCTATATTTTGAATGTTGCAGTCTTTGTATATTGTTATATTATACTTCTATAGTACATATTTTTTTAACTATTTAACTTATTAAAAAGATTACTGTGGTGTATTTAAGTATTTTTTATTAATTATTTTAAAAACATTTTTGTCGAAAAATGGCTAGTTTCAAAAATTAATAATTTAATTAAATTATTAGAGCCCAGTGAAAAAAGTTTTACATAATATTATATTTCTAAATGATTTCTTTTGTTAAATAGAGAATTGTACTAAATAAATCTCATTTAAAAACTTTGAAATTAAACTAATAAATAAATAAATAATGCTTACTTTCTTTAGCAAACAGACGAGAATTTCCTGGAGTTCCTACCCAATTTAAGAAAATAGTGTATTGTTTAATTACGAGTAAAAGCAATACTTTTCCCAATGACTATCGTTAGTAAGTTTACCGGACAAACAAAGTCAATCAAAAAAAATTTGCTTTTTACTCTGGTTCTAAACATGCTATTTTACTTCAAACGTCGATTATAATCAGAAAAAAAAAGTTTCCAATAAATTTGTTATATGGTTTATGGTTAATATCGACACACTTATCGTTCTATTTCAAAAATATTTGTTGCTTGCCAACTTATTTTACATCTGCTCAAACTACAGTAAAAGTTCTTTCTGTTACCTGTTGTATAACCGGTTTTTTAAAAATCTAATTTTAGGAAAGATTGCCGAAGTAGTATAGCAGGACCTCATGGTATAATAATTCTAAGAGATATAATATCATCAAGAATAATTTTTCGTTACAGTCCGCGGAGGTGTTTTTGATGACACGTTTGGAGAGTTTTACCTTATGATTCTTTTACGCTTATTTGTATTTCGCATTAAAGTGAAGGTGAAATAAAATTGACGTACGCAACATAAATTAATTTTAATGTCAATAAACGCATTGTTACAATAAAAATAAATTATAATAACAGCTTTTATACTAGCATTAATAATTACGAATATTTATGAATAAACGAGTTAAAAGAACAAATAAAAGGTTTGAATATATATTTAATTTAGATATGATTATAAATATATGTACTAGAAACATTCCCGACCTAAAAATGGTTTTAATAATTCTTACCCAACAAATTCCGTTTAAATGCAGTTGACAAATTTGCTATTTCACCCAAATGTCGCACAAGACATTTTTTAAAACGACTAATGTTACAGTGGTAAGTTTGAATGTATGTGTAAACTACGACCACGCAAGTATATTATTCATTACAACAAATGCAGCAAGAGAAAATTTAAAATTACAAGAATTTTTATAAAACGGCAATTTTATACTTAACCTGCATGATATTTGCTCTCCAGCTCGTCATCAAGTTAATCCGCCTACATGCTCAATGTATACTTTCTAAAAATTGTTATACCATGGTGAGACTTAATGACCTCCAGATGTGTAACACTAAGAGGGAATATCATCTTCAAGACTTTTACTTTTACGGTAATCATAATACGCTCGAACAAAGAAATCGATTCACCTCATACTTTTCAGTGTGATGATATATTTAAAAAACGATATCTGTCTTAAAAAACAACTTTGATGGTTTTGGTACCATATGATGTATGGAATTACTGTGTATAAGGTGTTATAATAAATGTGTTATTGTAGGTATGGAATACGTACTACCCAAAATTTTTTTATCTATAAAATCAAGATTCACTAGAAAAAATCTGAACGTTTGTTAACATTTACTCAATCAGTAGTAAAATTATTTGTAAAAATTATATATGCGGCACCTGAAATAGCTGCTCAAGTCGTTGCGCGTATGTAATCAGCAATTTGTTGCCCATCAGGTGAATCTGAGTCGATTGGCGCTTCGACGGGTGTAGCAGCAATTGGAGGAGACTGGTTCGTCCTGATCGGAGACAGGTAGACGTCGGTGGCTTTATGCGCAAGAGATCGTTGCTTTATTACTTCAGAGGTGATTAAGGAACCAAATCAAATAAATAAATCGAAGAAGCGTCCGATTTAATGCGGTTCAAATGCAGCAGCTAACTTCGTCATGTCCGAGGTGGCTGTCGGTAAGTGGACAGTGTAACAAAAGACTACGAACCGTGAATTTGATAACGCTGCAACGATAAGAAAAAGCGGTCGTTTAAACGACATATCGTTTTCGAAATCTGACTTCTGGCGGCTGAAATAAATTCTAATTTAAAGGTGTGAAATAGGTCAGATTTCTTTAAACGCAAGTTTAGAACAAAGTGTTAAAAACATTTAGAAAGCGATGAGAATTGGATTCTCTAAGGTTCTAAATATAAGAAACTGGAAATAAGTAATAAGTAAAATAAAGCTTCAGAATATCTGCTGAAAAGTGAGAAGATTCTAAAGAAAGGTGTTTCCATATAAGTCTCGAGGAACTTAAATCATGTTTCCAGAAAGTAATAACATTTTTCCATATACAGTGCGGACGTAAATAGTCCCCCTTTTTTAAATTTAAAACTGTTTAAGATATTGATGCGTAATTTAAAGAAAGTATAATAAAGGCATAAAAATACTATAAATTTGACATAAAATTGATAGCTCTAAGTTTAAAATAGCGGCTGGGCGCTATTTTTTTTTTTAATAAAAAGGGGTGTCAAGTAATACCTCGTTTGAAATGTCTTTTCATTCTTAATTTATTCTCCGAATTTAAAGTCCCTAATAGTACCCTTGCCAATAGCGTTTTGTCAAACTTTTGATTGTATATTTCGCACAGCGCCATCTTGAAACTTAGAGCTATCAATTTTATGTCAAACTATAGTATTTTTATGCTTTACTATATCCCTCAAATTTTAAATTGATATCTTAAACTGTTTCAATCGCAGAGGAAGGACTATTTAGGTCCGCATTGTGTAGAGTGGCTTTCCGCAAGATCTTTAACAAAAGTCAATGCAAAATAATAAAAATTTGTTTATACAGAATCTATTAGACCAATGATGTATTTGCAATCATTTACATTTGGCTATATTTTTTAAAAGACTAAAACACAAGTTGTCACCTCTATTGAAGTACTCGTTTCAAATAAGTTGTCTGCCATATCTTTAAGTATATCTTTGTTTACGTTAACAAACACGTATGTTTTGTTCCCACATGGCTGCAATATTTATTTTTTGATATTTTTTGGTCCGTCGTGGTTTCAATTAAACTTGAAAAAAATTATTATTTGAATAGTTTTATCAAAACTTCTCGTAGAATTCTTGGCAACATTACGCCGGGTTGCTTGCTAATTTAATAAATTTTTGTTTGTTCCATGACAGAACGTGTAAATCTTGTTGTTTTTAAATGTAAATTTTATATTTATTTGGTCTAGACTCATTCGTAAAATTACATCCCTACGATTAAATTCTGAGAACTGCTAACGTGTTAATTTTTGTTGGGTTCTTTGTGTATGTAGAAATTGAGAGAGAGAGATAAGCTCCCAGTTTGTATTTTTATATTTTTAAAAAAAACTAGTCTGTAAGCAGATTCAAAACTACAAAGTACTAAGTAACTAAAAACAAGTTCAAAACTGCTTATCGGATCACTTAGTTGTTATTTTTAACAATCGCTTAAATATTGAACAGTGTGCGTGAAGTTCTTCGCGTACGAACTAATAAAAGTGATTTGTATGCAAGTTATAAAATGATATTTAAGATAACGTGGAAGAACAATACGGATTGAGAAATTAAAGGAAGTTCCGTTTGACTAAAAGTCAAAACAACGCTTGCGGACACTTCGAGTTTCTTTATACCTGCAAATTAATTATAAAAATGCAATACCGTTTAAGGCATTTATCCTGATCATGTCAGCCCGTAATTAAACTGTTTCTGTAAAAAATTTAAGTGTAACGAAGTAAACAGGTTGTTGGATTCATCACAAAAAAACCAAACAACTGCAAGTAAGTTGGATTGATTTAAGAAATAAACCAAATTAAGTTAGCGAAATCCTATGCTTTGTTCATGTTGTTTGTTTGGTTATTTGAAATTAAACCAATTGTGAATTTCAAGTACAAGCTAGTAATGTTTTAAATAAAAACTACAGTTTCACTTTGTTTTTTACAAAATTTTTAAATCTGTAAATAATAGTTTTTAAAGTAAACTTTGGATTATAATCTTTTAGAATTCGTTTAATGTAAAAGAACATGACAGTCGTCTCTAATCAACAGTATTGTATAATAAACTTGCATTTCAATAGAGACACCATACTTAATTCAGGTTTTTTCTTTCTTTGGTGTTTTTCTTTAAAAAAGATGTTTAAGAACGTTTTCTTTCAAGCATTTACGTTTTTCCCGGATTTTTAGTAAACATTTGTTATACACTTGAGAAAAAACTGGATTGCGCCCAAAAAACTCTAAATCTGACGCTTGATATAAACCTTTAATCATCTATAAAAGTAAATAGAGAGACATTTTTCTAGACCCACCCATGACTTAGTTTGGCAATTTGCAACCCGTATTGCTTTTGAGTTTTATGGCGTAACAAAGTAGACAAAATTGCAGACGTTAAATTCAATATACCTCAGGAGTTTAGCAAAAACCTTACTCCCTGTTCGATTTTAACGACATTTCTTATTAAAGACAATATAAACCCTGTCTATTTTTTTGCAGAAGCTGAAATGCAACTTATGTAGTATTTCTCACATTGGACATACCAATCGGCAAAACAAAAAATCGCAACTTGGTCTTGAAAATTGTTACCATAAAAATTCAAGTTTATTAAAATTTCTTTTCTATTGGTAAAATTTTCTAATACGTGTTATGCTCCTTTTGCCGGTTCTGTTCACTTTTTCGCCGCGGGTTTAATAGAACAAGATCAACTTCTAACTCAATTGAAAATGACGAGATTTTGATTTTGGTTATCTGATTAACCACAAAATAATTATAGTTCTTCTATCTTAGAATAATAACTGCGACATGAAATTTTAAGTGGTTGTGTTTGAGTAATCATAAATTCTATAATCATCCTCAGATTTGGAATAGAGATGTAATCAAAGTTGAATTAATAATTAATTTGTTTGGATTTATAGCATTATTTTGCAGGTGAACATTTGTCTTGATTTTATCTGATTTTGCGATTGTCTACATTTGGGTTTCTTTTATTACATTTTTTTTCTTGATAGAGGTTTTCTATTTTCGTTGTATTGAGGTGTATTGCTACGTTGTATATGTTTTGATGTTCCAAATGATTGTTACTGCTTCGTAACTTTTAATTGGGATGGTTTGAGACTCGACTAAGCTGCGCACAAAAATCAGAAATTAGGTGTCCTGTACGTTGAAATCCTAGCTACTAAAGAGTTTAAAGACAGTTAAGGAGGGTATCTCTACTCCCGACACACAAGAAAAAGAACTTATTTTGGAATTAAAACAAACTACAAGTTTGATAGTGTTCTCTCTTACAGATACTTTAATTATAACATATATTGATTGATAACTCAAGTGAGTACAGAGTATCTTATATTGCTTATAAACTAGGAGTGATTGATGTTGAACTATCCAAAGGACGTATTTCTGTATACACGTACGTTATCTTAGCAAATTCTTACAAAGTAATCTATGTAATTGAATGATTTTATGTCGATGTTAATTTAAGCAGTGATTACACCTATTTGTGCTTTTATTTACTTTAGTAACAACAAAATGTATGCTTTATTACAGTAATCAAAAAGAACAAGTTTTAATTTCTGGTAGAACATCATTAACGACAAAAATTATTCTCAACGTGTTTTAAATTCATTTTTATTTTTTGGTAGTCGAATAATGTAAGTATAAGTAAAGGGACATTAATTACGAAATAATTTCTCAATTAGTTCTTTTTTAGAAAAGAATATTTAATATCCATTAATATTTCCTATTTTATGCAAATAAGTCTGCGTTGATAAAGTTAATCAATTATTAGCCGTATAAAATGCCACTTTTGGCTGCTTCAACAACTTACATTTAAATGCTAATGTTAGAAGCTTAAAAACGCAGTAGCGCCTTATGAAAATTAATTGCCCTATTTACATCTAGACTGCCACATAATTTTTAGAGATTTATTTTTCTTGAGGTATAACGTTTTGTTCAGAGATACGTGTTTTTTGATCAACAAAACTAAAAAAATACGTTGTTTTCGTTTTGTCTAACTCTATGTAAATAAAAAATTCTGCAGCTTTTATTTTTAAATTATAAAAGTTAATAACTTTCACCAAAAATTACATCTTAGCACTCGAGATTAACTAAAATTAAATATTTCTGGTGTGAATACAACAGTGAATTTTCGTGTATTAACAATTATTTATACATACGTACATATAGATGTTAATTAAGTAACCCCAGCATCTAAAATACAAATTTCTATAAAGTAATACCATTCTGGAGGAAAAAGAAATCGAATCGATTTAACACCATTAACAATAAGTGTAGAACTTTGTTCGATTTACATTAAACGTTTATCTCATTAGCATTGCACAAAATTCCTTAATTTTTTTTTAAATAATGTATTATAAAAGTTATTTATTTAAGACCAACGAGAAACTTTAAACGACCTCCTTTACGGTACCCTTTTAAAATACTTGAGCAAACTTTTAACGTTTACATAGACATTAAAAGTTTGCAAGCACTCCCTCGGGTTTAATGTACTTTAAAGAAATGTGTCAAAAATATTTTGTGAATGAAATTTAAATCCCACGTTTTTGCCACAGAATTTGTACACAAAATTTAATTTTAGTACTGTATTGAAATAGTTAAATAATACACTACAAAATCAAAATGTTAATATAAATTTAAAAAAATTGTTCTTTTTAGAGACCACTTCAAGTTTGGAGTTAAGTTAAAAAATTCAATCTTTTAAGTTAAAATGGGCAGTTTCGCCCCTTAAGCAGCTTTTTCAAAGCTGGAAACTTTTATTTCTATAATTATAAGAATATTTTCTTTAATACGCAAAGATTATAAATAAATGCGTCACTTCCTAATTTTACAATTATTTGTTAGATAATTTTTAAAATTAATACTCTCATGGATACCTATAAACGCTATTTTCTTTTGAGTTTTAGGTTAAATAAAAATTGTAAATTAGGGATCTCGTGGTCAATAAGATTTAGTGTAGATTCTTGTGACTTTATTGCTGTACCATTGTTTAGATTATGAGATAATAATTTCTTTTATTTATGTAGTTGTTTCAAATTCAATAAACTATCTTAATTTTCGTTGTCAAGAAACCTTTTTAATAACAATTGATTATGTTTTGTGTGCGTTCTAATAACTTTACAAAATAGTTACGAGTATTTTTGCAAGTAAGTCTAAGTACCCTTCTGATTAAGCTTCTGATAAATGGGGCTGGAAATTAATCAACAAGTCATCCATTTAATTTTGACAGAATTCTTTAAGTTTGGTAACCGGTTTAATTTGACCCAGGTTATTCCAAGAAAACAAACTTTTGCAAATCGCACACTTTTCACTCTGAGCTTTGGTGCACACCCCAGTGTACTGCGTTTTTATTTATAATTAACGTGATTTTTTTGCATTTAACAAGTACTCCCAAATGAAATGTGAGTATTATATTCATTCATGCATATTTTTTAATTCTTAGATTGATAGACATTAGTTTAGTAATTTTTAGTTATTTGATTTAAAAATATCTAACAATTTTTTTCTAAGTTTTATGTAAGTGTCATAACTAAACAATAAATATTGTCTGTTTCGTTAAATTTAAATACCTTTTCTTTAAATGTGGTTTTTACTTCGAATCTACTGTTATATATTAACCTTTTTATAATCGTCATAATTGTGTTATACATTTTCCTTATTCTAAAGCAATCAAATAAATTGCTGGTGTTTCAAAAAAGTCAGTATACCGTGATACGCTGCCGCAAATAAATGTTATTCTGTCAATAGAAAAGATTGATAGAAATTTTGGTGCGAATAACGATACACACAAATCAAGCGTTCTGTATCTCTAATTGGACTTAGAAAACTGTCGAAGTAGTAATAGTATGCAAACTATACGACATGGGTCGCATTTGTTTAAAAATAAGCAACAATTAGAACCTGAACGTTCAAAGTTTGTTAGAAAAATTTGTCATAAAGTAAACGTTACAAGTGACAGCGCATAATAAGAAGCGGCAAGCATTATGTCAGCAAACTATTGTTTATTGTTATGGTAATAAATACATGAAAGGGTGGAATATAATTATAATTATAGTGCACTTCTTAACAGTAATATTAAGTTATTTATGTAGATCTAACTATACGACGAGGAGTTTGTAAAATTTTGCCTAATGCAGCTTTCACCCATAGCGCAAATTCTTTGGTTCATTAAAGTGGCAAAAATTTTCTGTTTCTCTTTGAATTTAACTTAAATGAAATATTTAATTAAATGTTATTTTGTTTACAAAATTCGTTACACAAATTTTAATCAATTTTGCAAAGTTTTAGATTTAATAATTAATTTCAAATTTTACTTTTAGAAAGCATGTTTTTTCGTTCAATAAATTAGTATTATATTGTATATCTTTACTAAAATTTAATGTTTTTGTTTTGGTCGACGTGTAAAGTTTTAGTAATAAATTGTGAAAGAATTTAATATTTAGTTACTAATTTAATTGTGAAATTTGATATTATTTACGTAATTACTTTCAATCACTGTAGACTACTAACATTTTAATTTAAGATAATCCAATTCTATAAGAAAAAAATGTGTTTTTAAATTTTATATACTCATACTATTTACATACTAGGGTTAACAGTTTCCTACACAAAAAATTCCCTATTCTGCCACTTACTTGTTAAAAAAAATTGTGCCTTTTATCTTAGAGATTTATAATTTCCAAAATATTAAATTTGAAAAAGCACGTTTTCTGGAAATGTTAACTAAAAGTAACGAAATAATTTTCATTATGTATAGCTTATAATATTCTCAAACAAATTCAATTAAACACAACAGTGATACCAATCAACGTTTGGATTGATAAAGACCAAGCTATTGTAAGATTGTAGAATGCGGCCTACTATTTCTATCTGTTTACTTTTATTTGCGATTGTTTTATTTCTCTATTTTTTATTTCTATTAGTTGTTTTATCACCAAACATGTCGTCACATGCTCTCATAATAAGTCTAAATCCACTTTGTGCTTCATGCATTGCCTCTTGAGTTACAAATTTTATTTCTGTTTTTATTTTTTTTTCTAATATTTTTATTACATATTGTTTTATTTTCTTACTCCTCTAATAACTTAACTCTATTAATTTAATTTTTATTTTTAAATTGACTTATAAAAGAATATGATTTTTTAATTATTTAAAATTATTAAAAACCATCTACTAATAAAATTCTAATTTAATATTTTAAGTTAAAAGACCTAATAATTTTAATAATTGGAATACATTGAAAAGTGGTATACTGTCTTAGATATATAATCTTTTTGTGCTTGGTAGAATTAATGTTATCTTGCCCAGTATTTTCATCGTTATTACCTGATGCATCATATCATGTTAAGTATTTTCAAGTTGTTCAGCTGAGGATATTTCTCCAAAAATTAAGTTATTAAATTATCTGTGCAATTTTGGTCCCTCTTCTTTGTTGGTAGTATAATAAGACAAAACAACTCAATGAGCTGTGATCATTTTTTGTTTGTTTTTCAAGTTCTTTTGCCATTACCTTTGTATTTTATTATTATTGATGTTTAATGTTCTGTAATCTGTGCATTTTCAAGTTTTCAATGTTTTTTATTTTTTTTTATTTTTCTCCATTTGATACTTGCTAGTCTTCTTTTAACCACGTTCTTTGCTCTTATACAGAGGTTTGCCAGGAAATAACGTAAAGAAGTTGAATAATATTGTGGGACCGAAATCGTTGATATTCCACGAAAAAATGAATCAGCACCCGCCGCAGAGAGACGGAGGTGCAAGGCTAATCTCGCGTAGAGCAGTAATACAATAAGATTGACGACGGAACGACGTACGACGAAATTAATTAACGACGATTTTAGCGACGTATTAGATTTAAGTTAACGTTAATAATCATCTATAGTTTTATTAAATAATAAGTGTTTAGTTACTTTTGATATTTAGTTTTAAAATATAAAACATATATTGAGTGAATGTGTTTTTGTCGTAAATAAAATATCCTGCAATATTGGGGGCTCGTCCGGGATATTAATCAAAAACATTTAGTTATAAAAGAATATTTTTAAGTGCGTGTTATTTTCATTGTAAATGTAAAAGTAACGCGTTAAGTTTCGAAAAGTGATGAGATTGCTTTAAAAAAATAATTTCATGACTGTAAAGTATACCACAATTTCAAGGTAAGATTGTTTCATTCGAATGTGAATAAACTGAAAACAAATCAATTAAGTTTTACGGTGTATTTGTTGATACAACGAACATTCTAGCATAAACAATTTTAAATATGGACTAACGAACTATTATAAAATAAAAGTTATCGTGAATTTTGCTTCTCTTCTTAATTGACACAAAACTATTGGGTAAAAGTGCGGGAAAATATTTTACGGTTTTATTCGGACTCTGTTAAGCGCGACAAAACGAATTTAGGAACGATACCTGCAATGAAAGACTACATCAAAATCGCCCATGTTAACGTAATTCGATTGTTTCATAAACCTGATATACGAGCAAGACGGTGACAGAAATAACAGGAAAGACTACGTGAATTTTGTATGGTTTTGATTTTCAAAACAATACCGAAAACTTAAGGTCAAACTCGAATATATAAACATATTTTTTGTCGTTACTGACGGTTTTACGAAGTTCGTGTGGTACTCTATCCAACAAAATCAACGACTTCAAATGAGGTTATTAGCAAACCTCGATCAACAAGAAGGACAGTATTTGGAAATCCAGCAGTTATGAGTTAGTGACCGAGGTACTGCATTCACATCCCAAGAATTTGACGACTATTGTAGTAAGGGAAAACATAAACACTTTAAAATTACTACTGGGTTACCGCGAAGTAATGGACAGGTGGAACGCGTAAACGCTATAGTGACAAATGTTCCCAGCCAAGTTATCCATAAAAGGCCCGTCAAATGGGTGCTGGACACGTAAATAAAGTTCAACAGGTCATCAACTCCACTTTTCAACGAAGTATCGGCAAAACTCCGTTTGAATTGATGACAGGGTACAAATGCGTAAACCAGGAGATATTAAGATCGATGAAGAGCTGATAGAAAACTTTGACCAAGAAAGAGATGATTTAAGACGTAAAGCATGTGAAAACATTAAAAAGTTCAAGAAGCAGAAAATAAAGAAATTTTGATAGAGGCGACGAGAGCTAAAAATTATGAAGTAGGCGAGCTAGTTGCTATCAAAAGAACACAACTGGGTTCAGGTTTAAAGTTAAAGCCGAAGTATCTTGGCCCTTACCGAATTGTTAAAATAAAGAAAAATAACACGTTCAATGTAGTAAAAGTTGGATACCATGAAGGTTCAGTTCAAACATCAACATGTAGCGAATACATGAAACCTTGGTTACCAGGTGAAAATAGCAACGGCAGTGAAGACGAGGTCTTAGAGTCGCCGGAGACCGGCACACTTCAGGACGGCCGAGATGTGAGACCGAAATCGTTGATATTCCACGAAAAAAATGAATCAGCACCCGCGAAGAGACGGACTCGCAAAAGTGTATCTTGATTGACTAAAGTAATTGGGTAAGTAACAGTTAATTCGGTTTCAAAGTAGTGTGAAAACTATATAAACTTTTTTGTACGGACCTAACCGCTAAAAGTCCTAAACAAAACACAATCAATTTACTGAGAATAAAATAAATTAATTAATCAAAAACCTAAAATTAGTCACGTACCTACAATCACAGCAGTTTACTGTCCACGCAAACATTTAATTACTCTAGCAGGATATATGTAGGTTTTATCAAAATATGTTTAATAATGTGTATACTCTAAAAAGTCTTTCTAGGTGAAAGTGAGATGTGTTAAACAACTCAGTAGTTTATAATTGCCGACGTTTTTCACTAGCGTTATGTGGTCTTTACCAAGGCTGTCTACAAAAACTGAGAGTTATAGTCGCCTTAAAGTTTATGTTGTAGTAAAGGCCAAATAACTGAAAAAAGTCGACTCAGGAAATGGTGGCAGCTTATTTGTTCGGAAAAGACAAAAAAGCTCTAAACAGAGTCAAAAAAACAGCTAAACAACTTGCACATTAGCATTTATATCAAGGAATTCAAAGTTATTCTTCATGGAAAGCAGTACAAAAAACTGAAATGATTAAGGTTACACATACCTTCTATCACAAAGGAAATTAACAAGTGAGCCCGTAGCAACAAAGAAAGCAAATGCCTTTGTTGAACATGTGCAATGGTTTAACACCATTACCATGTCAGCTCCTAGAAGAAGGGACAAAAATTATAAAATTTTTTGGTTGACTATTGAAATTAAGTCCACCAATGGCTTCACACACCATTCCCATGTCAACTCCCAGAGAAGAAGCAAAATTCTACCCTACTCCAACTTTTAGCAATTACAGAAATAAAGAGAAAAAATAAGCACATCAACGTAAAAAAGTCTTAACCCACGAGCTCTAATTACAACGACGATTGTCAGAAATTTACCAGCAAAAGTTGTAACAGATTGAGCAAATTTGACATTTGTGCCAGTATCGGTAATCATAAGAGATAGGGGAAAATGGATGTCGGTGTCTCAATCTGTTTTTTGAAGAAACTCATTGTTGAAAAGTAAAATCAGGCTGTCGTCTTATGTTTTGAGTTATAGCGAAAGATCGATTTTTCTATATTTTGAAAAAGGTTTAAGATAGGGGAAGGGGAGAGTCAGATCACCAACCACTAAAACTGACAATAGTGGGGGAGGAGAGAATCAAATGGAGCGAACGATAACAAGAGGGGCAGTGAGGAAAAAACGAAAGTGTGGACAGGGAGAAAGTATCGGCAGATATAGAGAGGGAGGGGGGGAAACAAACTAGAGGCAAGAACGACAAGATGAAATAGAAGGAAATAAGAATAACAGTAAAGAAAATGAAAGAGACTGCAGAAACGAAGTACAGAAAGAAGTAAAAGTAGAATAATTTGGAGATGGAAGAAGGAGAGATAAGAATAGACAAAACAGAAGATGCAATCAGAAAAATTAAGAAAGGAAAGGCAAGAGGCACGGACGGAACACAGGGAGGCAGGTGGATGTATGTGGAAGAAAAAATAAAGAAAAGGTTTGAGAGAGGATGATGAAATGATATAGAAAGAGAAAAGTTCCCAAACCAGTGGAGGGAGGCAAATAGTGTGTGTCCAGGTATAAGGGCAGAGACTTAAAATAAAAACTTAAAAGTTACAGAGCTGTCAGCCTATTGAACGTAGGATATAAGGTGTATGGGAGAAAATTTTAAGAATGAGATTGGTCCGAGGAAATAGAGAAAAAAAGGTTACTACCAGATTGTCAAACAGGTTTAGGAAAAATAAGGTACAATCATTAATATTTGTTCTAAGAATGTAGTAAATTGGCAGATTGAGAGAAGGGGAGTAAAATGTAGAGCAATCTTTATAGACGTAAGTGGCGATTTGGCACAGTAGAAAGGGAGTGTTTGTGGGGGTATTTAGAAAATAAAAGGACCAAGTAAAAGTTTAGTAGGGGCGATTAAAGAGATGCTACTCCAACGAAAGAAGATGCATAGCGAAAAGTCAAAGGCAAAGTGTGGGATGGGTTCAGAATACTATGAGGATTGAGACAAGGATGCTCGATGAACCCGTGTTTATTTGCGGTATATATAGGGGGACATAAAAGAGGAGTTGAGAAGCAACAAGTGGTAGAGGTCCGTGGTAGGGAAAAAAGTTGAGACTGCTAGCGTATGCGGATGACTTAGTGGCAGTGGCGAAGAGCGAGAAGAAACGAAAGAGACGATAAAAGTAATTAAAAGTACTTAGAGAAGAAATGATTGTTCGATATTAGTTTTGATTTTCCTTTCAATGGAATGGCCTTTTGTAGGTGGACTGTATTTTGCCAGAGGGCGGTTAGCGTCATCCGCCGAGTTATTTGTTTTAATTTTAATTTTTTCACGCACGCTTCTTTTCATTGGAATCAAACTCGTACTTTCTAATACACGCTATATATTTACATTATATACATAATAGATTACACTACACATAACGGTTAATTTTGCTTGCGAGATATGATAGCGGCTCTTATTTTAAGAAGCTTCGCTACTCTCTTACTACCAGCTCTCTCTCTCTCGTTTTTTCTCTGCCCAAGTAGCATGAGATGTTGCCAATTTATAAATTTTCGTTGTAAGCGCGCTTGCCAAATACTAACTTAAATAATTACTACAGTATTCGAACACCCCACCTTGAAATCTATAATGATTTCAACAAAAGGGTGAGCGACAAAAAATCTTACAACTAATAGGACAATACAAAATTTTTTACATATATACCTCAAGGGTTTTAATTCAATGACTTAAGCTAAAATACTTAAGTAAAGCGCTAGCAGCATCTGCTTTATAGTTCGCCACTGCTTGGCAAGATGCATATTCGGTGCACTGATCGACGCAAAACACTACCACTAGCAATTCTTAAAGACACTGACCTGACGACGCCGTCTGCCCCTTGGTGTAATTTGATGACGCGTCCTAGACGCCACTGAAGTGGAGGAAGTTCATCTTCTTGAATGAGGACAACAGCA
Organism: Abscondita cerata; assembly: GCA_030710515.1. NCBI lineage: Eukaryota > Metazoa > Arthropoda > Insecta > Coleoptera > Lampyridae > Abscondita > Abscondita cerata. Next base: position 2,262 of record JALBCR010003446.1, on the reverse strand, counting down.
TCCAATTTCAGCAAGTCCGGCATTCGACGAAACCATTTTTGCCTTTTTGATATTTCGGCACTACTCACGGCTCCAACGACGCCAAAAATGTTGTTGCATCTGTTGGCACCTAGCAAACACAGACAAGCGATTTTGCGGAATTGAGGTTAGGTCGTGTTCAGGTATAGTTCTAAAGGACGGCCAATCAAGAAATGGCCTGAGTAAAGGGAGTAAGGTCTTCGGGATCAGATGAGACATATGATAACGGTCTTGAGTTTAGTACTGACTCTATCATAGTTAGCACCGTATAAAAATCTTCAAATGTTAAATTTGCGTTCCCCAGTATACGTCTTAGATGAAGCTTTACAGATTTAACGCAACTTTCCCAGAGACCGCCCTCGTGTGGAGCTCTTGGATTAATAAAATTCCATGTAATCGCTTTGGAATGCACAAAGTCGATAATTTTCGTTTGCGACTCTTGTTCGTGTAATATTTTAAACAATGAGTCCAATTTTGCTTGCGCACCGCGAAAATTTGTCGCGTTGTCGCTAGATATAGAGTTCGGTAACCCTCTGCGTGCAATGAACCGCTTTAGGTGCTTAAAAAGCATCTGTCGATAAAGATGTTAGCAATTCTAGATGAACAGCGGAGGTGACCATACATACAAAAAGGCAGATATATGCTTTTGAATGACGAGCTCCCCGAGTGCGTCTATCTTTAAGCATTATTGGACCGGCATAATCTAGTCCGACATTATAGAACGGATGTACCGGGTCAAAACGTACCTTTGGGGAGGTTCCCCATGAAAGGATGTCGGGTGATCGGTTTTGCCCTGAAGCAATTATTACAACTTCGTTATTATCCCTTTGATATAATTTATACCTCCAATCGGCCAGAATCGCTCTCGAATTGCCGCGAGAAGTGCATGAGCACCACCGTGTATAATTCTTTGTGGTAACCTTTTATCACTAATTCAGTGAAACGGTGACCTTTCGGCAATAAGAGTGGAAACCTTTTATCAAAGGAAAAGTGAGAGTAAGACAAGCGTCCCCCCCTACCCGTAGACAACCTTCTTCGTCCAAGAATGGATTAAGGGATTGGATTCGAGAATTTTTAAGGTTTTCTCCGTTTATTATGATTTAATTTCCACAGAAAATGCGGATTGCTGACATAATTTTGTTAAAATAACGATTGAGCAATTTAGTTCTGCCACTGTCAACTCCGCGGTAAATTTCACAGTGTTTCGGCAGTTATATATAAACCTGCGAACCCATGCAAACACTCTTTTGAAGGTTTTCCTAGCGAGGAGTATTTCTTCAACAAACCGTTCAATGAACGCCTCTTCCCGCTGCTATGACCAATGCCGAAGACTCTTTAATTTCGTCACAGTTGCTAAAATCCAACGTATAATTATCAGAATACGATAATTCTTGTTGCAGAAGAAATTCTGGGCCGTGAAACCAAATCAGACTGTTTTTGAGATCGGTAACGTTTAGACCGCGCGAGACCAAGGTCCGCAAGGATTATTTTGGTAGAGACATAGTGCCAGTTTTTCAACTTGACTCGACTCTTGGATAATAGCTACCCTATTAGTCACAAATGTCTTATACTTGTTAGGAGTAGACTTTATCCAAGTTAACACGATTTTTGAGTCCAGTCCACAAAAAGGTTTTCTGAAATTCTATGTTAAAAACGTTAACAATTTTAGTGCACCATTCAGCCAATAAAACGGCTGCACATAATTCCAGACGCGGAATGGATATTGTTCGTAGCGGTGCAATTCTAGACTTAGAAAGAACTAGATTTGATACAATTTCACCAGAACGGTTGCAACAACGGAAGAAAAAACAGCATCCATATGCAACTTGGCTAGCGTCGCAGAATCCGTGCAACTGAATTTCAGAGAACTCCGAGGGAATAAGAACTCTATCGACCATAACACATTTTAGTTTGCACAATTCGGCTTTAAAATGTTCCACTACCAGTTCAAGCGGTAGATCATCCCAATCGCTTAGACTGCCACAACGCTTGAATGATTAATTTTCCTTGCACGACTAGTGGTGCATAAAGACCCAAAGGATCAAATACCTTAGAGATAAGTGTGAGAAGGTTTCTTTTTGGTAGGAATATTATCAGGCACGTCTACGGCAGAACAAAAATCTTTTCTGAGTTCCAATGTAAACCTAAAGTTTTTGAGTCGGCGCGCTCGTCTAATGGAACAGTAGCAAAACTGCAAATCTGTCCAAAGAGCAATACGTAACCTGAACAGAGAAGTACAATGAT
>JALBCR010003445.1:0-28579 GCA_030710515.1 Abscondita cerata | reverse complement strand
AAAAGCCAAGTAAAACAACCACTCACTGTTCAACTAAAACCGCGGTTACACGAACAGCTGTATAGATTATACAGAGTGAGGCACTACTCAACAACTTCTTATGTAGCATTAAAAGGATTTTATATATCAAGTTTATTCGAGACAACATTTTAAATTTACATAGTGCTTTAGAAACACGTAACATATTAAAGTTACTAACATTTTGTATTTTGTTCAATTTTTGAATTAAAAATATAAAAAAAATGTATCTTCTTTAACATGTTCTATACTCTACTTACTTTTGTTTCGAGGTAAATCAATTTTAACTGATTTGCAGAAACTCCAAACAATACAATAACTTCAAGAAAAGTCAGATCAAGCAACTATCACTTACACCACGTTACTAAGAGAGCTTTCACATTCTTTTTGCACATTAACATTATACAGTGCTTTTCAAAAGTTTTTCCTTTCTCTACTTTTGAGCACATTTTAAACAAGTGAAATTTGGAAACTGAATATTAAAGGTTGTAAAATTCTTACAAGTGGTGATAGTTGACGAAATCATCAAAGATGACGTCACAAACCCAATAATTTTTAAAACCAGTTGTCAAAACTATCATAAACCACAAACAAAATTAGTATCATTGAATAGGTTTTTGATACCTTTAAAAGAGATGTCGCTTGCCATAGGGTTCCATTTAAAATTATTGTTACAATGGCCTTGTGACGTCATCTTTGACGATTTCGTCATCTATCATCACTAGTAAGGAAGTTTACAACCTTTATATCATTTTTCAAATTTCATTTGTTTATGTATAATCGCTCCAAAGATAAGAGGGTGAGAAGAGACTTTTGAGAAGCACTGTATTATGATGTACAAGGTGTTTTTAATACTACCATAAGATTAACAAGTTAAAACTTAAATAAATTGCTTAACTTAAATGAAACATGCTTTATTTCTGTAGCCTGTTGAAACTATAACTAATACCTTTCAGTTAGTATTAGGGTTACCAACTTAATTTTGGCGTTTTGAGGTATTTTAAAATTTGCTAGTTTAACAATCTGCGATATGTTTATGACTAGTATTACCGGCTCTAAAGGCGCGTATTCACCAAAAAAGCGAGCAAGAGCGAGGATTTGTTCTTGTTTGCGTATGTTTGCTCGTGTTCGCTCGTCATATTAAAATCTCGTCCATACTAGAGCGAATATATTTAAGTTCTTAGTTGATCCATTTATTTTCTGCGAGCATTTGAAAATGGCTGACTCTGAGAAGTTGTTGTTAGCCAGTGCCGCTTTCGTTGTACCGAGTTTATTGAAAAGAAAAAAAAAGAAACGATTTTGGCAAGCGACTATATTTAAAACAGACGTATTTATTCTGGCAGTAGTCTATTACGTGATTTAAAAGTGGAACATGAGTACGGTATGTTCAAGAATTTTTGCAGAATGTCTCCTAAAGATTTTGAAGCTTTACTAAAACTTGTGAAACCAAAAATAATGAAGATTGATACAAATTACAGAAGAGCTATTCCTGCAGCAGAAAGACTCGCTGTAACCCTAAGATTCCTCGCGACGGGCGACTCATATAGCTCTCTCATGTATGTTTTAAAATATCCAAACAAGTTATATCCAAAATAATACAAGAAGTTTGTGAAGCCATCATAGAAGTTTTGCAGGAACATGTTAAGGTAAGTAGGTAAACAAAGCACAAATAAAAAGTTTTTGCACGTCATCAATAACACCATACATCATTTTAAGGAGTTTACAGGTGGTGTCATTATTGCGTGCAAGCACTTTTGTTTGACAGTTTTCATATTATCTCACAAATGATCTTTATTGAACGCAACAAAGCTTAAAACTAATCATTAAATTTTTATGAAATATTAATCTTTATAGTTAGTAAAAATGATACAAGATTATTCTTCATAATATCTCTGTTTGAGTCAGTCAAACCAGTTTGTGGTATGTTCAGATTTTGTTCCCAGTAGGCGAAGATGAGGCAGCGGGGGATAAGGCAGGGGACGGAGCAGTGCTGGAATAATATCCTGTGCTGTTTGTTGTCGGATGGATGTTTGTTGGATGTTGGAATTGTTGTTTGGTGCATAGAAACCCATGTCGGCATTGAAGATAATATTATTAATATGATGCTCCACAATAGCTCGGGTGTATGAGTTGTAACTTCTTAGTTTAAAACCAATATGTTCGCCATATACCGAACAGCCGTCTTTTTTTTGGGCTGAAATATTAGATTTTAAATCAGTCATCACTGCGTAAGCGTCAGTTACTCTAGGATCTTCAATAGGTTTTAGTTTTTTTGAATTTTTTGGGAGAAACAAATTGTTTGCGCTTGGGAATAATTTCTTCATGATCCGCATGGTTTTCATTGCTAATCGTTTCATTTAAATCTCTATCCGAGCTCTCCTCCAAATCTTCATCTTGTGTCATTTCGACGGACCTCATTTTTTATTCTGGAAAAAGTATGCCCTAAAAATCCATACATGATAAGCTAACCTCAACTTTTCTTCTTAAAATTACCTCAGGAATCACCTGCTGCTCTATGGCGGATAAGTTATAGAACATCCTGTATAAAAATGATTACTTTATATTATCAACAAAACTAAAATTTTTGCCGAAATTAAATTCACTAAATACAATGAACTCATATTTTTCTAGTTGCCCCAAGAAGAACAGGAGTGGTTGAACATTGCAAAACAATTTAATGATTTATGGAATTTTCCCAATTGCGTGGAAGCAATAGATGGTAAGCACGTAGTGCTTCAAGCTCCTATAAATACAGGAAGTGAATTCTTCAATTATAAGTCCACATTTAGTATTGTTCTAATGGCTGTTGTTGACGCAGACTATTGTTTCACTTTCGCTGATGTTGGATGTCAGGGGAGAATTTCAGATGGTGGTGTAATAAAAATACATCGTTTTACAAGAAGCTGCAAGAGGATGAATGCATTTGCCTTCCGATAACGCTTTACCAAACACAAACAAAGTATTACCGTACGTTTTCGTAGCTGATGATGCGTTCCCATTGGAAAAACATATTATAAAACCTTACCCAGGTTCATACGAAAAGATTCTATTGAACGCATTTTTAATTATAGATTGTCGAGAGCTAGAAGAATAGTGGAAAATGCGTTCGGTATTCTTTCTGTTGTCTTTAGGGTATTGAGAAAACCTATGCTACTGGAGCCACTTAAATCAGCAAAAGTTGTTTTGGCATGCATTTATTTGCATAATTATCTACGAAAGTACATCATCCCGAAACATATATACAAGACAGGGCACCTTTGATCAAAGATTGATGGAGAAATTGTAGAAGGCAGTTGGAGGCAAGAAAGAGAAGATAACATGTCATCACTTCTTCCTATTAAAAAATTCCACGTAAATCTGCAAGTGTTTTTAAAGATAACAGAAAACAATTTGCAGAATATTTTAAAAGTGTTCGAAAAGTGCCATGGCAAGAATTATATTTGTAGATAAGATAAAACTTTATATAAAGTGTAAATATTGTAAAAATCTTAAAATAAAATAACTTGTTTAAGCGTTTTTCGAAAATCCTACCGTTTTTAAATAAAAGTATTGCAATATTTAAGGGTCGGTTATTTCACCCTTGAAATTTGAGCTTTGAAAACATCTCTTCTTGTCGAACCTCTACAACCTAAAATCAACTGGTATGCCCAAATTCAACTTTACGTCAAGCGGTTTGAGCAAAATCATGTAATGAATAATCAGATTTTTGAAACGCCCTGTATAAATGTTAAAATTATCTTAAAATACGAAAAAGAATTAAATGAAATACACGTGTTCAAGCGTTTTCCCCAAAAACAACCGTTTTCTAAATAAAAATATTCTAATATTTATTACCTTACGTTTCCTTCTGTATCCTGTGTTTCTACTGGTTGATTCTTGTCTTTCAAAAATAATAGACTTTTGAAAGCAAACCATTTGGTATCATAAACCTCTTCTGCACCTATCCCCGAAATTGTTTTTAGTTTCTGCCTCTCCCTTCTAAAGGACGCAAGTAGGGACTGCATTTTCTTCTTAATTTCTGCACTATCAGTATTCAACATATCGGCTAATTCTCTCCAAGCATCTTCTTTTTATTTTTTATTTTTGTAATAAAGGTCCAAAGAATTCCACAAAACCGGCCGAATTCGATAGGCGTTTATTAGTTGCAACACACTATCATTAGACCATTCCATTTTGAATACCAGCTATAATAAATATTATTGAAAAGGTAAATAGGTCTACACGGTCGGCAACGTATGCATGCAGCACAAGTGATCGAAGTACGAGCACTAAAAAATCTCGTCCACACCGAACAAGCATGAACAAGTATTTTCTTTGATGTACCGACTTCCTCTCGATCTTTTTTGAGCGCGAACAAGCAAACGTTTGTTCGCTCGCTATCCGGTACACAGTAGGTGATTATTGATGCAGAATGTTCGCTCGCTCTTGTTCGCTCTTGCTCGCTTTTTGGTGAATACGCGCCTTAAGAGTTAGTCGAATCACGCTCACAGGTCACAATTTACTAACAGCAACCGTTATTTGGTACATCAAAATTGATCACACTTTAAACATCGACAAACTTTAACCTATGAAGTTTCGTAAATTGCAATGTTTAATACTACTGCCCACTAGTACGATAATAAACATATCACGCCATGATCGTACGTCAAACATTACTATTGACTGCAACAATTTTGCGATAGAACAATGCACAATACTGATACAACTGAACATATGTGATCTATCATTCAAAGTACCAAAATAAACATTGTGTTATACCGCAAACTTCATTGATATTTGTACAGTTAAAACATCTACCTAGCCTTTTGTATTCAAATCGTATTTACTACAAAGTACTAAGAGTGTTAACCAAAAACAGAAAGTTGATTTGTCCTAATTGGGGAACTACATTTTCAAAACAAATATAACAAAATTAAAAAATACCGCTAATTTTGTGTTCTTGTGGTGCTAACTATTAAAAGAAACTACGAACTAAAATTGGTTCTAATAACTGCCGTTTAGGGCAATTCGGAAAGAGAAGATTTGTGCACTTATATCACAATCTGTGTTTGTTTAATGGTATTATAAAATATATTTAAAATTCTTAACTTTACGAGGTGAATACATTAAAATTCATTGTTTCATTCATAATCTTCACAAATTGTGTTTGGGCAAATTTTAATTTTAGGCATATTTGAGCATGAAAATTTATCAAAGTGCGTATAATTGAAAAAAATTAATTTTTTTTGAAACAACTTCAACAATTTTACTTAAAATTTGCACACAATTTTTGTTGTTTTTCCAGAAAAACTGAATTACAGGAGATTTTCATCTCTTAAGTTTTAGTTTTTCAAGAACAACTTAAACCGAATTTTCAAAATTACTTCCTTGGACAATAAATTACGGAATAAATACCATCATAAACTTTTTAGTGAACTTGAACCTTTAAATTCGATTAAACCAATTCAGAATAATCGTACGTAGTGAATAAATATATGTTGTACATAACATAGCGATATCGTTTTTTTTTGAGATAATTCGTGGAAAAATTTTGGGTAATAAGTGGAATTAAAATTGGTGTATGTCAATATATTAATTAAGAATGTTTATGAACCGTTGATGCGAGAAAGTTAGTGCAGGTCATCGTACCATTTATTTTAGAATATATTGATTGCTAATCATTACAAACTATTTTATAGAAAATTGTTTTTTGTAACAAACTTTGAACTTATATTAACAAAATTTTTTCGATCTAAAAACAAGTTAAATAAAAAGTAACGCAATTAATATAAAATACGTTTTAATTAAATTTTATTCTGTTTGAATTAAAAATTAGATATTTTTAAAGGATTGGTTACTCTACTTTTGCGTCAGCATAATTTTATAAAAACATTTTATACAACTTTGACATTACATTTATTTTTGTTTACAATTTAAGATAATTGCTTAGCTGCATTTGACAAAACAGGTATTAACTTTTCACGAAAAAAATTAAATGTTTGTTTGAATCTATATTTTTTGAATATTTGGCAGTCTTTTGTATATTGTTATATTATACTTCTATAGTACATATTTTTTAACTATTTAACTTATTAAAGATTACTGTGGTGTATTTAAAAGTATATTTTTTATTAATTATTTTAAAAACATTTTGTCGAAAAATGGCTAGTTTCAAAATTAATAATTTAATTAAATTATTAAAATTTAATTGAAAAAGTTTTACATAATATTATATTTCTAAATGATTTCTTTGTTTAAATAGAAATTGTACTAAATAAATCTCATTTCAAAAACTTTGAAATTAAACTAATAAATAAATAAATAACACTTTCTTTAGCAAACAGACGAGAATTTCTAGGTTCACATACATACCCCCGAATTTAAGAAAATAGTGTATTGTTTAATTACGAGTAAAAGCAATACTTTTAATGACGTTAGTAAGTTTACCGGACAAACAAAGTCAATCAAAAAATTTGCTTTTTACTCTGAATACAAAACATGCAATTTTTCTTCAAACGTCGATTATAATCAGAAAAAAAGTTTCAATAAATTTGTTATATGGTTTATTGGTTAATATCGAGGTACGCACTTATCGTTCTATTTCAAAATATTTGTTGCTTAGCAACTTATTTTACATCTGCTCAGAGCTACAGTAAAAGCTCTTTCTGTTTCACTGTTAATAACAACCGGTTTTTAAAATTTAATTTATGGAAAAGTTGCCGAAGTAGTATAGCGGATCTCATGGTATAATAATTCGTAGAAGGTATAATATATCAAGAACTCATTTTTCGTTACAGTCCGCGGAGGTGTTTTTTGATGACACGTTTGGAGAGTTTTTTTCCTTATGATTCTTTTTTAAGCTTATTTGTATTTCGCATTAAATTGAAGGTGAAATAAAATTGACGTTACGCAGCATAAGAGATTAATTTTAATGTCAATAAACGCATTGTTACAATAAAAATAAGTATAATAACAGCTTTTTATACTAGCATTAATAATTACGAATTTTTATGAATAAACGAGTTAAAAGAACAAATAAAGGTTTGAATATATTTAATTTAGATATGATTATAAATATATTGTACTAGAAACATTTGACTTAAAAATGGTTTAATAATTCTTGCAACAAATTCCGTTTAAATGCAGTTGACAATTTGCTATTTCACCCCCAAATGTCGCACAAGACATTTTTTTTAAAACTACAATGTTACAGTGGTAAGTTTGAATGTATATTGTAAACTACGACCACGCAAAGTATATTTGAATTAATTACAACAAATGCAGCAAAGGAAAATTTAAATTACAAAAATTTTTATAAAACGGCAATTTTATACTTAACCTGCATGATATTGCTCTCCAAGCTCGTCATCAAGTTAATCCCGCCTACATGCTCAATGTATACTTTCTAAAATTGTTATACCATGGTGAGACTTAATGACCTCCAGATGTGTAACACTAAGAGGGAGGAATATCATCTTCGAGACTTTTACTTTTACGGTAATCATAATACACTTCCGAACAAAGAAATCGATTCACCTCATACTTTTTTTTCAGTAGCTAGTAATCATATTTAAAAAAAAAACAAAATGTCCTTGCAAAGACCGTACAATTAGGTTTTTAATTACCATAAATGTACTGAAATTCCTGTTGTTTACTATAGAGTGGAACTTTATAACAAAACTTATTGTTATTTGTTAGGTATGGAATACGTACTACCCAAAATTTTTTTATCTATAAAATCAAGATTCACTAGAAAAATCTGAACGTTTGTTAACATTTACTCAATCAGTAGTAATTATTTGTAAAATTATATATGCGGCACCTGAAATAGCTGCTCAAGTCGTTGCTTGTATGTAATCAGCAATTTGTTGCCCATCAATTGAATCTGAGTCGATTGGCGCTTCGACGGGTGTAGCAGCAATTTGAGGAGACTGGTTCATATAATCGGAGACAGGTAGACGTCGGTGTACATTAGCAAGAGATGGTTGCTATTACTTCAGAAATTATTAGGAACCAAATAAATAAATAAATTGAGGAACAATCGATTTAATGCAGTTCAAATGCAGCAGCAACTGCGTCATGTCCGAGAGGTGGCTGTCAGTAAGTGGACAGTGTAACAAAGACTACGGGAAACAAATTTGATAACCTGCAACGATAGAAAAAACGGTCGTTTAAACGACATATCGTTTTCGAAATCTGACTTCTGGCGGCTGAAATAAATTCTAATTTAAAAGTGTGAAATGAGTCAATTTCTTTAAACGCAAGTTTAGAACAAAGTGTTAAAAACATTTAGAAAAGCGATGAGAATTGGATTCTCTAAGGTTCTAAATATAAGAAACTGAAATAAGTAATAAAGTAAAATAAAGCTTCAGAATACTGCTGAAAATTGAGAAGATTCTAAAGAAAGGTGTTTCCATATAAGTCTCGAGGAACTTAAATCATGTTTAGGAAAGTAATAACATTTTTCCATATACAGTGCGGACGTAAATAGTCCCCCTTTTTAAATTTAAAACTGTTTAAGATATTGATGCGTAATTTAAAGGGGTATAATAAGGCATAAAATACTATAATTTGACATAAAATTGATAGCTCTAAGTTTAAAATAGCGGCTGGGCGCTATTTTTTAATAAAAGGGGTGTCAAGTAATACCTCGTTTGAAATGTCTTTTCATTCTTAATTTATTCTCCGAATTTAAAGTCCCTAATAGTACCCTTGCCAAAGTAGCGTTTTGTCAAACTTTTGATTGTATATTTCGCACAGCGCCATCTTGAAACTTAGAGCTATCAATTTTATGTCAAACTATAGTATTTTATGCTTACTATATCCCTCAAATTTTAAATTGATATCTTAAACTGTTTCAAATGTAGAGGGGAAGGACTATTTAGGTCCGCATTGTGTAGTGGCTTTCATGCAAGATCTTTAACAGACAATGCAAATAATAAAAATTTGTTTATGCAGAATCTTTAGACCAATGATGTATTTGCAATCATTTACATTTGGCTATATTTTTTTAAAGACAAAACACAAGTTGTCACCTCTATTGAAGTACTCGTTTCAAATAAGTTGTACTGTATTTTAAGTATATTTTGTTTACGTTAACAAACACGTATATTTTGTTCCCACATGGCTGCAATATTTATTTTTGATATTTTTTGGTCCGTCGTGGTTTCAATTAAACTTGAAAAAATTATTATTTTAATAGTTTTTATCAAAGCTTCTCGTAGAATTCTTGGCAACATTACGCCGGGTTGCTTGCTAATTTAATAAATTTTTGTTTGTTCCATGACAGAACGTGTAAATCTTGTTGTTTTTAAATGTAAATTTTATATTTTATTTGGTCTAGACTCATTCGTAAAATTACATCCTACGATTAAATTCTGAGAACTGCTAACGTGTTAATTTTTGTTGGGTTCTTTGTGTATTTAAAACTAAGAGAGAGAGATAAGCTCCCAAAATTTGTATTTTATATTTTTAAAACTAGTCTGTAAGCAGATTCAAAACTACGAAGTACTAGTAACGAAAAACAACTTCAAAACTGTAGCGGATCATGATTGTTATTTTTAACAATCTGCCAAATATTGAACAGTCTGCGTAAAGTTCTTCGCGTACGAACTAATAAAAGTGATTTATGCAGGTTATAAAATGATATTTAAGATAATTGGAAGAACAATACAGATTGTGAAATTAAATGGAAGTTCCGTTTTACTAAAGTCAAAACAACGCTTGCGGACACTTCGAGTTTCTTTTATTATACCTGCGAATTAATTATAAAATGCAATACGGTTTAAGGCATTTACCGATCTATTCGTCGCAATTAAACTGTTTCTGTAAAAATTTAAGTGCAATGAGTAATAGGTTGTTGGATCTCATCACAAAAAAACCAAACAACTGTAAGTAAGTTGATTGATTTAAGAATAAACCAAATTTAAGTTAGCAAATCCTATGCTTTGTTTTTTGTTGTTTGTTTGGTTATTTGAAATTAAACAAATTTGTCAATTTCCAAGTAAAAGCTAAAGTAATGTTTTAAATAAAACCACAGTTTCACTTTGTTTTACAAAATTTTTAAATCTATAAATAGTTTTTAAGTAAACTTTGGTATAATCTTTCAGAATTCGTTTAATGTAAAAAGAACATGAGGACAGTAGCTCTAATCAACAGTATTGTACACAATAAACTTGCATTTCAATAGAACACCATACTTAATTCAGGTTTTTTCTTTCTTTGGTGTTTTTTCTTTAAAAAATGTTTAAGAACGTTTTCTTTCGCCGTTTACGTTTTTCCCGGATTTTTAGTAAACATTTGTTATACACTTTAGAAAAAAACTGGATTGCGCCCAAAAACTCTAAATCTTGACGCTTGATATAAACCTTTAATCATCTATGGGGAAAGTAAATGAGAGACATTTTTTCTAGACCCACCCATGACTTAGTTTGGCAATTTGCAACGCCGTATTGCTTTTTGATTTTTATGGCGTAACAAAGTAGACAAAATTGCAGACATTAAATTCAATATACCTCAGGAGTTTAGCAAAACCTTACTCCTGTTCGATTTTAACGACATTTCTTATTAAAGCAATATAAACCCTGTCTATTTTTTTGCAGAAGCTGAAATGCATTTAGTAGTATTTCTCACATTGGACATACTAATCGGCAAAACAAAATCGCAACTTGGTCTTGAAAATTGTTACTTATGAAATTCAAGTTTATTAGAATTTACTTTTCTATTGGTAAAATTTTTTCTAAATACGTAAGTTATGCCCTTTTGCCGGTTCTGTTCACTTTCGCCGCGGGTTTAATAGAACAAGATCAACTTCTAACTCGAATTGAAAATGACGAGATTTGATTTTGATTTATCTGATTAACCACAAAATAGTATAGTTCTTCTATCTTAGAATAATAATCTGCGACATGAAATTTTAAGTGGTTGTGTTTGAGTAATCATAAAATTCTATAATCATCCTCAGATTTGGAATAGAGAGGTAAATCAAAGTTGAATTAAATAATTAATTTGGCTTGAGTTTTATCGCATTATTTTGCAGGTGAACATTTGTCTTCCGATTTTTACATCGTTTTGCGAATTGTCTACATTTGGGTTTCTTTTTTATTACATTTTTTTTTCTTGATAGAGGTTTTTCTATTTTCGTTGTATTAGTGTATTGCCACGTTATTATATAAGCTTGATGTTCAATGTGATTTTGTTACTGCTTCATCAAACTTTTAAATTGGGATGGTTTTGAGACTTCGACACTAAGCTGCGCACAAAAATCAGAAATTAGGTAAGTCCCTGTAATGTTAAAATCCTACTACTAAAGTTTAAAGACGTTGGAGGTATCTCTACTGACACAATAAGAAAGAACTTTTATTTGGAATTAAAAGCAAACTACAAGTTTGATATAGTGTTCTCTTTACAGATGCTTACAATTATAGCATGTTAATCTGATAACCCAAAGTACAGTAATGAAGTATCTTATGTTAGCTATAAACTAGGAGTGATTGATGTTGAACTATCCAAAAGGACGTATTTCTGTACATACACGTACGTTATCTTAGCAATTCGCCACAAGGTAATCTATCCTTAATTGTGAATGATTTTATGTCGATGTTAATTTAAACAGTGATTACACCTATTTGTGCTTTTATTTACTTGTAACAAAAATGTATGCTTTATTACGAAAGTAATCAAAAAGAACAAGTTTTAATTTCTTAGGTAGAACATCATTAACTTTGACAAAAAAATTATTCTCAAACGTGTTTTTAAAATTCATTTTTATTTTTGGTAGTCGAATAATGTAAGTATAAGTAAAGGGGACATTAATTACGAAATAATTTCTCAATTAGTTCTTTGGAAAGAATATTTAATATCCATTAATATTTCCTAGCATTTTATGCAAATAAGTCTGCGTTGATAAAGTTAATCAATTATTAGCCGTATAAAATGCCAGCTTTTTTGTCTTCAACAACTTTACATTTTAAATGTTAATGTTAGAAGCTTAAAATACAGCGCTTTATGAAAATTAATTGCCCTGTTACATCTGAATTGCCGCATAATTTTTGAGATTTATTTTTTTCTTGGGGTATAACGTTTTTGTTCAGAGATACGTGTTTTGATCAACAAAACTAAAAAATACGTTGTTTTCGTTTTGTCTAACTCTATGTAAATAAAAAATTCTGCAAGCTTTTATTTTTTAATTATAAAAGTTAATAACCTCACTCAAAAATTACATCTTAGCACTCAGAGATTAACTAAAATTAAATAATTACGTTTCTGGTGTGAATGCAACGGTATAGTTTCATTAGTATTATTTAATTATTTATACATACGTACATATAGATGTTAATTATAACCCTAGCATCTAAAATGCAAATTTCTATAAAGTAATACTAACTGAAAAAAATCGAATCGATTTAACACCATTAACAATAAATTGTAGAACTTTTTGTTCGATTTACATTAAACGTTTATCTCATTAGCATTGCACAAATTCTTTAATTTTTTTAAATAATGCTGTATTATAAAAGTTATTTATTTAAGACCAACAGAAACTTTAAACGACTTACTCTGCTTTACTTGGTACCCTTTCGTAAAATCATTTGAGCAAACTTTTTAACGTTTACATAGACATTAAAAGTTTGCAAAACTTCTTCAGAAAAAGGTTTAATGTACTTTAAAGAAATGTGTCAAAATATTTTTGTGAATGAAATTTAAATCCATGTTTTTGCCACAATTTGTATACACAAAATTTAATTTTAGTACTGTATTGAAATAGTTAAATAATACACTACAAAATCAAATGTTAATATAATTTAAAAAATTGTTCTTTTAGAGACCCCTTCAAAGTTGAGGTTGTTAAAAAATTCAATCTTTTAGTTAAATGGGCGAAGTTTCGCTCTAAACAGAAGCTTTTTTCAAAGCTGCAAACTTATATTTATAAAATTATAAGAATATTTTCTTTAAATATGTACAAAAAAGATTATAAATAAATACGTCACTTCCTAATTCTTACAATTATTTGTTAGATAATTTTAAAAATTAATATAACAAATGGATACCTATAAACATTATTTTCTTTTGAGTTTTAGGGTTAAATAAAAATTGTAAATTAGGGGATCTCGTGGTCAATAAGATTTAATTGTAGATTCTGTGTTTATTGCTATTACCATTGTTTAGATTATAGATAATAATTTCTTTTATTATGTAGTTGTTTCAAATTCAATAAACTATCTTAATTTTTCGTTGTCAGAAACCTTTTAATAACAATTGATTATGTTTTGTGTGTGTTCTAATAACTTTACAAAATAGTTACAGTATTTTTGCAAAGTAAGTCCTAGAAAGTACCCTTCTGATTAAGCTTGATAAATGGGGGCTGGAAATTAATCAGCAAGTCATCCATTTAATTTTGACGAATTCTTTAAGTTTGGTAACCATTTAATTTGACCCAGGTTATTCCAAGAAAACAAACTTTTTGCAAATCACACACTTTTCCACTCTGAGCTTTGGTGCACACCCCCAGTGTACTGCGTTTTTATTTATAATTAACGTGATTTTTTGTATTTAACAAGTACTCCAAATGAAATGTGGAGTATTATATCCATTCATGCATATTTTTTTAATTCTTAGATTGATAGACATTAGTTTAGTAATTTTTAGTTATTTGATTTAAAAATATCTAACAATTTTTTCTAAGTTTATGTAAGTGTCATAATAAACAATAAATATTGTCTGTTTCTGTTAAATTTAAATAATACCTTTCTTTAGAGTATAGTTTTTTACTTCAGATCTACTGTTATATATTAACCTTTTTTTATAATCGTCATAATTGTGTTATACATTTTCCTTATTCTAAAGCAATCAAATAAATTGCTTGGTGTTTCAAAAAGTCAGTATACCGTGATACGCTGCCGCAAATAAATGTTATTCTGTCAATAGAAAGATTGATAGAAATTTGTTGAATAACGATACACCACAAATCAAGCGTTCTGTATCTCTAATTGACTTAGAAACTGTCAGTAGTAATAGTATGTAAACTATGCGACATGGGTCGCATTTGTTTAAAGTAAAGCAGCAATTAGAACCTGAACGTTCAAAGTTTGGTAGAAAATTTATTCATAAAGTAAACGTTACAAGTGACAGCGCATAATAAACGGCAAAGCATTATGTCAGCAAACTATTGTTTATTGTTATGGTAATAAATACATGAAAGGGTGGAATATAATTATAATTATAGTGCACTTTTAACAGTAATATTAAGTTATTTATGTAGATCTAACTATACGACGAAGAGTTTATAAAATTTGCCTAATGCAGCTTTCACCCATAGCGCAAATTCTTTGGTTCATTAAAATTATTCAAAATTTTCTGTTTCTCTTTGAATTTAACCCAAATGAAATATTTAATTAAATGTTATTTTTGTTACAAATTGTTACACAAATTTTAATCAATTTTGCAAAGTTTTAGATTTAATAATTAATTTCAATTTTTACTTTTAGAAAGCATGTTTTTCGTTCAATAAATTAGTATTATATTGTATATCTTTACTAAAATTTAATGTTTTTGTTTTGGTCGACGTGTAAAGTTTTAATTAATAAATTGTGAAAAGAATTTAATATTTAGTTACTAATTTAATTGTGAAATTTGATATTATTTTATAGTAATTACTTTTAATTACTGTAGACTACTAACATTTTAATTTAAAAAGATAATCCAATTTATAAGAAAAATGTGTTTTAAATTTATATACTACTTACTATTTACATACTAGGATACAACAGTTTCCTACACAAAATTTATTCTGCCACTTATTTGTTAAAAATTGTACCTTTTATCTTAAATTTATAATTTCCAAATATTAAAATTTGAAAAGCACGTTTTTCTGAAATGTTAACTAAAAAGTAACGAAATAATTTTATTATGTATAAGCTTATAATAATTCTCAAACAAATTCAATTAAACACAACGAGGATACCAAGCAACCGTTTGATTTGATAAA
Source organism: Abscondita cerata (assembly GCA_030710515.1). Lineage (NCBI taxonomy): Eukaryota > Metazoa > Arthropoda > Insecta > Coleoptera > Lampyridae > Abscondita > Abscondita cerata. Next base: position 13,596 of record JALBCR010003445.1, on the reverse strand, counting down.
GCACCAAGCTATTGTAAGATTGTAGAATGCAGCCTACTATTTCTTTTATATCTACGTTTATTTTATTTTATGCATTGTTTTATTTCTCTATTTGGATTTCTCGATGATTGTTTTTATCGCGAACATGTCGTCACATGCTCTCATAATAAGTCTAAATCTACTTTGTGCTTCATGCATTGCCTCTGAGTTACAAATTTTATTTCTGTTTTTGTTTTTTTTTCTAATATTTTATTACATATTGTTTTATTTTCTTACTTCTAATAACTTAACTCTATTAATTTAATTTTTATTTTTAAATTGACTTATAAAGAATATGATTTTTTAATTATTTTAAAAATTATTAAAAACAATCTACTAATAAAATTCAAATTTAATATTTTAAATTCAAAAAGACCTTTAATTTTAATAATTGGAATACATTGAAAAGTGGTATACTGTCTTAGATATATACTATTTTTGTACTTGGTAGAATTAATGTTATCTTGCAGTATTTTTCTATCGTTATTATGATGCATCATATCATGTTACGTAGCTTTCATTTTGTTCAGGCTGAGTATTTCTCCAAAAATTAAGTTACTAAATTATCTGGTCTTTTGGTCCTCTTCTTTGTGGTAGTATGAAAGACAAACAACTCAATGAGCTGTGATCATTTTGTTTGTTTTTCAAGTTCTTTTGCCTTACCATTTGTTTTTTTATTTTATTATTTTAATTTTGTGTTCTGTAATCTGTGCATTTTTCAAGTTTTCAATGTTTTTATTTTTTTTTTTTTATTTTTCTCCATTTGATACTTGTATCTTCTTTTACCACGTTCTTTGCTCTTATACGAGGTTTGCCAGGAAAAAATACGTATAAAAGTTGAATAATATTAGGACCGGAAATCGCTGATATTCCACGAAAATGAATCAGCACCCTACGAAGAGACGGAGTGCAAGGCTAATCTCGCGTAGGCAGTAATACATAATAAGATTGACGACGGAACGACGTGTACGACGAAATTACATTAACGACGATTTTAGCGACGCATTAGATTTGAGTTAACGTTAATAATCATCTATAGTTTTTATTAAATAATAAGTGTTTAGTTACTTTTGATATTTAGTTTTAAAATATAAAACATATATTGAGTGAATGTGTTTTTTGTCTAAATAAAAATATCCTACAATATTGGGGGCTCGTCCGGGATATTAATCAAAAACATTTAGTTATAAAAGAATATTTTTAAGTACGTGTTATTTTCATTGTAAATGTAAAAGTAACGCGTTAAGTTTCGAAAAGTGATGAGATTGCTTTTAAAAAATAATTTCATGACTGTAAAGTATACCACAATTTCAAGGTAAGATTGTTTCATTCGAATGTGAATAAACTGAAAACAAATCAATTAAGTTTTACGGTGTATTTGTTGATACAACGAACATTCTAGCATAAACAATTTTAAATATGGACTAACGAACTATTATAAAATAAAAGTTATCGTGAATTTTGCTTCTCTTCTTAATTGACACAAAAACTATTGGGTAAAAGTAAGTGGAAAATATTTTACGGTTTTATTCGGTCTCTGTTAAGCGCGACAAAACGAATTTAGGAACGATACCTGCAATGAAAGACTACATCGTAAAATCGCCCATGTTAATGTGTAATTCGATTGTTTCCATAAACTGATATACGAGCAAGACGGTGACAGAAATAACAGGAAAAAGACTACGAATTTTGTGTTTTGATTTTCAAAACAATACCGAAAACTTAAGGTCAAACTCGAATATATAAACATATTTTGTCGTTACTGACAGTTTTACGAAGTTCGTGTGGCTCTATCCAACAAAATCAACGACTCTAAATGAGGTTATTAGGCAAACTCGATCAACAGAAGACAGTATTTGAAATCCAGCAGTTATTATTAGTGACCGAGGTATCCATTCACGATCTCAAGAATTTGACGACTATTGTAGTAAGGAAAACATAAAACACTTTAAAATTACTACTGTTACCGCGAAGTAATGACAGGTAAACGCGTAAACGCTATAGTACAAACAATGCCTAGTTATCCATAAAAGACCCGTCGAAATGGTTCGGACACGTAAAATAGTTCAACAGGTCATCAACTCCATCCTTTTCAACGAAGTATCAGCAACCCGTTTGAATTGATGACAGGTACAAATGCAAACCAGGAGATATTAAGACTGATAAAGAGCTGATAGAAAACTTTAATCTTCAAGAAAGAGATGATTTAAGACGTAAAGCATGAAAACATTAAAAGCGTTCAAGAAGAAAATAAAAGAAATTTGATAAGAGGCGACGAGAAGCTAAAATTATGAAGTAGGCGAGCTTAGTTGCTACCAAAAGAACACAACTGGGTTCAGGTTTAAAGTTAAAGCCGAAGTATCTTGGCCCTTACCGAATTGTTAAAATAAAGAAAAAATAACACGTTCAATGGCAAAAGTTGGATACCAATGAAGGTTCAGTTCAAACATCAACATTTAGCGAATACATGAAACCTTGGTTACCAGGCAGAAAATAGCAACGGCAGTGAAGACGAGGTCTTAGAGTCGCCGGAGACCGGCACAACTTCAGGACGGCCGAGATGTGAGACCGAAATCGTTGATATTCACGAAAAATGAATCAGCACCCGCGAAGAGACGGACCTCGCAAAAGTGTATCTTGATTGACTAAAGTAATTGGGTAAGTAACAGTTAATTCGGTTTCAAAGTAGTGTGAAAACTATATAAACTTTTTTTGTACGGACCTAACTCGCTAAAAAGTCCTAAACAAAACACAATCAATTTACTGAGAATAAAATAAATTAATTAATCAAAAACCTAAAATTAGTCACGTACCTACAATCACAGCAGTTTACTGTCCACGCAAACATTTAATTACTTCCTTAGCAGGATATATGTAGGTTTTATCAAAATATGTTTAATAATGTGTATACTCTAAAAAAGTCTTTCTAGGTGAAAGTGAGATGTGCAAAACAACTCAGTAGTTTATAATTGCCGACGTTTTCACTAGCGTTATGTGGTCTTTACCAAGGCTGTCTACAAAAAATGAGTTAATAGTCGCCTTTAAAAGTTTATGTTGTAGTAAAGGCCAATAACTGGAAAAAGTCGACTCAGGAAATGGTGGCAGCGTATCTGTTCGGAAAGACAAAAAGCCTCTAAACAGAGTCAAAAACAAAGCAAACAACTTGCACATTAGCATTTATATCAAGGAATTCAAAGTTATTCTTCATGGAAAGCAGTACAAAAAACTGAAATGATTAAGGTTACACATACCGCCTTCTATCACAAAGGAAATTAACAATGGTTTCGTAGCAACAAAGAAAAAGCAAATGCCTTTGTTGAACATATGTTACCAAATGGCTTTAACAATCACTACCATGTCAGCTCTAGGGAAGAAGGGATCAATACATATGAAAATTTTTTGGTTGACTATTGAAATTAAGTCCAATCAATAGCTTCCACACCATTCTATGTCAACTCCCAGAAGAAGAAAAACAAAAAAATTCTACCCTATAACTTTTTAATAATTACAGAAATAAAAGAAAAAATAAGCACATCTAACGTAAAAAGTCTTAACCCACAATCTAATTACAACGACGATTGTCAAGAAATTACCAGCAAAAGTTGTAACAGGGTGGGCAAATTTTGACGTTTGTATAGGGTATCTCGGTAATCATAAGAGATAGGGAAAAATGGATGTCGGTGTCTCAATCTGTTTTTTTGAGAGAAACTCATTGGTGAAAATTAAAATCGGCTGTCGTCTTTATGTTTTTGAGTTATAGCGAAAAGATCGATTTTTCTATATTTTTGAAAGGGTTTAAGATAGGGGAAGGGAGGAGTCAGGATTCACCAACCACTAAAACTGACAATAGTGGGGAGGAGGAGAAGTCAAATGGAAGCGAACGATAAACAAGAGGGGCAGTGAGGAAAACGAAAGTGTGGACAAGGGAAAGTATCGACAGATATAGAAACAAACTAGTAAGAGAACTGAGAACGACAAGATGAAATAGAAGGGGAAATAAGAATAACAGTAAAAAATGAAAGAGGCTGCAGAAACGAGAGAATATAAGAAAGAAGTAAAAGAAGTAAAGAATGAGCGGAGATGGGAGAGAAGGAGAGATAAGAATAGACAAAAAACAGAAGTGATGCAATCAGAAAAATTAAGAAAGGAAAGGCAAGAGTAACGGACGGAACACAGGGAGAGCAGTGGATGTATGTGGGAAGAAAAATAAAGAAAAGGTTTGAGAGAGGATGATGGAAATGATGATAGAAAGAGAAAAGATTCCCAAACCAGTGGAGGGAGGCAAATATGTGTCCGATATATAAGGGTGGAACAAACAAAGCAAAAAGTTACAGAGCTGTCAGCCTATTGAACGTAGGGATATAAGGTGTATGGGAAAATTTTGAACAACGAGATTGGTCGGAGGAAATAGAGAAAAAAAGGTTACTACCAGATTGTCAAGCAGGTTTTAGAAAATAAAGACAATAATCGATAATATTTACATTCTAAAGAATGTAGTAAATTGGCAGACGGAGAAGAAGGAGTAGGAAATGTGAGCAATCTTTATAGACGTAAAAGTGGCGTTTGGACACAGTAGGAAGGAGTGTTTGTGGGGGTATTTGAAAATAAAAGGGATAAGTAAAAGTTTAGTAGGGCGACTAAAGAAGCTATAACGAAACAAGACATGGCATTGCGAAAGTCAAAGGTAAAAGTGTGGGATGGGTTCAGAATACAATGAGGATTGAGACAAGGATGCTCGATGAACCCGTGTTTATTTGCAGTATATATAGGGACATAAAAGAGGAGTTGGAGAAGCAACAAGTGGTAGAGGTCGTGTAGGGAAAAAAGTTAGACTGCTAGCGTATGCGGAAACTAGTGGTGGCGAAGAGCGAGGAAGAAATGAAAGAGACGATAAAAAGTAATTAAAAAGTACTTAGAGAAGAAATAATTGTTCGATATTGTTTTGATTTTCCACTCAATGGAATGGCCTTTGTAGGTGGACTGTATTTTGCCAGAGGGCGGTTAGCGTAATCCGCCGATTCTTTGTTTTAATTTTAATTTTTCACACGCACTTCTTTTCACTTGAATCAAACTCGTACTTTCTATATACACGCTATATATTTACATTATATACATGAATAGATTACACTACACATAACGGTTAATTTTGCTTGCGAGATATGATAGCGGCTCTTATTTTAAGAAGCTTCCGCTACTCTCTTACTACCAGCTCTCCCTCGCTCGCGTTTTTTTGCTCTGCCGAAGTAGCATGAGATGTTGCCAATTTTATAAATTTTCGTTGTAAGCGCGCTTGCCAAATACTAACTTAAATAATACTACAGTATTCGAAACACTTCCACCTTGAAATCTATAATGATTTCAACAAAAGGGTGAGCGACAAAAATCTTACAACTAATAGACAAAAAAATTTTTACATATATACCTCAAGGGTTTTAATTCAATGACTTAAGCTAAAATACTTAAGTAAAGCGCTAGCAGCATCTGCTTTATAGTTCGCCACTGCTTGGCAAGATGCATATTCGGTGCACTGATCGACGCAAAACACTACCACTAGCAATTCTTAAAGACACTGACCTGACGACGCCGTCTGCCCCTTGGTGTAATTTGATGACGCGTCCTAGACGCCACTGAAGTGGAGGAAGTTCATCTTCTTGAATGAGGACAACAGCATCCAATTTCAGCAAGTCCGGCATTCGACGAAACCATTTTGCCTTTTTGATATTTCGGCACTCACGGCTCCAACGACGCCAAAAATGTTGTTGCATCTGTTGGCACCTAGCAAACACAGACAAGCGATTTTGCGGAATTGAGGTTAGGTCGTGTTCAGGTATAGTTCTTAAAGGACGGCCAATCAAGAAATGGCCTGGAGTAAGGGGAAGGTCTTCGGGATCAGATGAGACATATGATAACGGTCTTGAGTTTAGTACTGACTCTATCATAGTTAGCACCGTATAAAAATCTTCAAATGTTAAATTTGCGTTCTCCAGTATACGTCTTAGATGAAGCTTTACAGATTTAACGCAACTTTCCCAGAGACCGCCCTCGTGTGGAGCTCTTGGATTAATAAAATTCCATGTAATCGCTTTGGAATGCACAAAGTCGATAATTTTCGTTTGCGACTCTTGTTCGTGTAATATTTTAAACAATGAGTCCACTTGCTTGCGCACCGCGAAAATTTGTCGCGTTGTCGCTAGATATAGAGTTCGGTAACCCTCTGCGTGCAATGAACCGCTTTAGGGTGCTTAAAAAGCATCTGTCGATAAAGATGTTAGCAATTCTAGATGAACAGCGGAGGTGACCATACATACAAAAAGGCAGATATACGCTTTTGAATGACGAGCTCCCTGAGTGCCTATCTTTAAGCATTATTGAACCGGCATAATCTAGTCCGACATTATAGAACGGATGTACCGGGTCAAAACGTACCTTTGGGAGGTTCCCATGAAAGGATGTCGGGTGATCGGTTTTGCCCTGAAGCAATTATTACAACTTCGTATTATCCTTTGATATAATTTATACCTCCAATCGGCCAGAATCGCTCTCGAATTGCCGCGAGAAGTGCATGAGCACCACCGTGTAATTCTTTGTGGTAACCTTTATCACTAATTCAGTGAAACGGTGACCTTTCGGCAATAAGAGTGGAAACCTTTATCAAAGGAAAAGAGAGACAAGCGTCCCCCTACCTGTAGACAACCTTCTTCGTCCAAGAATGGATTAAGGGATTGGATTCGAGAATTTTTAAGGTTTTCTCCGTTTATTATTGATTTAATTTCCACAGAAAATGCGGATTGCTGACATAATTTGTTAAAATAACGATTGAGCAATTTAGTTCTGCAACTGTCAACTCCGCGGTAAATTTCACAGTGTTTCGGCAGTTATATATAAACCTGCGAACCCATGCAAACACTCTTGAAGTTTTCCTAGCGAGAGTATTTCTTTACAAACCGTTCAATGAACGCCTCTTCCGCTGCTGACCAATGCCAAGACTCTTTAATTTGTCACAGTTGCTAAATCCAACGTATAATTATCAGATACGATAATTCTTGTTGCAGAAGCGAAATTCGGCCGTGAAACCAAATCAGACTGTTTTTGAGATCGGTAACGTTTAGACCGCGCGAGAGGTCCGCAGGATTATTTTTGTAGAGACATAGTGCCAGTTTTCAACTTGACTCGACTCCCGATAATAGCTACCCGATTGGCCACAAATGTCTTATACTTGTTAGAGTAGACTTTATCAAGTTAACACGATTTTGAGTCTGTCCACAAAAAGGTTTTCTGAAATTCTATGTTAAAACGTTAACAATTTATGCACCATTCAGCCAATAAAACGGCTGCACATAATTCTAGACGCGGAATGGATATTGTTCAGCGTGCAATTCTAGACTTAGAAAGAACTAGATTTGATACAATTTCACCAGAACGTTGCAACAACGGAAGAAAAAACAGCATCCATATGCAACTTGGCTAGCGTCGCAGAATCCGTGCAACTGAATTTCATGAGAACTCTGAGGAATAAGAACTCTATCGACCATAACACATTTTAGTTTGCACAATTCGGCTTTAAAAATGTTCCATCTTTCTACCAGTTCAAGCGATAGGATCATCCCAATCAAGCTTTGACTGCCACAACGCTTGAATGATTAATTTTCCTTGCACGACTAGTGGTGCATAAAGACCCAAAGGATCAAATACCTTAGAGATAAGTGAGAGAAGGTTTTTGGTAGGAACAATATATCAGGCACGTCTACGGTGCAGAACAAAAATCTTTTCTGAGTCCAATGTAAACCTAAAGTTTTTGAGTCGGCGCGTCGCCTAATGGAACAGTAGCAAAATCAAAATCTGCCAAAAGTTTCCAGTAAGGACTTCGGCTTATTGGATAAGAATTTTCTTTATAGTGAACCCGACGGAAGAAAGAACAGAGAAATTTTTTTAGCCTAATGGCCTTTTCAATGGATTCTACAGAGAGTATAAGTCGTCCATATAGAAATTGTTGGTTATAGCTTCCGACGCCTCTGGAAACGAGGTTATGTTTGCATCTGCAACATATTTTTAGACTACGGGTCGCTAAGCTAGCTGACGCCGTTCCGTATGTCACGGTGTTTAACCGGAAAATCGAAATACTACGATCAGGGTCATCTATAATATTTGAATTTTCGAAAATCTGGATGTATATTAATCATGCGATACATCATCGCAATGTCACCACAAACGGCAACTTCGTAATGGAACCGTAATAAGATATCAACAAGATTATCTTGGACTTGGGGGCCTACGATTTGCACATCATTTACAAATCCCGGTATCCGTCGCCGCGCTAACGTCAAAACGACACGCAACTTTGTTTGTTAATGATTGATCGTTTATAACAGCGTGATGCAGGAAAAATTGGAACCACCGATTACTGACTTGACCTTTCAAGTATCAATATCTGATGAAGAGGAGACAAAACATTCTTTCTCAGTAACTCTGGTCATGTGACCAATTTTCATAGTCGCCACATAAACTTTGAATATTCCTTATAAAGATTAGGATTGTTAAGAAGGCGCCTTCAAGCTCAGGAAACGTTTTTCAGCAGCTGAACGAGAGTTAATAAGGCTAATTTTGAATTAAATGGAATGCATACTAAAAGAACATTATCAACTTTGGCCGTTTCCTGAAACTGAAGTTCGCAAAACCTTTCGTTGTACAGTAACAAAGATATTGAAGAGGTTGTGGATTATCCAAATCCCAGAACTTTGTCAACAACTTGCTCAAGGTCACATTCAATCTGCTTCGTTGCATGACAACAAAGACTAGTGACATGAAAATGTTTAGATACATTAGGCCGCTCAACAATCTGTTTAGGTAAGTCGCCCGAAACAATCCAACCTAACAACGTGTTTTGCAAAATAGGCATACGAGCACCAATGGAAATCTTTTCAGGTAACAATAATTTATAGAACATAGAGGACCGATCAGTAGATCAATGTCTCCTGGTTCGTTGTAGGAAGTGTCTACCGAGACAAACATTTGGCGGAATATTCAAAATTGTTTGTCAAACCGAATTTGGTAATTTGTCTGTAATATTAAGAACAACTAAACATTCGAGATTGCCTCAAACTCACCAGTTATAGAATGGACTTGAATCGAGGTATAATCTGAACACGTAGAAGCACAGAACCATTTAACCTTACAAGACATTAATTGGGTTACAAAATTTAATCTTTTTATGTAGACTTTCAGAAATGAGATTGTTCTGAGAACCTGTATCTAATAATCCTCTCGCTGTAGCAAATTTATTGTTTCCACAATTTTGACTTGGACAGTAGATAGTAAAACTTCAAATTTTTGAATAAAAATTGGAAGGCCCTGACTATCGAAGGTTAGAACTAATGGTCTCAGTAGGAGTGGTTGTTTCTTGACAACTAGACTGAGTATCTGTTGCCGTATCAGTGTTAATATTACCACTTCCTTCAGGCACAATAACTCGTTATGCCGTTGTTTCAATGTTTGCATTTTTGATGGAGTTACACTTCGTTTCTATAATTGTGTCGTAAACACACGGTGCACAACTTAAAAGCCTCTGACCTTGTAAAAACGTGCCCCACAGATAAACCGAGAAATGAAGGACAATTATTTAAAAAATGTTCCTTTGCACAGTATGTACAAAGAAGATGATTTGTGCTAACCATAATGACATTTTGAGTTCAGTAAGCTTTCACCAGAATTTAGTGGTTTCATCGTGGTCTGAGAATTACCTTCAAAAGCATTTGTAGTTTCGTCTATCACATTACACCTTTCTGCTAAAAATGCGAAATTTCGTACACAGACGTAAACCTTTTTGAAATTGCTTAGCAAATTCCTCCCCGGTACGACTATCGACCTTTATTTTTGTAATATAGGCCAACACCGCATTCTATATCCAACGGAATCTATATTTTCGTTGTCTACAGCCTAATGTGAGTGATGAAATTGTCATAATAGGTCCTTAATTTATATTCTTTTTGATAATTTAGCCGATCCCTAACAATAGATCAAAGTGACCAAAGATAAGTGTCTTTTATTGTCGTACCTTTGTCAAAACAGTCACTAGCTATTTGATAATTTACCTTCCGTTGCCCTTAATTCATTAACAATTGTTTTGCGGCACCCTTCAAACAATTTTCAACAGAGAAACTTCTCTGTTATTAATCAAGTTTGAACAAATGCGCCTCAAACACCTCTACAAAAACCATGAATGGTTAACTCCCGTCAAAACCAGGTGAGTGAAATGATTTGGTATTTAACGATTATCTTCATGAGAAGACGGCGTACTTTGATCGGTTATTTGAACCGACGAGTTTAACGATGACGTACCATTTTCGTCCCAAAGTGTCATTGCATTTGACCTTTAGGCGCGTGTAATTACGTCTAATTATATGCGGTGGTAAATCACCGACATCAAGATTTAAGATGACAATTTCGGTTATCACACTAGCATATTGTTCCATAAGAGGATTAAAATTTCCAATTCTACCGAGTTGCATTTTAACGGTCCGAAATTCGTGCGTCAGTTAATGAATCGATAAATTCTTCAGCTATCAATTGATTCAAAATGGTTTTACCTTGGAAAGTAGCAACCTGCTGCCTGAGCTCTTTAGTTTACTGTGTTAATTACAAAATATCAAATTGGAATACTTGGTGACGTTGATAAACAATCAACAAGCGCAAAAGAAGAAACCGTTAGACGCAAATGCTACCCTACATTATATAAAGACATGCAGGAGGTCGTTGATCCTTATATGTGGCAAGATAATCACCGAAAAGTATAATTTAGTAGTACATTTAATGCAATTGCTTTAATTCGAAAGCCTCTAAAATATATATCAGAGCATTATCATCGCGAATTTGCAATGATTCGAAACCGTTGGCGCATGCAGTCCTTGGCAAAGCGGACAGGGCCAATGGAAAATTTTGCAACGCACCTAACCGGTACTTAACAGCTTGCAACGCGGCGCACCCCAGTGAAACGTGGTTGATACCAATGTGTCAATGGATCTGAAGACGAATATTTCAAAACTGAAGATCTCGGACGGATAACCAAATAATGATATTGTCGATTTTTCCAAATCTCGACGAAAACGGTCTTTTGTGGTGGACTGTATTTTGGTCAGATGTTGCCAGCGTGAATCCGCTGATCTTGGCGTTTTAATTTTTACTTTTTCACACAATTTTTCACTGAACTCAAACTCGGCATTTCATATACACGCCGGTATATTTTTGATTATGATACAATGAATATCATACTACAGTAATCGGTTAATTTTATTTGCTTATGATATGATGAAGGGCTCATTTACAGCTTCCCCGCCACTACTACCAGCCTCCCTGTCATGTTTTTTGTTCTGTCCATGAATGAGATGTTGCCAATTTATAAATTTTTTGTTAAGGCAATAAGTCAGAATACTAACTAATTAATTACTTCACAGCAGACTGAAACAAATAGAGAGAGCATGATAAAAGAACTGAAACAGAAAGAAATTTAGTAGTCACATGCTATAAAGCACATGGGGAAAATATTGTGAAAGATCTCTGAGAAAGATGTATTTGTTCTGATAGGACCAAGAAGTGTTTTTAAGATGAGAAGGAATTTATAGCATTGTTGAATGTGAGAGCTGGAAAGAATCTAGAAAAATATTGGAATGGACACAGATTAGAAAAAACACCGGGATACATATGGAGGAGGAGGTCAAGATAGAAAATAAGAACATATTAGAATAAAGTACACTGGATATGAAAAGCAAAGATCCTAAGCTGTTAGAGAAAAGTAGATAGTTAATGAGTGCTGAAAGAAAAATAGAAAAATGCAAACCAAAGATATATAAGATAGAAAATTATTACAAAGTAGGGCACAAGAAGAGATATCAAGAACTGAGAAGAGAAGAGGACTGGTATAAAACAAGAGGAGAATTATGAGATAGATCGGCAGGTGTGAAAAAGGAAGAATTAAAATAATGAAGCAATAATGGAAAATATTGAAGATAAAGATAGAAGGAACCCATTACACTGAGATAGGTGATTACATGAAACAATAATCAGGAAGTGTGTTTAGGTAGAATAGAAAAACCAACATGGCTGGAAGACGAGACAGGGAACATGTGGTGGGATGAGGATACAGAGAGAACTGGGAACACACAAGCAAGAAACGTGGAGAACCGAGACTTTAGAGCACAGAGGGCTGAGGATAGAACCTGGTTGGGTGAAAGAGGGCGATTTTGAGGGACGAAAAAGGCAATGTAAAAGGAAGAGGCTAAATGGAGAGAATAGAAAAAGAAACATAATCAAGATGAGTAAAACATAGATTTAAGAGTAAAGACTAAGGACATGGAAACGTAGTTATGCATGCATGGAGGAGGGAAAAGAGAGGGAAGAAAATTTAAATTAATTCATTTGACTGATAATTTAAAAGAAAAACTGAAAGGACCTAATTAATTTCATGATGAAGAACGTGAAAACCTGAATCTTTGTTTATTTGCAGAGAAAACAAATAAATACATTGATTGATTGATTTAATGATGATATTTTAAAGTAACAGGCAGTATCCTGAAGGTTGATGGCAAGAAAAACTTAGTAATATTTTCTTTTAGACACTATTTAGATAAATCTTAATGGTTTATTTGAAGTCTCGTCTTTAAATATTCACTACTTTATATTATAAACTATTTTTTCTTTAATATAATCCACAGTAAGTCATATTAATCTTAGTCAAAATTCTTCCAATGAATTGCTAAAAATGATCGTATTTTACCAAACATTGTTATTAATTCTTACAGTGGATGCCATGTATGTATTCTTCGTTTATTTTCGTTATCATGTTCATGCTTCTAATTGGTTCGTTACAAAGATTCATGGAAATGTAACGCACTGGAATATATATCAACTGTTATCCAAAAAGAAGCAGTTAAAATCGCGCTGAAAAATCCTCAAACTAGGAACATTTAGCGCCGCGATAAAAAAAGCACAACATTCTGAGATGCTGAAGAAGTTGTTATAAATGCAAATATTTGAATCATTAATATAGACTAAATTATTTAGGTATTAACCGCTTTTTTTAATTTACTCCATACGATATTTTATCTATTTGTCGACATACAGGTGTCAAAATTTAGTAATAAATGATTTTTAATTACATTTTTTATATGATAAGATTTTTTTTCCGTAAACATGTGTCCAAAATACACCATCAATAAAAGTTATGAATATTCTGATTTTCTTAAATTTTTAAATTTGTTTGTAATTTATTGTTTAAATTTGAAAATTTGTATCTGTTGAACTGTCTAACGTTTTTAACTTTAAGATAACGTGTCATAATAGAATTAATAAGTGTGGAGTATGAGTGAGGTACTATATATATATGTTTTTTTATGTTATAATTTTATAAAAATGAGTATTTGATCTGTTGGGCATTTAATAATCTAAGATTTTGTTTTTTTGACATTTTTTTGATATTAACAATCGTTTTCTGAGATAACGCTGAAAGGAGGAATAATTGGTTTATTGGTGAAACCAAAAGTATTTTGTTTCAATAAACATTGCAACCTGAAATCAAAGCATAAATTA
>JALBCR010003444.1:0-50671 GCA_030710515.1 Abscondita cerata | reverse complement strand
TCAAGTACTTCGTTCAGTTACGTATTGCTCATTGACTTTTGTTGTGCAAATGTAGATTGCTACTACTTCATGTTTTTTGTGGATTTTGATATTTTTAGATATGAGTGAATTGAAGGTGAACGAAAATAAGTACAAATACAGTTTTGACATGTTGACGAAATCATTTTCAATTGTCAGATGTTCTCTTTATATTGTGGAAACTAAATTGTGTATGTAATATTTACGAATTAATTATCCGTGCTGTTAGGTTCAAACTTGTTATGTTGACATTGTTTCTTAAGAATGGAAGTTAGTCACTTCTTGAATAATAACAGGTAGTTTAGTTTCTTACTTCCACAGTACTAAACAATTGCATGTTGGTTGTGTATTGTATTTTTTGTTCGTAGAAGTAAACCTAATTCCTTGCTTTTAGATTTTGTTTAGTCATATAGTTAATCGTTTTACAGGAATTTCTTTATAACATATTTACATCAATTTTATGGACTTTTCGTTCTTAGGACTTTTTAAGGATGTAATTTATTATTCGTACAACGTTGAAAAATACCATTTTAGAAAAATAACTTACATTTACATACGTTATTAGTGTGTTTAAAATTTTGGTTTGTTTTCAACCCTTCTTTTGCTCAAATTTTTTAAATTATTTTTCAAAAGAAAAGTAATTGCTTTTGACAATATTTACATTTAGCTTGTTAATAGAATTATGATAGAATTAATGCACGGAGAGTTCTTAGTCTTATGATTGTGAGTCAATGCCCTAATCGTACGACTTCTGCGGGGACATTTTTCAATCTGTTAAAAAACCCAAAAACTTTTTAAGCAATAAAAACCTCGTAAGGAACGTCTTATAAATCGAAGAAATGTGTGAGAATAATGGTATCGTATTTGATACTGAATTCTGACGCTTATAAACAAAAACACATTTATTTATAACATTTTTTATAAGGTGAATTAATTTTTTAAATTTCAATTTAGTTAAGAAAACCAGAAAATAATTAGATGCGCGTTCAAAGTGGCTTATGTTTACTGAACAGAAAACTATTTCGTAATTTTAAACGAAGCGATGCTTCTCGTTTTGTATCTTTAAAACAAGATACTAATTTTATTTTAGATAAAAATATCATAAGAAAGGAATTAAGTTTAGTTAATTTTGGGTAAATAATAATTGTTAAATGGTAATTATTTATTATTTATTTATTATTATATAACAGTAAAAAACATTGATACAAACAGAAAAAAACTAATGAAATTACAAAACAACACGTGTTACATGTTCGCTCCAAGGATATCGTGAATACATATAAATAACAAAATCTAACCCAATGATATGTATGCCAAAAAAAAACAGCTATAAATATTTATTGATTCAATGCTGAAACTTTATTTATATGAAAATTAGTCAAATATTTAATCAATTTATGGAGAGGAATTAAAAGTCAATATCTAATTGGTTAGCGAATCTTATTATTATATCTGTGTAGATAGATAGATGTGCGATATGATTAGTTACCAAACAGTAATTGTTGCCTAGTTGGTTTGGAGGGAGGAATATGAAAATTTATTTGAGAGAGAAGATCCGGAACTTAATACGAATCAGGTTCAGTAATTTGTACATAAATAGAATGTCGAAGTTATATCATTATCATCAGGGCTCCTTAAATTGAGAATGACCGAAGTTGTTGACAGTCGATTAGATATACCAATATTATAGCCTACAACTTTTGTTTGTACTTGACTATTAACATACATGGATTGATAGAATTCCAAATTTGTTACTTTAAATTTTGACTTCTGTTCTTTTCTGTAAACTTGAAAAAGTAGTTTACAGAACTCCACCTCCCACATCCAGAGGTTGGAATTTTAATCAAAATTTTTCAAATAAAATTATTAGCAAATTTATTTTAAAACAGTTCCTTAACAGCATTTTTGTAGAATATTTAAATAAAACTTCTATCAAATCTAAATCATTTTTTCATATGACCCAGATTGATTGGAATTTTCAAAGGCATTTAATCATTGAAAACATAACAAGTGCGCATATATTTCTGGCCTCAATAAATTAGTTTGAAACTCTTTAAATCGTTGGAGTCTGAACGTCAACTTCGAACTGACTGCCTGCTGCTGTATTTTAAAAAAATAATAATTTTCAATAAAAGAACGAAAATTTCAAGTACCACAGCTAAAATTCAAATTACTGTTTTGGTTTGTTGGCAAAATCGAACCAAATACATTTACTTCATATTTCACTCTTTTATTGTATTTGATTGCAATGGCGTGGAGCAGTCTAGTCGCATCTCATTCTGCTATAACACAAAACTGTTAGGTCACATACATACGATGCTAAAACTTTAAGGTTTAAGACTTTTGATCCAGAAAAGTGAAGGAAAATGTGAAGGTGTTAAAAGAAACTGCGTGAAAATCTTAATAAATTAATATGTACTAGAAATGTGGAGATTCTTGTCTTGGTTTCAGGTGTGTAGTCCACTTCAGTCGAAATCCTTTGGTCGTAAACAGCGAAATGTTGTTCCTGTATTGTTGCAATGATTTTTACAGTTTAAAAAATTGGGGGGCAATAAAGCCACCCACTTGCAGGCTGCAGTGAGCTCTATGGTGGTGGAATCTTGCTCTTTATTCACCCGAATTTTGTAACCTTTTAGTTTAGGAACAATCTGACAAGCAATGAAAAATTTACTTTTCGTAACTAAGTGGACCATTTTGATACCTACTTTGAATTATGAAAATGTCACTTTATAGTCAAAACAAAAAAAATATTTTTCTTACTTTTATAGACATGAAAGTAGACTTCTTGTAACAGTGGTCATAGTATGACACTTACATTTTCATCTCTAGTAGTGAGAGTAACTTACGCTTTAAATTATTGCAATAAAATTGATGAAAATCTGTGTTACTCACGTAATATTGTCATTTTCACTTAATATTAAACTACTACTTCCATTCAATCTAAGGGGAACTTGAGGTAAATAATCAATAATGCGTGATCAACACGTGTTTAGTACATTTCTTGCACCGGATTGGTTATACAGCGCTGTTGCAGGAGTGTAATCAGGTTACAATAAATGTAAATTCAAATGAAAGCAGTTCCGAATTTTCAGACCAAATATTTTATTACAATATTGTTACTTAATGCTTGTGTTGAATAAAATTCTTATTTGGTATTTGAGTTTTCACGATATTTATTTCTTAGCGAGACCTAAGTACAGCTCTGACCACCCTGTTTACTTGAACTTCGCATACACATGTTGATCTCCGGTTCATCTTGAAAGTGAATGCATTTTAAACAGTGAAATGTCGTTACCTATTTGAAACCATTTTTTTTAAATTATTTTATTATTCTAGGTTTTTATTATATTATTATCATCTCGTAAAATATAGTATTTACTTTCATCTTTTGTAGTAAAATATACATTTTCGTAATTATTAGCATAGTTTTTGATTTACTTATGCAAAACGAACGAAAAAGTCGATTTTACACAAGTTCAATTTTGACTCAGTGCGCTGCAATGGAAAAACCGTTGTCTTGAAAAAATTTACGAGCGATGTTTTTTGAAGTAAATTTAATAATTTTCATTTTGTTATACCTCGAAAATGTATAGTTTTATGACTTTTTGGCAAAGAAATAAAAAAGGGGAAATTGTGGAGGTTTTGAGAGTTTTTGGAGCGTAGCCATATCCGTAGGAAGTAGCAAATTTTGAAATTGGAATTGAGTATTCCAAAGACATGTAGAAGGGGCTGAGAAAAACTTCTACATTTTTTTTTTCCTGAAAAGGACACTCCCAGAAACGATTTGACTGGACTACTTGTGCATCTTATTATCGTATGAAAGCTGTGTAAAGTTATAATTAATAAACTCACTTTATTTGTGACAATTTGTTGCCCAGAAAAATATTTTCAGTGGCGTAGCAGCTCTACTTTCAGAAAAGATCTCAGAAACTAGTAAGTAAGTTAGTGTAGAATAAGAAAGAGGCTGTAAATTTTGAAATTGTTAATTTATTGACTTTGTAAACAGAGATACAGAGTCAGAATCTGTGGTTTACAAATAAAGCCAAATATTTCGTAAATGGGGCAAAGTAAAGTTTACATTTGAAAAAAAGAGATTTTTGACCTGGAAATATTTCGCTTTTAGCGAAGTGTCTTGAACACTCTGAACTGGAATTCATTTTCAAAGCGATTTTGTTATTGTGACGCATGGGTATATTGTCATTTCCATTTTTAAATTATTTCTTATTATTTCAGCACATGTATATGTTAGTATTTTGTTGATAATGCCTTATTCATATCATCTTATTAATATTTAAATTTGCACAAATTTTATTTAAACGGTAATCGTATGACACACACACTATTAACATATTAACACTATTTTCAAGATATTAATTATTCGAAAAAATTTATTGAAAAATGTTAAATTACATTTTCTGCAACTTTACTATTAAACCATTTTTCTACAACAGATTGGTTGCGATGTCGAATTCTGTAGACGAATCACTTTTTTAAGAATGTATCGATTTTAAAATAGTGTTAGATTAGAGAAAGGTTTTAATTTAATTTCCAATTTTTTTAAAAGTATTTTTGTTAGGTAAGTAATTAATGAGGTTAGATAAAACGAAAATATGTTAAAATGCATAGTGAATTGTTGATTTTTCTTATTTTTAAAATAGTACACCCTATGACTCGTATATGGTAGAATAGAATCTTTCGCTTGTACGGAATTTCTCCATTCCAATGCTTATATTCTAATTTTTATAATCAAAGTAGATGCCAAAGTATTAACTAATCCCGTAAAAGTACAATTTTCATTACTAGTTAAGAAGAGTAAAACTTTTTGTCACTTGTCAGATCGTTTGGATAGTGATTTTGAAACTGAATAACGAATTATTTATTTATTCGTATGGTTATACTTTAATTACTATATTGTGATGTAACATGTAACTGTAATAGGATATGGTATCTCAAATGATCAGTAAATCAGTTTAGTATGTAACTTCCAATTAAGGTCGAAATACGTTTAATTTCATTTTTATGGTTTTCTTCAAAATTATAGGAAAAGCGGTATAAAGAAGTTCTTGCTTCCATTTTGTCACTGGTTACATCTGTTTCTACAACTTTTACTTGAAACTTTTTTCTGAAAAGTTTCGTTTTCATCTGCAGTTCTTTCTTCTTATAATTTTTTTATTATCTCACCTATCTGTACCTGTCTATTGGTAGTCACTGATTATTTGAACGAAATTAATTTGGCCGTTTTAGGTGAATCTAAACTACCAGAAATGATGGTCCATAATTGAAGTTCAAGGGGTCGTTGCTTTGTCAGTATTTGGACACATCCGCCTACGAACAGTCGTAAATCTTGTGATTGCTTTACCTTAGTAATTTTTATCTGCTGTGTTTGTAACTCAGTTTCTTAATTACACGCGATACTACAACTAATAATCAAGTAATTACGCGGCGGCGTATCTTTTCCAGCATGCTATTAATATCGATCGAGAACTTTCATTGCGGGATAAATAGAAATAAAATAATCTTCAATGTTTTTCTATCAAATACGGCAATTTATAAGCTCACTGCTAGCGTGACTAAAATCTATATATCATCATTGAATTTCTAAAATTTATCGGATCAATTAAATCATAAAATTAAACTTGATTAAGTAATTTAATGTAACTGTGGATCTTTTGTGTGCAGCACTTCCTGGATTTATTTGAATGTACCATAGAATCTTTTTGTTGTGGCAAACTGATTAGCTTGCCGGTGAAATTAATGATGATGTTTTGTTGCTATTGAAACAGAAATCTAACTCTCTTGTAGCATTACTCTTTAGGTTGCCCTTCTGTGAGGGCATACGATTGGGGCATAGTGTTGATTCACGTTTTACGGTGTACGCAAGTGCTTGGTACCGAGCTCGGTGCCTCACTATCGATAGATCCGTTCAGTGGGTCTGCAACCTCGTGGTTTCCCGCGGTTGTGTTGTTATCCTTGTGCTGTAATCGACACGGAAAAAATATCGGCAATGAAATTAATTAAATAAGTTACCTACACACAAAAATTTGCATTCAGGCAAGTAATGTAGTTTATTAATTTTGCACAAATTTCGGCTCCTGTATTTTTTCAATAAAGGTTGGATTTCATAGTTTCTGCAATCTGCATGGAACAAACAACCCCTATTGAAGTGCAGTCACACCACTTTTATAACTGCGCGTTGTTAGGATATTGATCGTCTCTTACGTGCTATAGAGCATCTGTCTGGTCCTTTATTTAAAATTTTCGAAATGAATATATGAAAACTTCTGTAATAATCATTCATGCCTGATTCCTGGCAGGCACTTAAGTTACTTGAAGATCTATAAAAGTTTCAAGGGCCTGTTTGTTATTTTTCGTTCTCACGTGTAAGACTTCGTTTAGGTACCCCCTTTGCAATTTTAAATCGTAAGAAATCGATTTGGAAACGTAAATGACTACTTAATTTTCCGAACATCTGACACCATTCACCAAGGGGTGAATAACTTGCCGATCAATTTTTGTGTTAGTTTTTGCGGTCATTGATACCGTCTTATCTGCCCTTCTTGAAAGTGGGTACAGTTAGACACTTAAAATGGTATCAACTACAAAACTACTTCGTATGCGCGTTTATCGATTATTTAACTTATTCGTTGTTTTTTTTTAACCCAATAATTCTCTAAGTAACTAAAATTAAAAAAAATTGTGACATTTCAATTTCATCAGAATAATCTACCTTGAATGAATTACATTTCCGTCTTAACGTAATGATTGAGAACCCACGTAACCTGCAGGTGCCTTACATTTATGCAATACGTGCAGGGTCGTTGTTGTTTGTATGCATTTAAAATTGATCGTTTACAACTCGAATTCTATTAATTAAATATCGGTCAATAACATTTTTTGTGGTGAATGTTTTTTCGCGGTGGTAGTACAGACATTGGAAATCGCAACTTACAAGGAGTGTACTCGCGTGTACACAAGTCATTTATGCCAAGTATTCTCTAAATTAGAATATCTACTGACAGGTCAATTGAAAACTTCAATTTCGGTCTAGTTTTTGAATAAAATTAGGTCAAATTAGGACTTTGAGTGACATTCGTATGTTTGTATGCCAGGAGGAAGGTTTATAATTAGATGATGGGAAAACTAACTATGTGAGATCAAACTTTATTTAGTTAAAATCCGGGTCAGTTAACAACGTTTCGCCCACTTTCGCAAAGGACTTCCATCAGAATGAAGACTTTAACATTTGAAGCTTTGAAACCATAAGCAACGAACGTTTGTTCTTATTTTCGAATTTTTAACTCTTCTTCCCGATCAGGCATGTTCGGAAAGACAACCCCGACTGGGCTATGGGTCGACTTTTGTTTTAACAATGACTTTGATGATGAAATCTTTATCGTGCATTTTTTGGACGGAAATGCACAGTAATTAAAAGTTAATTTATAAAATGGTATGATTCCTCCAGTTCGTGGTTTAATTGAAATTTATTCTTTTTTTTTTAGGATCTTTCTGAGGTGGAGGTAAAAATAAAACTGGAGACGTTCCGCCCTTAAGAAATGGGAGCTTTATCAAGGCGAAAATGGCCTTGTTATCAACGGCCTGAAATGAAATAGTTCGTCTTAATAAAATTTCCCCAATTTGTTAGGGGCGAAACGTCGGCACTACTTCTAGAAAAGACGGTTTCATTTTTACCTCCACTCGAGAAGATCCTTAAATAAAAAAGAAAACTGTAACGTTCATGTGGGTCATTATTTGGCTAAACTTCACTTAATCTACGTTTCCCTGTTGTTTGATTGTTGATAAGAAAACTAGTCTTCAACAGTTGTGGTATGAATTTCGTTTTCAATGTAGGTCCTAGACATCCCTAGCGATTGGTTTTCCATATATCTTTTTTGTATGATTTCAAGTGGTAATATCGAATCCCTATTAAGTTTATCTGTCCCAGTAAACGTAAATTGATGATCGATTTTCGTTATCTGATTTAAAATTACATAAGCATTTGTATTTATCGCTTTTCGCCATACGCTGTGCTGTTAGAGTTAATCTATGTTTCCAATTTTATCAATGTCATTACTTTTGGGTCGAGTGTTTCCGTTAGAGATATACATGTGAGACCAATCTGAGTTTTATTTTGAACATTTTTGAGCAGGCTTTCCTATAGTGAACTTGCAAAATGATGAACTGACTTTCCAGATATAACGAGTTTTTGAACCGAAGTGGGGAATTAGAATACCCAACAATTTTCTAGTTAATTAATGTTAGTTCTGATTTTTTTAAAGGCTTCAATTCAAAGTCATCTTCGCTTATAGTCTGTTCAACAATAGGTTTAAAAATATCAAAACTTTATATTTTCGTTATTTCCATAAATTTTCGACTGTATGACAACAAGTTGTGCAAAGCATGTTGCCGAAATACTTCATTGGGAAACTGTTTGTGGCAATCTATAAACAATACACAAATCTAAAACTTAGCCATATAAAATTTGGTAATGAATACTACTCGAATACTAGGTGGTTTTGGTTATAGAGATGATTGTAGAACTCTTTTCATTAAATTTAAAATCTTAACTTTACCCAGTATATTGATTTTGAATTGTATAATCATCTGTAAAAAATGAGAACAACAACTTCTAGTAAGTTCGGATATACATAAAACTTTATACTCGTCAAATTACGATTTAGTTTTAAATTACTATTGTTTAAGCAAAATGCGCAATAGTTTTGCTATATAGCTAGACAAATAATTTAGTTCTATTCCCGTAGAAACTAGGAAACTTAATTTAAATATATTAAGTGACATAGAAAAAGAACGCCCAGTAATAACGAATTTGTTCGAATACGTTTTTGGTATACTAGTGTATACGAATTTGATTAAGTAAACGAACAGAATTTGATAAAATTAAACTGTTAATTCTTCAAAAACTTAATAATGTGTTGCTCCACTTACGATGTCTTGTGCACTCATTAACACGTCTGGGCATACTTCTAATGAGGTGAACGATTTCTTATTGAGGTATCTTATCCCGTGCTCATTTGTAACTGATGCTGCAAATCCGCTAGAGTTTGTGCAGGGTTAGTTAACATTCGATAATTCTTCATTATATCATATCCCATACTTGCTCGTTGGGCAATGGTTGGATACGCGAAAATAACTTGGAGCTGTTACCCTGGCCAGCAAAAGCCCAGATTTTAACATTATCGAAAATGTTTGGGCTCGAATACTTGCTGTTATCCGAAGACAACAAGGGCCAAATTTTATACCAGTAAACCGTAATGCACTAATTGCAGCCATTGATACCGCATGGAAACGATTAATATTAATTATATTGATACCTTGATAGCGTCAATGAGCAGACGCCTCAAAGAATGTATCAATAATAATGGAGGTCACACCCATTATTGATTTCTTATATTTATTTATATAGTAATACCTTTATTTAAAAAAACGTTTTCATTTAATTTTAAACTATAACTTGGTATCTTAATTATAATTAAATGTAATAAATTCTTGTCAAAAACTAAATATATACGTTGACAATAAGAATTGCCTTAGTTTTTATTTTCACTTTTTATATTAACTACAGAAAAAAATGAAACGTCATAAAATATACATTTTGTAAGGACTAAATATTATGAATAGAGAGTTTAATGATTTTTTTAATAACTTACAATAATTAGTAGGTTAGATTTATTTAAAAATAAGTAATAATCAGTCAACCCAAATAACCATGTTTAGTTTTTGATTTAATTTAAAAGTTATTGCTTGTAGACGTTTTTAAATCAAAATTATTTCTAATTTTATTTTGTAAACATTTCCTAAACAAAATTTTGATTCGATAATTAATCGAGCTATGGTGTTTAATTAGCGATACCTTCAAATATATTCTTTAAAGAAAAAATTAAGTAAGCAACGTAAATTACCTATTTTCTAAAACGTGCTTAGTGTAATGATTCATTCTACAGTCCTTCTATAAGATAACCCCTGCTGAGACTACCTGCTGTTAGAATTGTAAATGATACCCTTAAGCCCGCTTCACAATGTGCAAACTTTTGTTTACAGAAATTGTGGTGTCCAAGTTTTAAATTTCATGAGTGTACATTCTTGAGACTATACTCAGAACTAACAATTTGTTGTTGATTATTGTATGATAGTTGAAATCGGAGTTTGGGTTTCAGAATTTATTGTGAGATTCTAGCTGTGATCTTCGTGACAATAGTCAAGAGTGTATATGTCAGTTGCACAAATAATATAAAGAACAGGGTTAAATCGACAGTAAGGAGTCCTCTTTTTTATTAAAAGAAACAAAAAACTGTATTTGATTAATTTCAAGAAAATTCCATATTACATGCATGTAATCTTACATATTTACTTTGAAATGCATTAGTGAACAATCGTTGCACCAGTGATGTTCGTTTGACGAAAGAAATGGTTTAACAAATTGTTGTCAGTTTATTTAAAAAACAAATCAATGTTTTATTTTTTAATAATAACTGATAACAGCAGTTAAGAAACCATTATTTTATTGGAAAGTATTTTTTAAAAGTTGGGATTTATTAAAAATTCTCTTTGATAGTCCGGGAAGCAAATAATCGCACACGGGGGCCTTGCTGGACCTATAAATTTAAGTTTTAGAGATCCGACTACCCCATTTTTCCTTCTATAGCTCAGAGAAAAGTATCGATTTTTCGAGGTTGGTGTTACGGATCACAAATGCCGGGCGCGCAAAAAGGATTTGAATAGTCGCCGAACACGAACTTTCCGCGGCGCTTTATTCGCGAAAAGAACGGAAATCACGACAGTTTTAGTCCATATCTCGAAAAGTATTGATCTGAACAATTTTCGGGACAGAATTCCAAAATTGTTGTCCGTAAAAAAAAACCGTGCAATCTGGATGCTAGCGTGGCATTCTGTCGTTTTCACGCGAAAATAGGTCGCGAGAGGACCAAAATGGTGGACGTCAAAAACTGAAGACAATGGATGCGTTTAAGAGAATCCTGGATTTCCGCCAAAATTCAAGCGATTTCATATGTTTCTGAAAAAACGATTTTGGGGCTTATATCTCGAAAAACATTAATTTTTTCGAATTTGGTTGAAGGACTAAAACTTGTAGCGCGCAAAATCTCCCGCAAAACGATCACTTTGGATGGCTTGTACTAGCGCGGCATCGCGAGTTATAGCCAGTCAAGAAATATAACCTTTTCGGGATTATTATGGGTGGAGGGAGGGAGTTTTGGAGCGGTCCGGGATCGAAAACTCAGATTTATATTCAGCAGGAATCCCCTTACAAACCTATGTGGTTTTTTCCGTTTTGCGCGATAATTTCCCATTCAAATGACATTTTCTCTGGATTATTGAATGTTAAACATTATATGTAGTTTATAATAAAAAGTAGCACTTGTTCTTACTTACAGTAAGATTTTCTAGTCTAAAAGTAAGTAAACTACTACCACCAATCATCTTCATGATACGCATTCACAAAATGTGTGAACACACACCACAGGCAGGCACGCAGATTACGTCAACTACAGAGTTCTATATATGGTTGACATCATGAGGCATTCATAAAATGGAAGTGCTAGAAATATTGATTAATAAAAAATCACTTCAGTATTCGGCTATGCACTATTTTTATCAAACGTTTCGCAAAATGAACTTACACTTTATTTCACAAACTTACGGCTACAATGACATTTCACTTTCAGTAAATTAAACATACTGTATGTTAATAAACAATTTGTTTTCTGTATCCATTTTTTTATTAATCTAAATGTTACAAGACAAAACTAATTAATAGGTCTAACAAATTATATTCCCCAAAATCAAAAGTATCGGATGATTTGATTACCATTACTTGAGTAAGTTGGAATCAATTTGTTTTTCCTCAATTCATTCGAGGGGTTTCGATGTGTTCTTTAAAATAAGGTTTTTAGAGAATTTTTTTAGTTTGCGTACATAAAAATGTTTGGGGGAATAACATAAGTTATCTATTATTATAAAAAAATATTACCAGCGAAATAAGATAAGCCAAAACTTCCTATTATTTTGGCTATACCTGGGGATCATTACAATAAATTTGATCCCTTACAGTGCATTGGATATGGTATCACTTAAAATTATTATTATTAACACACTCGTGTAACAGAAAATTGTTTCATAGAATACGCTTCAATGATACTTCCAAAGGTTATCACTTTGTATTCAATCGGTTTCATGTTGATTAAATTTTGTTTGCGACGTTTCTTATCGAGTGTGAACCATACACCTCTTAATCATCAAATTTTTTTCTAATTGTTTGTTCTATGGCAATCTATTGAAATGAATTATTATATATCATACAGGCCACGATACAGGTGCGGCATAATAAACATACAGCAGTGTATCTCTTGAAGTTGTTAATTCCAAAAATTTTATAAACAACTAAACAAAATGTGAATAAATCTAAAACTGCGTTTTTTTTAAATAATCAATTTAATTTGTTCTCAATAATTCGATTCACAGCATTCATGTTCCTACAATATTAAATCTTAGAATCGATTATGTTTGGCGGTGCGTTTCCTCCAGGATTAAACAGAAGTGACGGCCATTTGCGTGTTTTTGTGTATAGTATACGTTGCTGAATGTTTATTATGCTATGATGCGGCCGCAAGAGTTCAATTGTTTTTTGAAGTAGTAAAAAGTATAAAAAATACAAACTTTAACCTTACTTTTGAGTTTCGGCAAAACCTAATCTAGATTCATTCAAAACCATTTTTTTATCCAACTAATACAGCGGCGTGTCAATGGGGCCCGTCATAGGGTACAGTTCTTTAGGGACACTGCGTTACAGATTGTTAATACGCCACGTCAAAGCTAAAAGCAGAGAATAAATCACACATTTATAATATGGTTTTCAATTCTTTTAATTAATTGTAGCACATGTAGGGCGCAAATTTCCTTCTTCCTTCCTCCTTCTCCAGAAGGCCTTGTTAATGAGTGACGATACTTAACAAAGAATAGGATTAATTCATAGTGTCGACGTTTTGGTAACTGATTGTGTTGACTTCTTCAAGACAATATAAAAGAACTGATTATTTTACGTCTTTACCTGTTCTTTTGTTTCGTATCCTCCCTTCTAAAGCATTTAGTGGGAAGCAACCTTATACTATTAATTAACAATTACCGGAGTATTCATAGAGGAATGACATGTCTTTTTTCAATGTTTTTGTAAGTGTGTTATCCTTACAACATTAATTAAGAAAAGATGGTTTTAATATGTTATTGTTTTCTTTGAAAGGTTTGCTATTGTAACTTTCTGAAAGAAAAACAGAAAATTGTGAAAACCCGAACAAGAAAGTACTGCTACTAAAGATTTTTACTTTTGTTCTCTGTATGTACAAGTGCTTTTATATGATTAAAATTGAAAGTAAATTTTTAATATCGTGATTTATACAGAATTTGCCAATAAAAGATTATAACTGAAGTCGTTCAGCTAAGCTAAACCCTTATGGTTATGGTTATTTTTGATATAATTGATTTTTTACGCGTTACGTAGAATATGTGATCACTGAAATAACGGTTATTATTTTAATTATAACTCACGAAAAAACTATTTTAGAAAATGTAAGCCTTTTGAAATAAAATAATATAATCCAGTTTGAATTTCTTTTTGTGTAGCCGACTTTAATTTATTACACTCATTTTCAACGCGTTCCTCTGTTTGTACTTTATTATAAGTAATTCGTGTTTAGAAATTACTTTTACAACAGAAAAAAGACAAACTAATCCTTTATTTATTATAGCAATTAATTGCAAATTGCATACGTACTAGAATAATTTTATTGGCCACCATCTGTGAAACCACAAACCGAAGGTAATATGGATTGGTTCTATTTTTCCATTATAGAGTAATTAACGACGTGCACCAAAAGGCATCAATCCAACCTAATTGTATCGACATCGCTTACAAACCTTAATTAATCGCAATTACTTATAATTAAATTATCAATTAGTAAAAATTCTTCAAGCTAGATACGAATGTTTTTGTTTGTGCTCAACAGGAAAGCTTTCTTTGTTTCCTAATACTCGTTTTCTTTTTCCTTTGTAATGACTGAAAATTTATAAAGCTGTTTCAATTGAAGAAACACTAATCACGTGCGTTATATGCAGTTTTTACTTGACAATGACTAAAATCCGTCCATTGTCTACAAAATTCAAGAAACTGTTTTGGCTTTGTGTAAAATGGACAATCCCTAAAACAACTTTAATCCTCTTACTCATTATAGTATGAATGTGAATTGTTTCGATAATGAATTGTTTTATTGATAAGACTTCTTACTTCTGCTCGGATATTAGTAATGTGATAAATTTGGTGATTAAGTGTGATTAAAGCTTAGGAATTCGTTTAATGCAATGATTATGTCCCCCTTCTCTTTTTTGACAAAAAAATTGATAGGGTTGTGTTCAGCACCAGTCAATTGTATATTGACTATTGTTGAAAGTGGTTGACTTGTTGACTAGTGCCGTTATGAATAATTTGTCGGTTAGAGAAAAGGTGTTCGTCATCGAGTACGTCTATGGAAAAACCAAAAATTTTGCCAAATTACTGCGATGAGTTTAGTAGAAAATTTGGGCGTAAAAAGGGCACTTGAAGCTGTGTTAAATAGGTATGTTTTGGTATATTGTATTATATTCGTTACTTAAAATAGATAGAACATATGTACAGTTTGGGCTAGTAAATACAACTTAGGCACTAAAGAATATTAATAGCTATTCGGATATTAACTGTAGGAAATAGGAAGTAAACGTTTTCTCACATAAACTACGTTTAATTATCACCATACATAGTCTGTTAAAGTGTACGCAATCAACAATAAAAATCGTAAAAAATATTGAATAGTTCGCTTTCATCTTTTTATTATGTGTCGAATCTTTTGCACAAATGGTACAGTGTTATTAGTACCTCTTTATTAAATGTTAGAATATTCATTCTGTTAATTTCGCGAACAAATTTAAATTTTCTTGTGTTTGGAACAAGTTCAACCACACCAGAAATAATGTTATTAGATATACTAGTAAAATTTAGTCTATTGACGGTGCGTTTCTATCAACAAGTATTTTGTAAATGTCGTTAATAAATTTTTTATTCATGAAATTGTATGAAACATAAGAAAATAAAAAGTACTGTATATAATAATACTTGCAGAGGAACATTCAAGCACTCACTCGTTCTTCCAATCACCAATTCATTGACGTGTTGAGTTTAATTTTTGCCTTTGATATGTGGAAAATTATTTTCAAATTTTCAAGTACAAACGAAAATTATGATATTTTTGTATTATTATTGTATTAAAATTTTAATTACATGAAACCATCAAGGTCAAATTAATTTTGTAGTGATTCGTCATTTGATTTGCATAAACAGAAGGAATTCTTTTATTTTTAATTCACGTAAGTAATTTATCAATTTTTGAACGAGACCATTCATTGGCGAGAAATGGTCGAGTGTGTAACTCCAGTGGGTTTTTTCCTCCAAACTATTCATTGTTGGAAAGTGGTTATAATTTTTTTAATGTTACTTATTTTGATGGGATCTTAGCAGTTATAAACAAAAAGTGACATTTTTACATGTATCAATGTATATACCGAGATCAGTTTATGTGCCTCACAGTACACAGAAGCAAACATGCGACCTGGTGGGCGGGTACAATGTCGCTGTGCTCTAAGTTAGTACACTCAGAGAAACAAACAAGACGAAAACGAACGAAATAACAAGCTCGTGAGCAGCGAAAACAACAACAAACAAACTTTCGTCGACGACTATACCGCTACGGTAATTTGTATTGTGATTGGTGGATTGCATTCCCACTATCAATTTTTCAATTTAGTTGGCATATTTTCCGGGTCCGATGTTTGCTTCTGTGCGCTGTATACCTGGTTTATAAATAGGAGTAATCACGTTAAAGTGATTAAATTCGGACGTTTTTTTTCTGTGTACTCAACTATTGCGTAATTTAATTGGGAACGGATCTGGTGGAGATTCTCGGACTGATGCATGAACTAAATCATTTGTCTCGGGCTTTAAACACATTTTTGATCTATTTCTCCCTATAAGCAATATTTTTCTTGGTCGTATAAGTTTAATTACTTTAGCAATAATGTTACCCTTTGCGCATAACAAAGAATTGTGTGAGATTTTACTTTCTTATGTGGTTGTTTTTTATTTTAATGGTTATTCGCATTTCCTTTTTTGAACACAATCTGGTTTCCACCCATTTTGCTCTGCATTACATGGCGGAGCTGACCTAGTCGTTTAGTGTCGTATTCCTGATGGATAAGAATTCAACCAGAATCGGTCTGTTGAGTATTGATGGTGTTGGTGCCAAATCCGTAGTGGTGGTGTTCCCAATCAAATGATCACATCAAGACTTTGTAGAGGTTGATTCCCACACAGGGGAGTACGCATACACTATTTTTCTACGACTTATAATGTTAATTAGAAACACTAATTTTATAATTGAGCACTACTAGTTACGAATTGTCAAATTCGCTAAATTTTATGTTTGACTTTTAGCATCAACGCCAGTCGATAAGTGCAATAGACAACGGTATATTTCTATTAGTTTTAAATTTGTATCCTATTCATAGAGCATTTGATATTTATGGAATTCACAATTTTATCGGTTATAAATTTATATAAAAATTTGTGTGTCATAATGAATTTCATTAGAGTACAGATTGTAAAACTCTAATAAATCAATTACGATGCAGGAGTAGAAAATAGCTATTTATGTAACAAGTCCATAAACTACGTTTTATGGACGAGCCACAGAATTATGGACGAGCGACGAAGGAGGAAATTACACATTTATTCTGACTTTCACGTTGGCATTGACAGCCGTTCATAAAGTAACAAAAAGACAAGTCCATAAAGAAGCACACTATGACCAAAAAACTATATCATAAACAGCACGTAGTTAGCCGGTTTACCATAAATTCCTTGTCTCTATACAGTGATGGGCAAAGTATGGAAACAGCTAAATACTTTTAAGACCATCAAAGATATATTTATAAAGATTTAGGTACTTATGTATTTTTTAACCGGAAGTGGCATTAACTTTGAAATTTTAAATAGAAATATTTAGCTGTTTCCATACTTTTGCCTATCACTCTTTATTAAATGATACCTTTAACATGATTATTTTTCCCATAAAAATATAATGAGTATACCTTACTCATTCAATCGGATTACATTCGACCCTGCGGTTGTATACAACTACACCAATACTGGTACATACTGTTGAGATAAAAAGAAAATGTTTAAATTAGATTATTGTTAAACTTATATTACTGTAGAATTATATCTGACGTGATTCCTTCAGGTTATTAAAACATTTCTTATCAAAATAAATTATATGTATAGTTTGCCGGGAATATTTCCTTTACGTTTTAGATAAAATCATAGATTGAGGATTGGTAAATATGTCTTTGCAAAAGTGTTTATTTCTTTTCACAATTTGTTTTACACCTTTGGTGTGGTCTTAAAATTTTATTCATTTACAATCGTTAATGTGTTTTATTTATTAATAATTTTCTAATTTTGGGCAAAGAAGATTTAGAACAAAAATTTTTTAAAACATTGACACGGATACTAAAGTTTATATTTTTAAAACGGTTTTAAAGAAGCAAATTGTAAAGAGCTTATTCCATTACATATTATGATCACATATTATTCGTGTAAGTTGGTT
Organism: Abscondita cerata; assembly: GCA_030710515.1. Classification (NCBI taxonomy): domain Eukaryota; kingdom Metazoa; phylum Arthropoda; class Insecta; order Coleoptera; family Lampyridae; genus Abscondita; species Abscondita cerata. The sequence goes on along the minus strand of JALBCR010003444.1, from coordinate 32,933 downwards.
TTGATGATTATTGATATTCTCAACGTTTAAAAATGAGTTCTGTTATTTTTCCAAATTTCGTGAAGGTTTTTGTTTTCAAGTTTTTTTTATTAAAATTTTAGTTGATAGAACAATTTGGTTTTAGATAAAGCTAATATATTAGCCACATACGTCTTCTATAATAAATTAATAAATATATGTAAATACGTTGTTTTTATTGAACATTTAAATTTCTCTCAAAAGCACTTACCTAAAATGTGATTAGCATCATATTTTGGGATATTTTCATAACATTCATTTTTCACATTTTGCTTCAAAGTAAAAGTTGTTTGTAATGTTAATCAACTTTGACTTTTGATTTTAAGTTATTTCAGAAGCAAACTATTGGTTTTAACAGTGTCTTAACTACAATAATAAAAAAATTGCCATATGGTTTGCAACTTTATGGCTATCTATAACGTTTGTTCGAACTATTTTTTCTAAAACGTCCTTATCTTTTTCTGCTTTGCGAGCACGTTTTTCGTCACGTTATTTTGTATCGAGGCAATGTGGAGTTCTGTGCCAAACGGTTGTTTATACGAAATAAATTTGTATTTTCAATGTGTTTTCAAAGAAAAATGTTAGCTGTAATAGTAAAATCATGGTTCATGCTTATGAAACAATAATTTTTATTTTCCTTTTCTGCAAATACAATTTAATGCACAACGGTTCTATTAATTTTTACTCCATGTCTGTTAACTATTTTTCCAAAACATAACAATTTAGAAGTTGAACTCTGTGAGCCATCACTTGTTTTATACTTCAATTTGCAAATGTCAGACATAGTTTTGTAATTACACAATTTTATCGCTAGAAATTACAACCATCTTTTAATGGTGTAGTAAATTAATTATAATGAAAACATTTCATGTAACGGATCGTCCTGTTGCTAGTACAATATTTTTCAACTGCGAACTCTCGGAGGATTTATCACAGAGTACATAAATCTTGTAACAAAAAAAAAGGATTAACAAAAATCGTAGGTTAATTCAGTTACAATGCGGCGCGTGAAATTAAACATATAGTAGCGTTACGTGTTAAGAAGAAAAATGTTTCACAACTACGACAAACCAAACGTGCGCACATATTAAAAAACAAGGTCTTTTAATTAAATTAATAAGCTTCTATTACTTTACATTAATTTATCAAGCAATGACGAAATCTTTTACGTTTGAGAAGTTAACATTTGCATTGAAGATGCTACGACCTTGACCTCGCGAAAGCAACTAAATATCAAACTTAGATAATCTTCTAAAGTATTCTGTAGTAGTTGTACGTAACAAAAATATTTTTTTGCGTAACAAACGTATTCAATACATAAATGGATGATATCCGATATTGTCATGATGTATGCATTTAATTTTCTTAACCACTACTTCTAAGTACATATGTTTATAGTTTGTCTATGTTTTGTGTAATGATGACAAATACATTGTTGTTATTGCATATTGTATTACCGATGAATATACTGGGTGTTTCAGAATAGTATGTCATATATGTAAGTGGTGATTCGATGAGTGATTTAAAAAAAAAGTTCAGCGAACCTATGTCCGTTTTCACTTCCTCTATGAAATACAAGGTGTAACCAAAATTTGCATTTTTTCCGGACCTGCTTTAATTCCTATTTATCACACTTGGTAGGCATGCGTTAAATGTAGAAAGACACATTTAATAAGAAAACAATTTTAAAATGAAACAGTGGCTTCACCAGGGGCATGGCCTTGAATTTTTTGCGAAAACATGTTACGCCTCTGTTTTTCAAAAAACGGCAATTGTTTTCTTAATTCTGGTACATTTTGTTAAATAGTCTCTTGAATTTTTTCGTATCACCAAGCGTTTTCGTGTAAAAGTTAATGGATAAATAACAACATTCTTATTTTATTGAAAAGTTATTCAAAACATTCTAAGTTGGTGCATAACTGGCAAAAACAACTAAAACGTTTAACATTTAAAAATTAAATAAACTGTTGAAAATGTCCCTCCGCCTGTAAGTGTATGAAATGAGAGTTCAGGAAAAAACTAGAAAAATGAAATTTTAACGCCTTGTATCTCATAGAGAAGCAAAAACGGACATATGAACTTTTTCTCAAGTCACGCATAGAATCACCACTGTCTAATATCTATTGAAACAATGGACAATTAAAAAAGAAAATAAAATTGAGGGAAGTGTCAATGGCGAAGATGATAAAAATATTTGATTAAACTATAAAATGTTGCCATAAAACGAAAATGAAAAGTTACGGTTTCACAGATTAGATGTTACTTAATAAAAAGCTACGAATAATGTTCACGATTAAAATAACAGAAATAAGAGAATCCGCTCAAAAATTAAACAATCAGAATAAAATTTAATGTGATCTAATCAATTAATTTAGTGTTTTCATTTTTGAAAAATTTATGGACACTTTTTTTAAATTAAATTTGTATATAAAAGGTGAAATATTATTTGTTAATTTTAATAACAAAATTGCGTTAAACATTGTTGTAAATTCAAATAAAGACGATACGTTGCCACAAATTGGCAGTACAACCATTTCAAAAATATTTTTAAAAGATGAAGGATCCAAAACCAATCGTATTTTTTCTGAATTCCAACGGTACTGTAACTTTTTTAACATCGTTTGGGGACGGAATCTAAGTCATTTCGTGATTATTGTTATTGTTGTATTACTCCACATCTTATAAATAATAATAATAATCTTATAAATAAGATGGGCAGTTATGTGACAGTTTTAAACCAAAAATTTTTGTTATCACTTTTTTCGACGAATTAGAGTTAGTAGCAGCAGCAGAAAAAAAAATTATCCGACGGCTTCCCGGTCGTCCGTCCGTATGTAAACAAGATATCAGAAAAACCGCCAGTCAGATATTTATAAAACTTTGCATGATATGGATCTTATTTATAATATTGCAGATCTCATTTGTTTTAACAATATCTCCACCAATGTTAATTATACAAGAAAAGTTAATTGAAATTTCATTGTAGGTATATATCTTTCTTTTGTTTAAACTATTCTTTTTTCTGAAATTTTTTCCCTGCTTAGGAATGGTAGTAGGTAACAGGAAGCGCTTATCAGTTAGATACATTTAACAATTGTTGGCCGTTACTGGAATTTATAATTGGATTTTAAAATTGCTTCGCGGTGCACTTTTTATTCTTTCTAAACGTTGATTTTTTCCTGCTCTTTTTTACTTTTTCGATCAAAATTATGTTGCGAGCAAAACGTTTTATATCGCCGCAAACTTTCGATACTCTTTACAAGAACGATGTGGAGGTTCGCGCGAAACGCTTGTTTTTTTTATTGTATACGGATTATTTTTATGACCTATGCGTGGAGATGTGCAAATTACTTGAATAACGTATATGTATTTAACAAGAAATTAACACTGTTATAAACCAAAACATTATTTTAATTACCTTCGTGGTTGATTGTTTATTATTATGTAGCGCGTTTATTTACATTCAATTCGATTTTGAAGCAACGCGACGTCTACATTTTGTATGGTTTTCACTAAATCAAAGATGCAACTTGTAAACATGATTGAAAAAAACTCGCAGAGCTGTTACATAATTTACATCTTTCTCCTGAGCAATTTAATCCACATCACGATCTTTTGTGCTTAGCAAATATGCATCATCGTTAACAGGAAGTGAGGATTAAATTTTCACGCATCATCGCAAAAAGTAAAACATATACCATTAAAACCGATGACTCGATAAAAACACTAGACACTAACGAATTTAAAATTGTTATAAAAAATTGTTATAAATTTTAAGGTGTTAACGTCATCAAGTTATTTATTGGTGGTTTGCGGTACTAATCCTAATCGTCTTTAATTTTTATTTGAGTTATCTATCTACTGTGCATTTATTAGTTAATTAAATTTTTAAGCTTTTTGGGAAAAATTAATTACGTTTAAATGACGTAATTTAGCATATTCGAAATTAATTAATTCAGTCTCAATTCTATAGAAAATTATTGTATGTATTGCTTTATATGGATAGATTTGGGCAAAGAAAAATGAAACGTGAATTAACTGTATAAGTTCCGTTGATCTTTAGTAGTGGATGTGAAAAAATTACAAAAAGTAAATTAAAAAAATATAAAACGATTGACAAAAAATTAAGAACCTCTTTAGGTATTCTCATTTTAAACTTACTAAGATACTAAAAAATTTTAAATTACGTCGAAATGGGCTTTACAAAGACCTTTTAAATATGACATTGTGTGCTCCATTTGAAGTTAGCTAGTGTTCACCAAAAGTAGTACACCCTGTATACTACAAAATAATTTTACAATTTGAAGAAATAGTTTGACGTATATTGTTTGTATATTAAGATTTCAAAAGTTTTTTTATTGAAGAACATCATCTTAAATTCCTCGATGAACTCCTCTATGGTTTATTAGTAATGGTTAGTTTCCCGCAGTGGAACCTTCTAGTAGAATGTATGGGGGGTTGAATAATGAAATACTAGTTTCATTTCAACCCTATTACATTCTCCTACGAGAAGGCTTCCACTGCGTGAAACTACTTTCATTACTAATCATCTTGAATGTTTACGATTATGACCTTTGGTTAACGTAAATTTAACGTTCGAAAACCAAAATTGGTTAGTTCTACACTTGCCAACAAACGTCTAGACTTATTTTTCTGCCGGTTTACAATTAAATTTGATTTGTATATTTGAACAATTACAATTCGTGGCTGGACTCTTCGTTCTGATACTACAAAACAAACGTATATAGGAGTATCGTAATACACGCGGTATAAAACATTTTTGCCGATAATTAAAATAAACGTCTATCAGCTTCGCAACTCGCAAAAGTGAAAAAATGATTCGTTGTAGGAAAAAAATCAACGTTTAAGAAAGAAGAAACAGTGCACCGCAACGCTTTCTGCTACCTACTACCGTTCCTACGTCGGGAAAAACGATGTACCGCGCTCGTACACGTTCCTTGTAAGACGAGTTGAAAATGAAAATAAAATGAAATATGCGTTTTAGAAAAAATAGTTTAAACAAAAGTTATGGACAATAAAATTTCCAACAACTTTTCTTTTATATCTTTTTACTTTGACTCACGAACAATCTGTTTTTATTTAAAATTTTTTTTTGGAGGATTACACACTTATCAGTTGTTGTTTCAACAAGCTCATTTGTTAGGCCAATAAAATTTGGCGTTTCTCTTAGTAATGACCCTTTTTATCTTCCACATTCCGTTAATTCTGTCTTCTTAATTCTTTCAAAAAAACATGCTTTCACTTTATGTTTAATTATTGTTTGGACACGTTTTTTATACTTCAAAGGAACTGAAAAATTGCATTCATTTCTTTTTTTAACAGCAATTTTTTAAATCTTAAACCGCATACATATTTTATTGCAGAAAGTATCAATGCATTATCACGTTATTACGTTATTTAGTCTGTTCAAAAACACATTTTGAGAAAAACTGAAAATTTATTACACAAGTGGCGTAAAATCAATAATTTCTTTTTCTAGATTTTTTGTTTAAACGTTGTATGTTCTTTATTTCTATGGAAAATAGTTATTTTGCGACCGTTGTTTTATGGCAAAAATCTGATTTTTATTGCTATTATTATTAGCATTTTAAAAATCAGACTTTAAGGGGTTTAGGTCGGGACTAATGTAGCAAAGTAAATGCCGATTTACCCTTAATATTTAAAGTCAATTTTATTAATATCATAAAGAATGAGGGTTACTTTTTAATATAAGTTATTGATGTGTGTGAAATCTAACTCAGAGTCTTATTTGTGAACACACTGTATGATTTACGAAATTAATACCTTGGCATTTGAACCGAGTGATACCTAAAAGTTTTTAGATAAGGTGTAGGCTATGACTTTGAATTAACAAATTTTCCATGTCTTCGATAACTTCAGCTAATAAACCTCAATTTATTGCCACTGTTCATCAAATTTTTTATGAAAAAAATGGTGTATTCGTCAGAATATAAAAGATTTATTATTGAATCTTACTTTCGTAACGTTGTTTTCAATAACGACAAGCGTGCATACAGCACTGTTGCTTGTTTGGCCGAGTTTCTGGAAAGTTTAAGATTTATCGTATATGCAACCCACAATACTCATCATGTTATCAAAGAAATGAAAAACATGAAATATCAAAATTATAACCACCCTTATGTAAAACTTTATGATCGCTCGCTATAATCACAGTATACATCTACGAATATACTGTGGTATAATATCGATTTTTTGATGTCAGTTAATTTAAAATATTTTAGGGGATCGCTGCTTATCAATATTTTAAATATGTAATGAATTTCGTTAAAACACCGAATTGAAGTATATGGTATAAATTAGAATTCAAATTTAATAGTGTAATATGCAATAACAGATGGTATTAAATTTGAAATAACAAAGATTTTGCCGACTTCCGGTATAACCGGAAGTTGCACATTTCTCAAAACATTTTTATTAATGACACCATTATTTAAATCAATGTCTAGAAACAGTCACAATTATAACGTGATTATTTTCCAATATACAATTCTCCTGGCACATTCTACAGGGTGGCCAAGACTGTGAAATTGGAGATACTACTTAAATTTGAAAGTCAGATTTATTTTCAACGTAGTTTAAATGCGGAAAAAATCGATTAACTTAAATTACATACGAGTTATGTAACCCCCCTGTATCATACTCATACACATAAAATCGAGTTTTGTTTTTCTGTTTGTTTGTCTGTTTGTTTGTTTGTTTGTCCGCCTTCTCCTCCAAAACTACTCATTTCGATGGTTGATGGCTCATTTTTTTCAGGAGGTGAAGGCGGTGAACTTAGGCTATTTACATGTTGACCTGACCTTTGACCTTTGAGCTGGTGAGGTCAAATCTTTGAAAATTGAAGGAAATATAGGCATGTGATATGTCATTTTTTCAGGACCTGAAGGCCGTTTTAATTTAGCATACTTTTCATTCATTCCAAAATTTATTTTTTACTTTTAAGTTAAGATATACGATTATTAATTTTTAGCATTAACTAATTTTTTCTCAAACTTTTATTTTACTACTTCAAAAACAACTTCTAAACTTGCTTGATTTTGCTCATCATCTTTGATTAATAACTCCAAAAAGTACAAGAGAGCATAACTTTTTATACAAGAGTTTACTTGTATCATAAATATTATTTACTAAAAATATATAATTAAATTTGAAAACTTAAAGTGGGCCGTGTTGGGAATATTTCTGAACAGTATCTGTAGAACTAAAAATATTTTTAAACGATAGCTTGTTAGAAATTATGGGAATTATATCGAATACATTTTCCTCATAACTCTTCAACAAAACCGTAAGGGAAGGATCTTACTCTGTATATGTATCCTACAAATTCGATCTCACTCTGTATATGTATCCTACACATTCATTAATATCAACAAAATTTAAAACAATTGAGGAGACATGAAAAGGCAACGGTTTTTTAATTTGTTTATTTTTTATATTACATTAAGCAAAAAAATTTTTTTTATACAATCTTTATGGCGCAAAAGGGCGCAACTTGATGAACGATAAACTTCTGAACCATTTTATACGGACACTTGGGTGTAGTTTAATTGCGTTTTGCAAGATCCTTAGTAATTACCAAGCTTATTGAATATTGTACCAACTTTCTATTGTTTGTAAAGCAAAACTAACAACGAAAAATGTTTTAATTTGTATGTTAATTTTTTATTGGGGACTCATTTTTTAAGGCGATTTACACAACAATAATACTGAAAAGAATATTTGATGGAGAATTTTTAATTGGAATTATTCTTTGTCCTAAGTATAACAATTTGAGGATGTTTACTTGCTAATTCTTCATTAGCACCTATTAAATTAAAATGCACTTATTTATAATTAAATGAGTGGATATACTTGACCATGAGATTAATTCACTTCAAAACAAGAATGATTAATTTCGTACGAAAAAAACTAATTATGCTCGCGAGCATCATGTTTTTTATTTTAAATTAATTCTAAGAAAATTGTAATTTCAGTTAAAACCACCGGACGGTCTTTCTTAAAATTCGTGGAGTACTTCCAATGAAAAAAGCAAATAACAATAAAACTAAGTGTAAACGTTAATTGCCCGTTGCATAATTGCACGTGTATGTTTTGAAGTTCATACCCCTTATTGCATTAATCAAGTTTCATTGATCTTAATTAATTGCGCTCCTTCTAAATAGAGGCGGTAACAGAAATTTGTATTTTTAAAACAATTAATTTGAAATGTGTCATTGATTTTCTTATTTTTGTAATTATTTTCTGATTGTCATAAGCAAATTAGATTTTTGTATATTTTATGTGCATCTTGAAGTGGATATAAATAAGTTACTTCAACTGGGGAGATAAAAAAAAAACGTTTAAAGATTAGATTAATTTTAATGTTACGCATTAATTCGGTTGAATTAGTTATCATTTGTGATAAACACTTTAGCTTGTGTTCGACAAAATAAGTAAAGCTGAAAGGTGGCGTGTTCCTAATGTTTTTTCTTTTGGGGGCAAAAAATATTACAGCCGGTATTGACTTTTATTACAATTTATTAATACAAAATGTTCATTTTGATTTAGATTCATATTTCGTAAACTTGCTTTACTTTTCTTTTAGCAAAAATTCCTTGTGTATGTTTTGTACTCACTAATTAAATACGCGGTATCTAAGGCAAATGAGGAAGAAGAATTTACATTTAATTCAAAATTTATCTAAATCTACTTTAGAGGGTATAAGTTTATAAACATCAAAATTATTTACTTATACAATTGTTCATGAAGTACATATTCTTCATCTTCATTTTTTTACCTATTTGCTCTTCCTCACCTGTGAGACTCTTTCTAATTTTCAACTCATCATTAAAATTTCTACAAAAAGTTAAAATCATGCAATTTATACAGTGTGTCCAAGATAAGGATGAACAGCATGGGGATCTCGGAAACCGTGAGAGATACAGAGTCGGTTAAATTTGGAAAAAGTTGCCCACTCGAGGGGTCAACATTTTGCTGTTGAGAAACTCGCTGAGTTCGGCTTACTTTCGAAGATATTCGAAAAAAACCAAGTTGCATTATTACCCATTAAAACTGAATGCACTTTGTCATTGCCACTCTTTCTGCTCTACAAGATGGCGTTTACAAATTTTTACTACAACGTTTCGTTTCAAAGAAACCATCATCAACTTTATTTTTCTTATGGCACTCAAAAAGTACACTCCGTATAAGAAAGCATTTTCATTACAAATTCAACGATGTACTACACAATATGGTTATTCTTGATTTTATTGAGAAAAAAAATAACGTTTTAGTAAATTTCTAATCTTTTTGGTCTAGTGTGCGCTGAATGAAACCATGGCAGCGAAAAAAAATGAAGTCATTTTACAATGGAACACGTAAATTTCAAATCTTTTTTGATGTAGTGTGCGTTGAACTAATTGCGGCAAACAGAAAATGTTGCTGCGCTCGAATGTTTTGGCGGGACAGTACGGGTTGCTTGAATGAACCGTATTCTTTTAGATTGGACACCAAACGCCTAAATATGGACTTTTCTAGTTGCCTCCGTTCCGGGTACTTTATCAAATATAAGTGTTCGGCTTCTACAAAATTTCTCCGGCATGTAATGTAGCAGGACAGCATATCAAATTTCTCTTCATTTGAAAACAGTACTTGCTCCATTGTAAAATATGACCTACACTAAAATAAAACGTTGCTGAACTACTTTGTCATTCAAATAGATTCTGTCAGAATTAACAATGAAAGAAATAAAGTCGATTGTTAATTCGACATTTTTTGTTGCCATGGTTTCATTCACCGCACACTAGACCAAAAGATTAGAAATTTAATAAAACGTTATTTTTCTCAATAAAATCAAGAATAACCATATGTGTAGTACATCGTTGAATTTGTAATGAAAAATGCTTTCTTATACAGAGTGTACTTTTTTGAGTGCCATAAGAAAAAATAAAGTTGATGATGGTTTCTTTGAAACAAAACGTTGTAGTAAAAATTTGTAAACGCCATCTTGTAGAGCAGAAAGAGTGGCAACGACAAAGTGCATTCAGTTTTTTGGTAACTTTTCGAATAACTTCAGAATATAATAAAAACGAAATGGCACAATTTCGGTTTTTTTCGAATATCTCCGAAAGTAAGCCGAACTCAACAAGTTTCTCAACAGCAAAATGTCGACCACTCGAGTGGGCAACCTTTTCCAAATTTAACCGACTTGTATCTCTCACGGTTTCCGAGATCCCCATGTTGTTCATCCTTATCTTGGACACACTGTATATTTTTTATACAGGCTGGGGCACTACCAACAGATATCCTATAGCATTAAAGACAAATAATGTTAAAAATGTTAAGGCATACATATGTCAATATTATTCGAAACCGTAATATTTTTGGATTGTACAGGGTGCTCTAGAAACACGTACCATATCAAAGTTGGATTATTTTAAATGGATAGCCCTGTATTTTCTATTTTGAATTGTATGATAAAAAATAATGTACGTTCTTTAACATGTCCCTACCTACTTCGTTTCTGAAATAAATCGATTTTACTTGATTTGCAGACCCTCTAAAAAATACAATAACTTCAAAGTAAATAAGAACAATCAACTTTGGTTTACACCACCTTACTAAGAGTCTTCAACATCTTTTTTGCAATATTTACTATTATGTTATGATGTAGAGGGTGTTTTTAATACTACCGCATAACACTAACGACTTGAAACTTAAATAACTTGCTTAAATGGAACATCCTACTATTTCTCTGTAGCTTGTTGAAAGCTGGAACTAATTATCTTTTAGCCCGTATTGTGGTTACTAACCTCTAACTCTGATAGTTTTCAAGATATTTAAAAATTTGATAGTTTAACAATTTACGATGTACTGGAGTCTAAGTTACCTGTGAAATATCCGCAATATGGACATTATCTTGCAACTTTCAGTTTTAAATATTTACCTGTAAAAATATTTATTTTTTTCAGAAAAATAAACCGAAATGTGCTTACGACTAGTATCCCGGGCTCTAAGAGTCAGTCCAGATAGCCACTTCAGTTCAAAATTTAAAAGGACAAAAAGATTCTACCTAATTCTTTCTCTTTTCATCAGAGCAGCCAACATACTTACGTGAATTTTAGTAAAAAAAATCCAACAAAGCGATAAAAGAATGTTTTAGGAAACTGATAAATAACTTGAGAAGAGCAAGAATAATGAATAAATAACACGAATAAAACGAGTCAACCAAACATCAATAATCAACCAGCAATGAACAACTTGTAATTGGTAACACTGCAGCAAACTGCAGGATTTTTTATACTAAATTTAGGGTATTTTCGATGTTTCTAAAACCACGTTTCCTTACCTGGTAAACAAAGCGTTATTAGGGTAGACTCTTTTATTCCTTTTTAAATTTTTAACTGAAATGCGCTGTTACGCACACCGGTCACAATTTACTGATGTTTAACAACAGCAATCGTTATTTGGTACATCAAAAATTGATCATACTGTAAACATTGACAAACTTTAACCTGTTAACTAAGAATGTAATACAAATCGCTCTAATAGTAGTACGATAATTTCGAAAACCATTATTTTTAGAATTTTTTTAACAAAGTTACCAATTTTTGCTGACTCTTAGAGCCCGGCATAAGTCATGAGCACTTTTCTGTTATTTTGTTCTAACAAAATTTTTTTAAGGTTAATATTTAAAGCTGGTTTGACTTATAAAAATGTTTGCAAGATAATGTTCTATTTTTACTGATATCTCACAGGTAACTTAAATTCCAGTAAATTGAAAATTGTTAAACTAGCAAATTTTAAAATATCTTTAAAACTATCAGAGTTAGGGGTTGGTAACCTAATACCGATTGAAAGGTAACTAGTTCCTGATTCCAACAGGCTACAGAAATGCAGGGTGTTCCATTTAAGTTAAGCAGGTTATTTAAGTTTTAAGTCGTTAGCGTTATGCGGTAGTATTTAAAACACTCTGTACATCATAACATAATAGTAAATATTGCAAAGGGGATGTTAAGTTCTTAGTAAGGTGATGTAAAACAAAAATTGGTTGTTCTTATTTATCTTGTTATTGCATTTTTGGAGGGTCTGCAAATCAGGTAAAATCGATTTATCTCAGAAACGATATAAGTTGGTATAGGGACATGTTAAAGAACATACATTATTTTTATCTCTACAATTCAAAAATAGAAAAAATACAGAGTGTTCCATTTAAAATAACCCAACTTTGATATAGTACCGCTGTTTCTGGAGCATCCTGTACAACCGAAAAATATTTTTAAAATGTTGTTTCAAATCATCTCGATATATGTATGCCTTAAGATTTCTTCCATTATTTGTCGTTTTAGTGCTAGAATAATTCGTTGGTAGTGCCCACCACTTGAATAGTATGGATTAGGATATACCTTATTTCTTCTGTCTCATTTCTGTTTATGATGCAGTTGTAAGTATTTTTACTTTAGTGTTATATACTTTGTTACTTTAACAGGTGTCTTCTCTACATAAAGAGCATAATCGCCACTAGAAAATTACTTACATAATTAAAAAATTAAAAAATGACCAAAGCATAGTTTTTTAAAAATGAATAGTATACTGATGTTTTTTTCTTTGTTTTTTCTATCAGTTGTCGTACACACAAAAAATTATCCAGGCATGGTCGTTAAGCTCTAAATCCCGATTGTTTTCACTTGTTTCTCCACCATATTTTTTTTTTGGATTTATGGCCCGACAGACGTTGTTTTCTCTTCTTGATGAGTGCAATAGAGTTTGGGGTTGTTCCACAATTGGTCTTTTCACCAAATTGTCATGTGGGCGACAATGATCGACTTGTCATTGCTGATTCCATAAAATAAATTTTTCAAAAATTTGTAGTCACTTTCAAGTCGTAATACTTTGGTAGCACTACCGTTCCCCCATTGCGAAAAAACTAGTTGCTTTGGAAACAATCTATGAGCGGTCTCCGATCGTAATTTATGTTTGACTGGTTATAGATTTACACGTTCGACTGCGCACCTATTGAATTAACGAGCGCGTAGAGGTTGCTCTTTGTTGGTCTGCACTGAAGGTCGATCGGTAAAGATCAATCAACATTACCTTTTACAGTGCGAGATCGGTTGTAGAAATATATACCCTCATCTGTTACACATCGTAAATAGGTTACCTAGTTAAATGCGTACGGATAATATTTTAATAATTAATTTTTCTAATTAAATGTATTTTAATCTAAGAAATGCCAACAGTTAACTGTAACGACTCTGAATGTTTAAAGTGTATTATCGTTATCAGGAGCGATAACTTTAAATGCCTAAACATGTGTGTCGATAGCAAGCCAAGTATTTCTTGTACAGCACAACCTACGAAACAGAAAGAACAGCTGATGCGCATTTCGCTCTTATTATGAGCTTATCAGAGGTGTATACTTAAGTGCGGTATACAACTGTACAAGAAGGCGGTTTATATGTGTTCATATTACACGAGATGTTGTTAGACACACATTTTACTTGTATTTAATCTACTTCTCTCATTAGTTATTTAAAAATCCTACTCTAATTAGAGAGAAATATCACCAAATGAATTAAAAAAGTATAGATTGTGCCTACCTTCTCTTCTGCGCAACTGCGGAGTTGCCAGGTAAATTTACATCTAAAATGTAGGCAATGATGGACTGTATCAATTTTTTAACAAGACAACCTAATATAGTTAAATATCTGATTATCACTAATAAATAATAGATGAGGGGTTCTTATGAGGGGTTCTTATACCGGATCTTGGACTAAAAGTAAAATAATCTTCTTATCTTAATCAAAAATTGTCAAGTAAAGCTCTTTTTTTTCATTGCTTGTTTCTGTATGTCTTAATTTTCCTCTCTTAATGTTTGCAGTTAAACTTCAGTTTTCAAAATTTACGTTTAATAATTTTCAACTTTTTTTCAAAATGTTAAATAAATAAATGAAAATCCATTCGGTTAATAAATAAAATGTCACAAAAATATTTTTTAGTAAAATAAGTTTTCAATTTTATTACACATCAATTTGTTTTATTTCATCTACCCAACATAATATGTTGTTATATTGTGTTCCAATTGTGTCAGAAAAAGATATAGATACTTTAATTTTTAATTTAATACAGTAAACGTCTATGTTAATTTACTTTTCCATGGGACACACAATATATGTGCAAACATTATTCCATTTCTGATTTTCTTCTTCTTTTTTCTTAACTTCTTGTATTGTGGACACTTTATTTATTCTATTCTAGTATGTTGTTTATTTGTTGTGAAGCAATGCCGGCTTGTTTCTATCCGGTATTGAGCTACTACTTATAATTCTTCTTTGTGAAAACTTATTTTTCCTGTAATTCTAAAACTTCGTATACCGCTGTTGTCACATACACTGTACTATAATGTTCGTATATTTGCTGCGGGGTGTGTTCTGTAGATTCAGTTTAGTCGTCCTTCAAAAGCAGGTCTGATAGAATGATACGTCAAATTGTTTCCATGATTGTTTTCCTTAATTCCTAATTTTCATCTTGTATCTTTATCGATACCACTCCATGATGTTGATAGTTCCTATTCTTTCTTCACCTTTTCTTTTTTGTTTTCGTTATGATAGTTATGTCCTTGATTATTTGTATCACTGCACTACTGCTTGTGAGGCCTCTTACGTTTCATGTGGTATGTTTTTTTTCTTTTGTACTCGTCTGTTGTTGGGGTCTGCAACAGCATTCAGTGAACTACTCAATCCATCCACTACTTTGTTACTAAACAGATTTATATCGACTTCAAGGACTTTTAAATCATGCACATGGAGTTACGCCAAGTGTTACCTGTAAGTATATTAAAAAGTCGGTTAACAATAGGTTCAAAGTAAAGCTAGTCTTCTGACGATTTCTGAAGTCGCCACTATTTTTTAAAGCATATTTTACGAGTATTTTTGCTGCGTCGAGCACCACCTCAACAAAACAATTAGTCAACAACTTTGAGCATACCAGTACTGAAAGGTCACAACTACTTGTTAAGCAAAAGCATGGATTTCCATTTTAAAAATTATTGTTTACCCTTTAAATGCACAAAACAAATTATCAACAAAAGTGTTTGTAAATTACATTGTCTACAACAACAATGATAAAACGTTTATTTGCAAAAGCTTGGAATCTGTGACGCATCACTTTTACCTATAATACAATCTATAATTACTTATCTCTGATCTTAATAAGCAATGCGAACAGTCAAGGTTAGTTATATAATCTTCACCTCCTAGTAGTACTGCGCTGCCTAATGTTTACATTTTAAGTCAACTACTTACATTGTTCAAAAATTTTTACGCCGGAGTAGCTATAAAAATATGATTCACCGAATAAAAATATTTAATAATGCGTTATCTAGGAACATGGATATCATTGTAGAGGTACTAATCTTTATTATTTATTTTTCAGAGTGAGTAATGAAGGTGTACTTTATAAAAGAAGTAAAGCCAAGGCTTGATACGAGACGATGAAGAAGAAATCGAAGCATCAGGAGTTCGCCGTTCGTTAACACAAACCGCAATGCCTCAAAAAATAGCCGAACTACAAGCGAAATTGCAAAAAGCGGCGATAACGATTGGCGCAAAAGAATTCGAAACTAAACAGCGCGAACGAGGAATTAAGTTTATTGAACGTGAAAAATATTTATAACGTAAGTTGACTGCGATTTTTGTTCTAACAATTTTGACATCTGAGGTAAATTGCATTTAAATTTTTGTATACATTTTATCTGTAGTCTTTATATTCGATTTTGTTATCAGTTCCGTAATTTTATCATTTCCGCACGAGCTGTCACACTTGTATTCGTGTTTCGTCTTTGGAAGGAATAGTAATGATTTACTTTATTTGCTTCACGGCTTTTTGTGTGATTATAGTGGTTACGCTTATTTAAGAATTTTTAAACAGGAAGAACTTTCCGAAAAGGCCTCAATACTAGCTGCTCGAAAAAGATGAGTTGGACGCAGCATCAAAACAATGGCGAAGCCGCGTTGAACAATCTGACGCTATTAATTTCTCAGTGGCCGGACGTATGCAACAAAAGAATGATCTACCGACTATTCCGATCAACATACCCGCTTTCAACAAAACGATCAATACACCCAAAGCGAAGACGTTCAAAGGAAAAGAAGGTACTTGAAATAATTTTATAATCAAATAGCTTACATCAATAATTTAAGGTGGCGACACACCTAACGATGCAGTATCTCTTCCCACATCTCCGGAAAAAACAGTACTCTCAGCGTTAAGAGAAGCATTTCGTTGCCTGGAGCTGGCGATACCGATACCGGTAAGTTGCTCCGAAATCATTCGATTTCAAGTAATCATTGAACGTTCTAGATTCTCAAGAATCTCAAATAAAATCTAGTCGAAAAGTAAAGTCGAAAGACCGGATAATATAACTTTTACCGCTTTTTTCGAAAGCGTCGAGAAGAAGAAATCATCCTGTCAGCCCGATATATCGGTCGATGATTTTGACGTCATATCGAGTCAATCACAGAACTTACTCGTTCGGAAGCGGAACGTTAGTTCAGCGAAGAAGGGAGAACGACCAAAAACCCCATAAAGGCACTAGCATCTCGTTCGGATGTTTTTGATGAGTACACCGAAGTTATCACTGGCGTTGCGGAGAAGGAACGGCATCGATTGAACGTTGAGAAATGTACGTATCATTCATTATTAAACTTATTCACTTAGTAAGTAGAGTTTACCGAACGAGGTCGTAAAGAAATGATTTTTGATTACATTAGTAAAATTTGCTTCGTCGTAGCAGTTGTTATTTGCGTACGTTTTACAAAATTATTACAAATAATTAGCCAACTCCATAACCTCGAGACCACAGAGCTCTCTGAAGCACAATATAACGTAGGGCTGATGATAATGTAACCTCTAACAACAATCTAAGTTAAGTGTATATTTTGGAAGAACTGGAACGCAAAAGGAGCTCGATTATTATGCTCACTGGTTCGGTACAAACAATAAACAAAAGAAAGGTCTCCTGTCGAGATGATAATGGCTGTGGATGAGCGAAAAGTTTAAAAGTTTCCTAATAAAGTATGCCCTGAAATGAGTGAGATTATATTAAAACAAATAATTCTGAAATTTCTTCAATAGTGGGTGAGAACTACCATGATTTTATAATGAAAACTAGTTTCTTTTACTTAAATGAGCAGATACAACTGTAATTTTTCAAAAGATAAGTTGTTTTATGAAAATAAGAAGAAATCGATTCGGGTCTAAAGGCCATCGTTGGGTGAAATTTCTTTCTAATTTTTCGCTAATGTTTGATGTAGACTGATGAGTGCGACTTTTTAAAGTTGTGTCTCTGGGTTTTCTTCTTTTTCTCTAGAAGTTTTTTTGGATGTTTGTGAATCTCGATGGCCTCCCTAGCCAATCTGTTATGACAACCATTAGGCGCTACTAGTAAGTTCTCGAAGATTATCGAAGAGTCTGATTCCCATCGATCTCTTGATGGTTCTTATGTATACTTTGCCACAAGAACAAGACTTCAACAGAAAAATAGAAATCCTGAGGCTCAATCAGATCTGAGAATCAGAATGGCCAAAGGGCACCTTATGAAAATTCGTATTCGACCGGGGCGGTTGCAAGCCCCGTCCTCTTTGAACCAGTGTAAATTCAACCTACGAAGCCGAACTTATCAGCCTTCATCCAACATCGTAGATCCAAGGATCTCTGAAGAAACTGACCGATCGCGTTAGTAAAACGTTAGGAAGAAATTCCAATCAAAGACTACTTTTAGACCCGAATCTAGGCACCACTAGTTCAAAAACAGATCGCGAAAGCCTAAATTAATTTGAAAATAAATGAGTCATTTTTTCCACGTTTTCGTGACGGGCTATTGGTATCCTCTCTTTATAAACTGCGCTGTTGGACAATGCAAGGGATCTTTCGTTGACTTAAATATTAGATCACCAAGGTTACACGTTTAATGTTAACCTACTACTATAGCACTTCACCTCAGTGAAACAGGTGATAATGAAACTTTATTATGTTTGAGTTCCATGAGAAGAAATTGTTTGCAATTCTATCGCCTGAAGATGTATAAAATAAGAAATACCAATTTTCGTGAAAATCAAGAGGACATCTCTTTTTAAACCTTAACCATTGACATGTAAAATCTATCTGATCGTGTGTGTTACGCCACTTAGACATACGTTAGTGGTTAATTTAATTTTAATGAAACGAATACAAATAAACTCAAAAATCACCACTTATTCAACTGATATCAGCCAGAGTTAAGCGTGTAATTTAGAAGATTTAAATGTAACAAATTCATATGGAAACGCAGAAACAGTTTTAGAAATAAGAGGAAAGAAAAGAAAGACTATAGCTGAATTTTTGATCAACAGGGTAGTATAGAACACCCACCAGTGTATCTTTCGAATGGCACCTTTGTCAATTACTAATGCAATGAATTGCAGCCACTTTATGCAAATATGTAAATTGCAGAACCACTTTTAATTCTAACATAAATAAACCGAATGTAAGTAAAGCTAAATCTTTCCTGTGGATAGTTATTTACATAATTACTTTAGCAGATACGCGAATGTGTGATTACTATGTTATGGAACTGACAAGGAAATAAACATAAAAAGAAAATTTATTTGATCCACAGTGGTCTATAGGGAGAAAACAACTTGCCAACAAAGAACAAGAATTATTAATCGTATGCAATTTTGCATAGTGCGAATATATTGAGTGCTATTTTGCTAATTTAATATGTTTCAGAAATAAATACCTACTCTAAAATAAAGATGTAAATTATGTAGGTACTCTTTATTATCAGTAACCACTTTTATTTAAACAAGTAACAATAATCGACAATAAACGGACTGTAATTATGTCTTGCCGCTAATTCTGGCATTATCAGTCACTTTAGTCTGACAGAACCTTAAACGTCAATAGTAAGTTTTGTATAACTTAAGGTGCGTTCTTTTATGTACGAATATGAGATGATTTTAATTCACTCAGGCCCCGACCAACTCACTTAAGAAACGTGAGATCCTGTACCTCACTTTTTCCCCGATTGCAGAAGTACAGAAACGCGGGTAGTTTTGAGATAAGATACAGTCAGTGGAGAGAATGCAAATTATTAGTTACATACATCTAATAGAATTGCTCAATTCAGATGAATAAAAAGAACGCAACATATAAGTAAAATTAAATTCTTTATTCTGTTAGTGTAGGTGTTGGTTAATTGCCCCTAGGTAGAGTTCAATGCGCTGTCAGATAGCTGTCAAAGACCTTTAAAAATGGCTACTGTAGGGCAAACTTACGTATAATTAGATGGATTTTATCATTGAGTTATAGGATTTTAATATAGTTTATACGTTTAATTGATTTGTAATGTACCGTATGCCAGCATTTGGTTGTGTAATGAACTATGGAAGTAGAAATCGTGAAAGTGTTTTTAGAATTCCTGTTATTTGTAATTTTAAACATAAATTGAATTATTCACAGATTCTATAACTAACTTAATTAAAACAACCAGTAAAAGTACAAAAAAATCAACATAAATTACACACATTCGAATGAAAACAAAGGTTCGTTTGCTCCACAGACGCCATTTTGGCAAAAGCGTTGAAATGCCTTATTGTTACCTAAGGTTATGTTGTACATTGGTTGTATATCTTACTACAAGTATCGGAGAGTTAGGTATTATTTTGAGGAGAAAAACAGGCATGTTTAGGTGTTTAAATACCTCTGTATCGATCAATGATTGTTACATTTGGAGGTAACTATTTGGTTTTTAAGAAAAGGTTACATAAAAAAAAATGGAAAACGCGCAGACTCTGATTTGGAAATGGTTGGAAGCCAGTTGAATGAGTCTGCAAGGATGAAGACTGTAGTGTCAGCGGTTTTGAAGACAATGTTGAATCAGACAATGTTTGATGAAATTTTTGATGAAAGTTGCACGATGAATTGCTTTCTGAACAAATGGATTCAAGTGGAGTACATTCCAATAATCGAGAAAAATTAAAATTGTTTTACGAAATGTTGGCAGATGGGACGTTAAATTCCGCAATGGTTTTTCCATATAAAAAAAAGATATTTTATCTTCATAATTTGACTTTTGTAAGAAAAAAATCTGCTACATTACACCTAAAAAAACTGTTATTCTCCTTTCAACAAAAGAAACTCAAAGAAGCCAGAAATAATCGACTTTTATAATTCCACAAAGTGCGGAATTGATGGCACATTATTACACAGTTTTCTTCAAAAACTCAAATATGACTAAGCAATGGCAACAGATAACTGTAGCATTGTTATAACGTTTGTTACTATTTATACGTGTCCCTGATTACACGAAATGTCGTTTTACACATTTCACTCAAATATGACGTTTTTTTATATAAAACCAAGACTTAGCAGAATTAACTCCATGATACTTTTTCAAGACAAGACAAACAATATACGCAAAAAATTTTAATTGAATGTTGGATAATTTAGAACTTGCACCTAAACTGAGTAAATGCTCTAGACTAGACGTTTACCTGTGCCTTAGATCAAGAAGCAGAAAAATCAAACATTTGCTAGTGGGATTTTGCAGTATCAGAATTCATTTATACGGCTACTTCATGTATCTAATGCTGGGTCAGAAATTGTGGTTATTATATATCTAATCCCGTGGTAGTATATTTCCTGTTACCAGATGGCGATATTTCTTTTCTTGCAGTGGTCATGATCCGTACTATTTTCGTAGAAATCGAAAATGCGGCTCGTTACTTAATGAGCTTTGATCGTGACCGGACGGTGTCTGATCATATCCCTGCTCGGGCGCAATTTTTGTGGTGTTAGTAAGAACACTAGAATTTTTGTTTTTACTCTCTTCTCGGTATGGGAAGTGACGTTACGGAACAAATAAATAAAACTCAAAATTCTTTGTTTACCATAACGAAAAAGCTCTAATTTTCAAATTGTTTATTAAAGTAATGGAAAACTTACAACTAGTACGTACCCACTGTCGGTTAAACAATAAATTTTCTTGTTAGAAAATTATTTCATTAAATTTTGGTTTCAATACGATTCTAGAATTCTATTTTATATTACATAATTATTGTATTATTACGTAATGGTTACATCAATGAGTAGACGAGACCCAATTATAAATATTTTGCCCGTATGTTAATGATATTCTTTAAATTATAATATTTTTAAATTATACTATAATAAGTTACATCTTGGTAACAAATAGTGTCTTCATATTTAACAATTTAAACTTGTTTAAAGATTAATTTAAAACGACCAGTAGTAGTATTTACTATATTATAATTTCAGTGGCGAAATCGTCAAACTTTGCCGTCGAAGCTTTGGCCGGCCTTGCGAGTAAAGAAGATTTTTAGGTTCGATCGCATTAAAAAGAACATCTTCGTGGAATTCCACTTATCCGCCTTATAAAGATCTAATGTTACTACAAATAAAAGGTCGCCGTTTTGTTCAAACAAGATTGGTCGAACCGACTGCTGCTTCTATAAACGACGGCGACAGTTACATACTCGTCACACCAACGGCCGTGTATAACTTGGTAGGAACTTTCGCAAACGTTATCGAACAATCTCGAGCGGCCGAACTTGCAAATATTATACAACAAAAAGGCGATTTGGGGTGCAAATGTGATAAAATAATTACAATCAATTGTAAGAAACTTGCCGGCTGTGCCACGTCAGATTTAGCAAGAAGTTTTGGAAATTGTTAGGAGCAACGAAGGAAGTAAGAAGTTACTTCTGCCGGTCATCCAGACGAGGATGAAATGTACGAATCATCGATTTTAGGCACTAACATGATTTATGAATACATAAACGATGAATTAATTCCATTGGAAGAATATTGGGGGACCGCTCCTAAAGTCCAAATGTTGAGTCCTATGAAAAGTTTTGTTTTCGACTTTGGAAGCGAGATGTATGTTTGGAGTGGTAAGAACGCATTACTGGAAGAGAAAAAAGAAGCGCTTAAGTTAGCGAAAGAACTATGGAACGAAGGTTATAATTATACGGACTGCGGTATCAGTCCTTTTGGCGTAACGATGATGTTGGGCTTGAAAGGAAAGCACGAGAAGTTGAAAGACGTGGATCGTCCTAAATGGGCGTTGTTTGGAAAGATTACACAACATCGCGAGACCATATTGTTTAAGAGAGAAATTTGTGGATTGGCCGGATTACAGTCGTGTTATTCGAGTGAAAGAAGATAGCAACGATAAGAACGTGGAGACGAAGTTTGATTTTAAACCGTGCGATGTCGACGAAATGTTGAAGGGTAGTAGCGGCGAGCCCGATTTGGTGGCTGACGGTATTCATTTAGGTCGTGGAATTAGTTATTATGACGAAGATACTCATCGCACGTTTAATTTTACTACGCGTTCGATTACTTGTTGGGTGATTTTGGAATATTCTCACGAACAACTTCCTGACAAGTCCGGTTGGCCAGTTTTATGACGGCAACAGTTACATAATTCGCTGGGAGTATTGCGCCAACACTTCTGGGCGAGAATTAAGCGCAAGCCTTCGAAATACTTGCAGAGTGGTCGGGATTTGTGCCTGTATTTTTGTTGGCAAGGTAGTAACGCAACTGTTAATGAGAAGGCGCGGCTGCTCTTCTCACGATTCAGTTAGATTCGGAAACGCGAGACAGATAAGAGTGTTGCAGGGTTCGGAACCGCCGGTATTTCTTAATTTGTTCAAAGGCGACATGGTGGTGCATTCCGGCAAACAAGAAAAAACCGAACGGAAACCATCATCGATTGTATATTACTCGAGGAGAAATTGAATCTGAATCTTACTTAACCGAAGTACCTTGCAGTATGCGATCCCTTCGAAGTAGGGCGTCGTTTATTCTTGTCAGTTACCAAACCGATTAAGTGACCGTTTGGAATGGTTCCAAACTTCTAGTCAAACCAAGAAAGTTACGCGAGAAATTGGGGATAGGATTTTAGAAAATCAATTAAATGAGTTTGCGTTTCACGAAGATTGCGAAGAGTTTAGTTTGGATCTGCAGGACGAAGGTTTTGAAAGTAAACAGTTTTAGCAGCTTTGGGAGGGGACAAACGACAACTATATCATTCGTTGATTAAAATTAATGAAGATTTTGATTCCACCCCAAAGGTTGTTTCATTTGAGTAGTTTGTCGGGAAAATTCGAGGCTAAAGAAGTTTGTTGTCCACATCGTAATCAGTACAGCACACCGTATCCGTGGTTACAATCTGATTTGTACGCCGCCAATCAACCCGGTACGTATTCTTCTATCTAGTATGTTTCAAAGTTATAATTGTGATTTTTAGCATTGTTTTTACTGGATAATAAGCATGAAGTGTGGTTATGGCAAGGATGGTGGCCGGAACTCGAAAACGATTTTGTGTTCGGGGATCAAACAGGATCAGGCGCTATACGATGGCAAGAAGAAAGAAAAGTCGCGATGCAAACTGTCGTGGATTATTGCAATAGGCTTTTGGTTTCGAAACAAGTACCCGCCTATTTGGTATGGGGTGGATTAGAACCTTTGGCATTTACGAATTTATTCCCATTTTGGAGAGATCGCGACGATATTTCAGAGTTAAACATGCAGGTCAGTATTTCAAGCACTTTTTCATAAGATTGTCATTTACGTGTTTCGAAGGACGGCAAAAACCCGGTGAAGTCGTGGAAGTACAAAAGAGCTGGCACTTCTTACTCGATCCACTTATCCTCTAGAACAATTACTGCAACGTCCATTACCGGACGGTGTAGATCCGACCCATCTCAGAAAACTATCTATCGCCCGAAGACTTTTCCGAATTAATGTCCATGACGTTAGACGAATTTCAAAAACTACCATTATGGGAAGAAACATCTGTTAAAAAAGAAAAGGGACTGTTCTGACCTTTGTTTATATGTTGCTTAAATTATTTCTTTTGTTTTAACAGATCCGACTTGTACTAATCTTTTCGCGCTAACGAACTGATTCGATGAGAGCTATACGTAATTTATTTTTAACATACATGTTTTTAAAGATAATGTAATATAATTGCATTTTTATACCGTATATCTGAATTTACTGCTTCTGATTTATTCGTAAGTGCCATTAACGTACAAAGTAAAGCTATGACGAGACTGTACTCATCAAAAAACATCTTTGAAGGCCTTCCTCATATGTAACTTTATAAAAACCTGTGATTTTTTCGAGAACGTAACTTTTCTCTCATTAAAGTATTTGTGTATTTTGACTGACATCCTAGAGCTTTATACGTTTCTTTATGTATATAATTTGTAACAATATGTAATGTGATCATTGATACTAACCTATATTTAAACTTGCCTTGTATATTGTGGTCTGTAAATAATATTTTTATATACAATGTAGATCTCTCAAGATCAGCGGATTCTATTCGTCTGCACCAATTATTACATATATTCATTATACTACATTGTTATTCATTAAAACACCTTTGATTACTGTAATACTGCCATTATACGCACGTGTAATAGTCTATGTACTTACACCAGTATAAGTTAGATAATTATTATAATTTTTTTAAAAAGGAAATTGGCCATATCACATTTCATGCTTAAAAATAACTGTGATTTTTATTTTAAATTTATTTAATTTTTGTACGAGAAGAAAACAGTGCCTTTAAATATGATGGCGTTGGTTAGTAAAAAAAAATTAAAATTCGCACGAAATACGAAAAAAATGCACTGCTATGGTAAGATTCTATTATTTTAATGAACAATTATGTTGTGATTTGTCTCAT
Organism: Abscondita cerata; assembly: GCA_030710515.1. Lineage (NCBI taxonomy): Eukaryota > Metazoa > Arthropoda > Insecta > Coleoptera > Lampyridae > Abscondita > Abscondita cerata. The sequence continues at coordinate 8,131 of JALBCR010003444.1, read as the reverse complement.
AGACAATATTTATGCGAAATACGTTAAGCATATTATTTCTCTTAGTATTTTAACCACTTAAATTTAGCTTTTGTACTAAATCTTACTAGAATACTGTATTGTGTAAGTTGTTGTGTGTTTTGTATAAAACTTTTAATGCATTGATATTTTACAAAGTTCGTTATTTATTTACAAAAAAATACGGAAGATGTTTTTTATGCAGTCTGAATGGAAATAAACCGCTCGTTCAGAAAACGCCTGATTAAAAATTTTACGTACGCTCGACGTTAAAAATAAAGACCATTGCTTGAGGCGTTTTAAATTGTTGTATTTGAACATCCATTTCTCTAGAACTCTAGGTAGAAGTTTATGCTACGTAAACAAATAAAAAGTAACTACATTTTTCCTTTCCTAAAAAAATAAATGTCAATTCCTGAAGACGTTGTTGTTTCAAATGTTAATATACAGCCATAATCAACAATTTGCTCCTTGAGCAAACGCGGAGATCGGTCAGTATTGGAAAAACATCTCCCTACCAAATTGTGCCAAGAGAAGGCATATAGAAGTCATAGCAGGGGTGATACTATTGGACATCTTAGCTAAAATAGGAGCGAGGCTAATAACATATACGAAAGAGTGGCAAAATCGTTGGAATCTGGACGAAAATACTAATTCCCAACATACAACAGTGGCTAAGCTGGAAACATGGAGAGATCGGAAACTTTTTGAGCCTCCTTTGGGGTAGGAGGTTTTCCTCCCGTGGACCAATAAATTGCACTTTACTCCGCCTGCGCGGTGACTGGGTTGGCAAGCGAGTTTACCCAACAGCCTGTTCCAAGCCAGGATTAAGGAGGAGGAACATTCTTACACTGCTGTAGTGTCGTGGCGGGGATCTGCACGAGGAACCACGATACCGGTCTCACACCGGTGAGGGCGATACTACACGCTATTATGGGAGAACGCCTTTCGAGCGGCGTGAGTGGGACCCGACCACTAGTGACGACCGATATACCGCGCGGCAAGTGGTCAATCAGGATGTCAGTGTGGGGGCAAAGGTTCAGCTCTGACTGAGAGGAGAAAACCTTGGCAAAAATTAATCCTCTTTGGGTTACCGAAAAGCCGGACGGATCAACGCTGGTAAACACGAGCCTGGCAGAAGGCCTAAAATGCAAGTACATTCTTTCGGAAACTATATGGATTTGTGATTTTGACAAACATGAGGTTATCGCACAGGGTAGGGAGATCCTAGTGCCGGCCGGAAGCGAGTGTTGGAGCAGGCTCCACCCGACCGTCGTTCAAAGACGGCGGTTTGAATTCGATGGCTACCCAAAGCGGTTCGAATATTAAAGTGACTGAAGAAGAAAAAGAAGAGGAACCTCTGGGATAATACACATAATTTTTTCAAGAGAAGGTGGAGTCTCTCAGAACGCCACCAAAAAAGAAACAAGGAAAGGAAAAGAATAATAAATGAAAGAGACTAACGAAGCGGTACAACTGTAGGAGCAAGACGATTAGCGGTAACAACGTCACCACCTCAAACGGCGGGAGAAGACACTAAAGACACACCAGGAAAAAAGCAAAGAAGAACGGCGAAGAAGAGAAAACTAGGATTCGGCTTAGGCAGTAAACTAAGGGTTTTCCCAGACGAAGGAAATCTCCTAGGAAAGTTTAGAAAATTTTGAGGAAGTTACTTTTGGACGCTTACAGAATGAAAAGTGAGATTAGAGGAAATACCAGAAGAGAACTTAAATCATGGATAGAAAGAGTTAGTAGCGCCGTTAGCATACTTACGACAGCAGATGTGCTAAATGCTTTTGATGAGGCACTTGGTACAAGAGAAAATAGAAAAGTGTCTGAGATCGAAGAGCAAGAAGAAAGAGTAGAGTACCTAAAGAAGTAAAAGAAATGGGTACCCAAACGTATATAGAAAGGAGTTCATAAAGTAAAGGTATGATTATCATACGCGGATATGATGAAAAAATTGAGAAAAGAGGTTGACGTGAATGAAACGCAGGTAAGACTAACAAATTTATGAGCTACAGAAGGAGGAGAATGGCTATTAGACTAACAAGAAAAAAGGAGGAAATGCAAAATGAAAGAAAAAGTGCCGTGTATTTGGAGGCAAAGGATATTAGAATGGCTAACGGTAGGAAAATGACGCTTAAAGTATTGGATGTGGATAAGACCGTGGGGAATTGAAGATGCAATAGAGAAGATCGTCGGAAGAGAAGCAAAAGATAAAAAGAAATTCCAAGTCATTGAACTCCAGAGCGTAGAAGGGACTAGAAGGAAAAATGGAAGGTAATAAAAGTAGAAACAACGAGATAAATCGGAAGACTATTAATTGAGAAAAGGAGAGTAAGAATTGGGTGGTAAGGTTTTCGTGTAAAGGAAAGAGTGACGCCTATAGAATGTTTAAAATGTAGGAGCATAGTATAAGAGAGTTAAAAACGAAATAAGGGAAAAAAATGTAATTAAGATACGGAGAAATGTTGTAAAGGAGAACTTAGGTGTTATATGTGCGGGAAAGAAGGCCGTAGGGCAGATAGCATTAAACTGTGAGACAGGTAGATGTGGTGATTGTGGACGAACCAAACCAGCAAATGACGTCAGGGTTCAGTAGGGGTTCGTTCTTGGATGAAAATAGGCATATGGCAATTAAAATCCTTAATAGACATGCTAGTCTTAAAGCAATGGGCCGGGAATAGCGATGGTAGAGACGGAGGTCCTGGTATTTGGAAGAGGGGTGGAGGAGTGAATTCTGTTTGATGGTAGACAACTGGGAGAGCAAACTGCGTATGATCAAAAACCGGTGATCTTTGGAGGTGCCGTTAATTTCAAAAATATCATCTAGGGAACGGCATTTTACGGATTGGTGTGGTGGAGGTTATTGCCGAGGTGGCTAATCGGGCGTCGCACCAACATTTCTTAGAGGCGGTCAGAAATCAGTTATAGATGTTACATTGGTGAGTGAAGAATGGGAGAATGAGATGACAGAATGAAAGGTAAGTGAAGAAGAAACGCTAAGTACTTACCCATAATTACATTCGTATGGAATGGGGTAAGGGTATGAAAAAGGAAGAAAATAAAAGGTTTGAAACTAACATGAAATGGAAAACAGATGAGAACGGCGTAACGTTGTAATAAACGTTTTACTTAACCTCTTCAGACCTGATTTATTTACAATTTTCTACAGAATTTGATAACATTTGTACAGAATACTGTACATAAATTTGTAAGCGTTCTTATTACTACTTCAGAAGCGATTAGTACAAATCAGACCTTTTGTACAGTATAGTGTACATACTAAATTGTTATACTTGTGAATACTGTCATCTGTTGAGTGGTAGTAAAATTTTATTTAGGTATGTAAGTTATAGCCTTTCGCGGGAATAACATAACCTTTTATGCTCTCTACTTACAAGGTAAGTTTTATAAATTATTACGCATTTCAATATAATTACACCTACCAATAACGTTTTCAAATTATGCCTTTACATTGCTAATTAGTTAATTTTTTTCGAAACATTAAAATTTCGTCGTAATTTTACCCACCAATTTTAATGTACAGTATTATGTACATTCAACACAAACTTAACTTTTAATTTTTTGTAGTTTTTTTGTAAAATGTATCGCGGATTTTAGAAATCGATCAGAGTATATATTATCGCTTCTACAAAATGGAAATGACTCTGAAGTTGAAAATCTGAGTGATAGCAATGATGAAGATGATGAAATTAATAAGTTGCTTACTGAAAACGATTTACCAAGCAATTTACTTGAAACAATTGACGACATTCTTTTAGAAAGTGATAATGAAAACGAAGACCAAAATATTTTAGAGATTTTGAACAATAACACTGAGCTATACCAAGAAGGAAGTAAAATGGAGATCAGAGCAACAACAATAATCAACAAGAAGAAGATTTAGAAAACTTGTATTTATTTTTGGGTAAGTTTCTTGTTACCTTTTGAAACATAAACAATTACATGTATTTCTTAGGGATTGCAACTGAAAAACACATATAAAATGGTCTAAAACAAAAATCTATTTACTCCAAACGTTGTACACTTTCGCAAAGATGATGATGACTCTATTCCTGAGCTTTTATCACCATTGTCATATTTTTGAAATATATTCCAGAAAATATGTACGAAAAGCTGCAGAATTTACTAACATGTACGCTCATCAAACAAATCACACAATAAAACCGTGCAACTCTTCTGAGATAAAAATTTTAGTTGCCTTGCACGTTGCTGCAGGAACTTTAAAATTTCCTAGAGTTCGCATGTATTGGGAAAAACGTTGAATATTTCTTTATTTATTAACAACATGTCTAGGGACAGATTTTTCAACTCAGGAACAATCTTCATTTTGTGAACAATTTAGAAAGACCCGACAGCTGCAATGATATATTTTACAAAGTGAGACCTCTCTATGACTCAATAAGAAACCGGTGTCACCAATTACAGTTACCAGAGGAGTTATGCGTTGATGAACAGATGGTACCATTTACTGGAAAAATATCTGTATTGCAGTACGTTAAATCTAAACCAAATCCATGGGGAATTAAAATTTTCGTTCTTTGCGGAAGCAATGGGATAGCATATGATTTTATTATATATCAAGGCAGTAAAACAGAGATTAATCAGATGGTTGTACAGAAATTTGGATTAGGAGCAACAATGGTTTTGGCACTTTCTGAAAGAATAACTTGCCACGGCCACATTTTATATTTTGATAATTATTTTCCTCATACCATCTTTTACAAATATTAAAAAAAAAAAAGTATTTGCTGCTTGTACCATACGTATCAACAGATTTCAAAAACCAGCACTCTCAACAGACAATGAAATAAAGAGAAAATGCATGGGCAATGAACGAGGATACTCAGAAGAATGTTTCAGTGCAGACGGGGATGTTGTCGTGACAAAGTGGATTGATAATCGTTCTGTACTTCTTGCTTCCAACTTCATAGGTATTGGAGCAAAAAAGAAAAAAAATACATTGACGTCGATAGACCCGAAATTGTTGCTAAATATAATTCAGGGATGGGAGGTGTTGACCTTCTTGATCGGTTGATAAGCCATTACGAATATATATAAAATCTACTAAATGGACCCTCAGGATGATAACGCACGCGATTGATTTTGCTCTGGTGAACTCCTGGCTAGAATATCGTATAGATTGTGAAAAATTAGGTGTAGCAAAGAAAAAAGACTTGATCTTATGCATTTTAGGATGCAGGTTGCCAATGATTTAGTAAATGTCAACAAACACCTTCTAAAAAACAGGGGTAGACCAAGCAGTAGCAACATAGAAAATCCTATTCCCCGCAAAAGAGGCGAAGTTAGACCTTCTGACGACCTTAGATTTGATGGAGTTGATCATTTACCCGAACATGACCAGCAAAGGAACCAGCACGTTGTAAACGTGCGGGTTGCAAAGGTCGTTCTCATTATAAATGCATGAAATGCAATATACATTTATGTATCTGCAAAGAGAGAAGCTGTTTTTCTGATTATCATAGAAGATAAATTTCGATCTATGTCTAGCTGCCTAATGTACAGAATAATGTACATATACGGTAATAAAAACAATTTTTTTGTACAGTATATGTAAAGCAGTTACATAGTCGATTCTTCGAATAATTTTAGCCAACTTAAAGTTGGCAAGTATAAAAATTTCCGATCGCTTGCAGTAAAGTAGCCAGAGGTTGTACAATAGCAAGCAAACACAGCTGTCGGGTGATTCTCAGTGTTTGTTTGCTTTTGTCTAACCTCTTGCTATTTGCAAACATTTGCGGTTACAATGTACCAACTCTTAGGTAATCTATTATTCTATAACTGATCTGTCCAATCTGTGGCTAAAGATTACTAAATAATGTACATATATTTTCGGTAATAAAAAACAATTTTTATGTAATCAGTATTATTTATTCTACATACACATTTAAGAAATATATTTTAGAAAAAGAAATTTTTTTTACTGTTTTTTTAAATAGTCAGGTCTCTAGCCATTCTATAGTTTATGTACACAATACTGACCACTAGGTCTGAAGGGAGTTAAGTTGATCCTTGTCACTTCATGTGACGTCATCAAATAGAAAAGTGGCGTTATGGTTTGGCGCGAGTAATACGTTCATATATTTCAATGTAACAAATCACGGGAGTGAATTTGAAATTTAGGAAAAATGACAATACTGTATAAGTTGAATCCCCGATTACAAATACATAAATAGTTTACCAATTCAAATCATAGTAAAATTACACTTGCATATATGTGTTTTTCACCCACATAATTAAAATTTGCGAGACAATGTATTTATGAATGAAATCACAAACGAAGAACTGCAGTAAACTAAAGTTAGCGTTTGTCATACTTTTACATATTTTTTTGGAAGCAATCGTGTAAGTTTTCTCCCAGAACTTTAGTATATTTATACAATTTAAGAATTATCTAATTCGATCACGTTTCCAAATGGCATTAATGGTGCGGTATCTTCACAGTTTTAAATTAAAAAACATATCTGCACAATACATTTCTTATGGAAATGGTATTGGCGCGAAACTTCTACGCCCTTTACTGCTACAGCTACCCTCTTTCGCTATAAATTGAAACGTTTATTGCATTCTACTCCGTTGTTAATTTATAATGTTAATTGCACATCACCCTATATGTAGTATATATTTAAATCTAGTCTGTATATTACATTGAGATAACGATAATTTCGTACGAAATTTTTTGATTGGGTTTTCGGTCACTGATGAAATGACTGGAATGCGTACAAGGTCGCTTTAGAAGTTATTAATGTTCATCGAACTATATTTTTAATTAATCATACGTATTTTTTCCGTCGTATAAGACGGCAGGTGAGCTTTTAAAATAGTGTAAAGGTAGATTTTTCTTTTGTTTTGTTGTATGCTTATGTATCGTTGTTGGGGCTCAGGGAACATTGAGGAGCCGGAAATTAAAGGTTGGAAGCTGTTTCATGTATGGAAAACTCCTACACCTTCAAGGTGGACGTATTCAATAGTTGATTCTTCCTCTTTAGGTATACCAATTAGGGCTAATATACCGCCAATAGTGGTTTTTAGGTGTCAATTAACAGAATCAAGATGCCTGCGATACCTTCAGAAACAATGTGGGAATATGTTCAATTTCATTGATTTTGATGCAGCTTTCAGGGGCGCAATTTACAGTGGTATGCGACAAAGTTAATTGGACATAACTTTTTACCACTCGGTATATTGACGTTCCATTTCAATTAGTTTGTTCCTTTTCAGTTCTGAGCAAAAAAAAGGTATACTTGGTCGATGCCCCTCTGATCAACCGTTTTTTTGGAGATATTGGTTGATGAACAGTTTAATTTAATTCCCTATAATCCTTAGCTAATTAGAATTAAAAATCAAAGTAATGTATGTTAGCATTTTTACTTCAACTTTGAATTTAAGAACTAAAATGGAGAAATCACTATTTGTTTTGATACATAATCTCAGTCGTTTTGATAATGGCGGCGAATCCGTGAACATATTCCCATATTATTTCTGAAGGTATAGCAGGCATCTTGGATTCTGTTCAGGTTGTCTCCTTGTTTTAATTGGTGCTGCGTAGGGATTTTAAGTATCCCCAAATACAGTAATCAGAAGGATTGAGGTCAGGAGACCTGGTAGGCCAAGCAACCGGACCACCTCTTCCAATCTATTGACCACCAAACGTATTGTTGAGATATTTAAATATTTAAGTTTCTCTGCCAAAAAACCACCGTGTCCTAAATTTCAGGACCATATTCAAATTTGTTCGAAAAAATGTCGCAAAAAAACCGAGGAAAATAAAAATGCTCCAAAATTATTGTCGATGTGTAGTACTGTTAATGTGGTCTTGGTAGAGTGTATCTCACAATTTTGTTATATTTTACTACTCGTGGATTCAATCGTACAACACACAACATAAATATTTACCCAGTAAAATACTTTATACCATTTTTTGTTTGTGCCGTAAATATGTGTGACGAATTTCCAAAATACAATACACAGCAGAAATTTTTATTAATGTGGATCCGCCTTTATTATATTATTTCATATTATTACACAATAAATGCTTTAGAGCATTTGTAAAGATCCGTTTTCTAATAATTTTTTATAAACGTCC
>JALBCR010003443.1:0-61334 GCA_030710515.1 Abscondita cerata | reverse complement strand
CCCAGTCACGCACACACCTATCAAATCATTATCCGCTGAGTCCAAACCAACAGTCTGGGGTGTGTGTGTGTGTGTGTGGGTGTGTGTGGGAATAAATGTAGACCACTAACCTCTGCAAGGTGAATTTAGGCAGTTTGAAGAAGCACAACCTCTCACCTACTTCTGCACCTACCTCTCACCTCATCAGGCAGTTCCCCAATTAGGCCTCTCACCTCATTAGCTGTTGTTGTCAACAGGCTGTTGACGCAGGCATCTATTTAATTACTTGTTTTTGTTTTTGAAGACGTCAAGGAAAATACGGCCTCTCACCTCATTAGGCTGTTGTTGTTGAAGTTGATTCCATCATGGCGGATCTTTCGGCGGTCGATTTGAATTTCCAACATGGCGTCCCATCATAGGCGTCCTAAAGTTTTTTTATGTATTTAAAAAACTGGTTGAGATTCGAACTTGCAACCATTGCATTACCGGAGCCAAGGCCTTTGAACCACTAGGCTACGGCGACAATTGAAAGATGGAGTTTGAAGTTTGTATATAGCTGTAAAGGTTGATTAAGATGAATTAATGATGGTGTAAAATGTAGGATAAGACCTGTTGATTAAACATTTAATAAACAAGATGAAAAAAAGATAAAAACACATATTTATCACTCATTCATTATAAACTAATTAACAAACAAAAATAACATACGTAGCGCCATTTTGTGATGATTATTTAATAAACAAGATGAAAAAGGATAAAAACATATATTTATCACTCTCATACTTATAAACTAATTCACAAACAAAAATAATAACTCACGTGGCGCCATTTTGTATGATTAAACATTTAATAAACAAAGATGAAAAAGGATAAAAGACATATATTTATCACTCTACACTTATAAACTAATTCACAAACAAAATAGCAATTACGTACCGCCATCTTGTATGATTAAACATTTAATAAACAAGATGAAAAAGGATAAAAGAACATATATTTATCACTCTCATACTTTTATAAACTAGAAAACAAACACGAAAAACAATTACCTAAAGCGATTCAATATGGCTGTCAAACCAGTATGGCTTCAGAGCAGTGCTAGATTTAAATTAAAGTTGTTGTACAAGGTGGTTTTTTCGGAAAACATATTTTTCAAAATAAGTAATATACGTTTTTTTTCCCAATAACATTGACGTCATGAAAAGAGAATTGCTATGCGATTTCAATATGGCTGTCAAACCAACATTTTTCTTTATTAATTACATTAACCAGGGCTTAACAAGTACTTTTAAATTTATGGCTGATTAAAAAATTTTAACATACTGAGGTTCGAACCATTAACGATTGATACACAAACTTTTGTAAACAGATGACACCATTTTGACATGGTGACTTATGATTTAATAAACAACCTGAAAAAGGTTAAAAACATGTACATTTTTCTTTTATCAACTTTATAAACTAGAAAACAAACACGAAAACCATTACCTAAAGCGATACAATATGGTTGTCAAACCAACATTTTCTTTATTAAATACATTAACCAGGGCTTTAACCATAGTAACTTTTAACATTTATGGCTGATTAAAAAAATTTTAACATACTGAGTGTTCGAACCATTAACGTTTGATACACAAACTTTTGTAAACAGATGACACAATTTTCTATGACGTATGGTTTTAAAAAACATACCTGTTCAACATGTTAATTACATTAACCATGGCTTTAAATAAATTGGTTTGAATTTATATTTGACAAAAACTTTAACATACCGAGGTTTAAACCATTAACGTTTGATACACCACCACATATTTAACAACTAGTTTTTAACTTTACATTTGATTAAAAAACTTTAACACTTGAGGGTTCGAATCACAACGTTTGGATGCACCACCACATAGCTTAACAAGTAGTTTATAAAACTAACATACTGAGGTTCGAACCATTAACGTTTTAAACCAGCACTGTATTTAACAAATAGTTTTTAAAAAACTTTAACATACCGGAGGTTCGAACCATTAACGTTTTGATACACGTATGTGTTAAGGAAAATAAAAAAACAACAAGGAGGATAAAATTTTATTTGCATCTCTGTTACACAACACATTTACAAGTACCAATAACATATATATTTTTAATTGGAAGAATAAAGAAAGCAGGAAACAAATTTTATTTCTCTCTCTGTTTCACACACAATATAAAATTATTTTACAAAGATATGAAACATTACAACTCAGAGTCCATCTATGAATGGCACACCATATCCAGCATTCGTTTTACCAGTTTGAGAACCATTTTACGATGTCACCAAAATTTTCTTTCTGCAAACGTAGAGTTATCCCTCTCAGCATCTGTAATTTGAAATAAAAAATAAAACCACAAACATTTTAAAAAGTATTAACAAGAATCAATTTAACAACAAAATTTACTCAAAAAGTTGAGAACTATTCATTAAAAATACGTGAATTGAAACACCATTTTTAAAAGATTAAAATTAATAATAACACTCACCTCTTTCGATTTTCGATAGACATACCAATTTTAACGATGTGGAAAGATTCACATTTAAATTCAGGACTTGACGCATTCACAAGATTGGGCATGGAGAAAGCCATTATTAATTTTGTCCAAATATATCGTTGTACACTAACAAATATATATCATTACCTTGTATTTTATACCCGAAAATTCGAAAAATAACATCGTTAATTGTGTTTTCTTACATTAAAAAAGTGAAAGATCAACTTTCAAAATTTCCCTGCTAATTAGGTTTGTTATATTGTTGTTATAAAGAAACGTTTTTGACAAACTTTTTGTTAACAATACATATCAATTTTGGTTGATTCAAGGTAATGAAGGAAATAATTTCTATTCTTAATATGCTTTTAGAGAGGTCGTATTTTGCATTGACGTCTTCAAAAACAAGTAATTAAAATTTCCAAATCTATTAATATGTTTTCACAAATACGGATGCAATTAAAATAAGTTTTCGTAAGATAAATAAATAAAATAATTGCAAAATTGTCTTATAAGGTTAAACTATTTTAATGATGAAAAATTCAAGGAGAATATTACATTACAAGATTTAGTTAATAAATTTCACATTTTTGTATCCCTCACAATAAAAATTATATGGAATCTCACTCTGTAACTCTACTACAGTAAATCGGGTAAACCATATAGGTGGTTAATAGATAAAAATAAAAAAACAAAAACTTTGAAAAACACAAACGTTTTAAATGAATTAAATTAAACAAAATACAATATGATAAAAATTAAATTAAAGAATGCACTTTTCTACTATTAAAAATTTGTTGAAAGTATTAAGCCATAGGGACTTTAATGTCTCGTTGGTGAAACTGACATTACAACTTTCCCAAAATTGCATACTATTAAATTAAAAAAATAAAACCACTATTTCTTAACTCATCTGATTTTAAAATTACAATCTTCACCATTCAATAAATTTAATTTACTAACTTCCAAAATCATTTATGAAACTCAAGGAACATTTAGTTTCTTTAATGTATATTCTACAAACATCAAAATCTCAAATCCAAAAATTCCAAATTTATACTCTTACCTAAAAATACATAAACCACCATCCTATTAGACCAATAGTTAATTACAAATCTTCACCAACATACTTTATTTCTAAATTTCTATCCCGCGTTATATCAAAAGAAATTAATTTCAAACCATCTTATTCTCTATCAAAAATACAATTAAATTAGTTAGAAAATTTGTCTAAACCGAGAATCATTCTAAGGAAGAGTATAAGACGTTTACAAAAAACATTTTATTATTACGGTAGTGGTTCTAACAAAAATCAAAAGAAACATTACAACGATAACGCATAAGATTCTTTTGTAACATGTAGGCGAACACATAACACAATGCTAAGTATCTCGAGATGTACACGTTTGACAAATGCAATTTATCACATTGAAATTTTTGAATTATACATTAAACATCATAGTCTTCAAACTTTATTCACAATGCAAGAGTTTATATTGAATAAAGTAAAAGATGTTAACTCCCATAATCTGAACCTTGAATGATTCTGTAATGATGTTCAATCAGCTTCAGATGACGAATATAAAAATTTGAAGGAAGCAATTAAATATGTTTTAAGATATACTAAAAACTTATTGTTACACGACCTGTACTATACTTACTAATTTTCTAATTGATGAAATTAAAATACGACTTCGTGAATAATCCAAAATATACATATTTTATATTTATATTAACGTGAATGTAAATAAAGTATTTCCAATATAGATCATAATGGGTCTTAATATTTTTCAACGTATAGTTTAGTTTTATGAGCTGGTAGTTCATTGAAATATTTGAAATCAAAATAATACTTGTAAACTAGTTACATATGAATCATTTTTGTGTAATCATTTATAACTTGTACAAAATTAAAATTGTTTAGTCTACAAGACTGCTGATACATTTAAGATCTTTTTCGATAACAGGTATATTTCAAAATATGAATTTAAAAATATAGAAAGTTGTTTGTCGAATTTAAATAGAGGATTTCAAATAAAATCATTCGTTAACATTGAAATCAAATTGGTTAAATAAATGAAACGTAAAACAATTATAAATTTTTAATGAAATTAAATTAAACGTCAAGATACTGTTAAAATAATTTTTTACTTGTCTAATTTATTTGTTTATTCGATTCGTTTAAAAGTCAAATTCAAAATTAAAATAATAATGCAATAATTAATAAACAAATAAGTACACAAGTAAAAAATTATTTTTAACACTATCTTGACGTTTTATTTAATTTCATTAAAAGTTTATAATTGTTTTGCGTTTTTATTTATTTAACCAATTTCATTTCAATGTTAACGAATGATTTTATTTGAAATCCTCTATTTAAAATTGACAAACAACTTTCTACATGTTTTAAAATTATATTTTTGCAAATATACCTGTTATCGAAAAAGATCTTAGGAACAAAACTATTCAAGGTATTTATGCAAAAACAGTCTTATTAGTTTAAACAATTTTAATTTTTGTACAAACTTATACACAATGATTACACAAAATCAATTTCACATCTTAATAGTTTACAAAATTAATTACCTATTTTGATTTCAAATATTTCCATCATACCGGATGTTTGGTAATACATTGAGTATACATGACAACTATTTAATTTTTTTAAATTTTATTTAATTCAAAATAAACTTGCATTTTATTTCTAGAACGGTTCACCTATTGCAAGTAGGTAATTAAAATCAATTAAGATGTAGTGAAAAACTAACTGGATCAATAATTTATTAGGGCTTCAAATTTTTATAGAAAAGACGTTTAAACCTACTCAAGTAGTTACATTCAAATTTTTCTAATGCGTATAAAAAAAGATTAACATTTTTTCAAATTTCTTAATAGTTTCAAAAGAAGATGCTTCTAGTGTTGAAGAAATTAATACAAAATGAAATTTAATTCAATAAAAATTGAACTTACACATACGTTTGTTTGTTTTCTTATTAAGTGCCATTTGGGTTCTGGTTTTTTTTTAAAATAAAATAAATTACTTATTACCAACACTTTAGATTCCGCCAACTTCTTAATAGATTTAAATATATGCAAATTGTATAATTAAAAACGTAATGATGAAGTTAAACATTGTCCAGTTGTTTCATAGAATTAGTAGTTTCATTTAAAATTAAATTAAAACGTTTGAATACGATTCATTATTGTAACTATTTTTCTAGCAAACGAATAAACGATTTACGATTATATTTAACTAAATAAATCTTTTTTTTATTCGTCAAAAAGAAGATGCTGCAGTGTTGAAGAAATCAACCAATGATTATATACCTGTTATCGAAAAAGATCTTAGGTAAAAACTATTCAAGTGTATTAGGTAAAACTATCATTTATTTATAAAACAGTCTTATTAGTTTAAACAATTTTAATTTTTGTACAAAACTTATACACAATGATTACACGTACAAAATCAATTTCATATATGTTAATATTTACAAAATTATTAATTACCTATTTTTGATTTCAAATATTTAATGGTTTTACCAGCTCATAAAACTAAACTATACACGTTGAAAAATATTAAGACCCGTATGATCTATATTGGAAATACTTTATTTACATTCAACGTTAATATAAATATAAAAATATGTATATTTTGATTATTCACGAAGTCGTATTTTTAATTTCATCAATTAGAAAATTAGTAAGTATAGTACAGGTCGTAACAATAAGTTTTTAGTATATCTTAAACATATTTAATTGCTTCCTTCAAATTTTTTATATTCGTCATCTGAAGCTGATTGAACATCATTACAGAATCATTCAAGGTTCAGATTATGGGGAGTTAATATCTTACTTTATTCAATATAAACTCTTGCATTGTGAATAAAGTTTGAAGACTATGATGTTTAATGTATAATTCAAAATTTCAATGTGATAAATTGCATTTGTCAAACGTGTACATCTCGAGATACTTAGCATTATTGTTATGTGTTTGCCTACATGTTACAAAAGAATCTATGTTATCGTTGTAATGTTTCTTTTGATTTTTTGTTAGAACCACCACAGTAATAATAAAATGTTTTTTTTGTAAACGTCTTACACTCTTCCTTAGAATGACTTTGTTTAGGCAAATTTTCTACTAATTTAATTGTATTTTTTTTTTGATAGAATAAGATGGTTTGAAATTAATTTCTTTGATATAACGTGGGATAGAAATTTAGAAATAAAGTATTGGTGAAGATTTGTAATTAAATTATTGGTCTAATAGGATGGTTGGTTTTATGTATTTTTAGGTAAAGAGTATAAATTTGGAATTTTTGATTTGAGATTTTGATGTTTGTAGAATATACATTAAAGAAACTAAATGTTCCTTGAGTTTCATAAATGATTTTGAAGGTAAATTAAATTTATTGAATGGTGAAGATTGTAATTTTGTGAAGTCAGATGAGTTAAGAAATAATTGGTTTTTATTTTTAATTTAATAGTATGCAATTTTAAAGTTGTAATGTCAGTTTCACCAAAGTAGACATTAAAAGTCCTTATGGCTTAATTAAGTTTCAACAAATTTTTAATAGTAGAAAAGTGCATTCTTTAATTTAATTTTTATCATATTGTATTTTGTTTAATTTAATTCATTTAAAACGCGTTTCAGTTTTTTCAAAGTTTTGTTTTTTTTTTTTTATTTTATCTATTAACCACCTATATGGCTTACCCGATTTACTTACTTTAGAGTTACAGAGTGAGATTCCATATAATTTCGCTGTGAGGGATACAAAATGTGGGAAATGCATAATTAAATCTTGTAATGTAACATTCTCCTTGAATTTTCATCCATTAAAATAGTTTAACCTTATAAGACAATTTTGCAATTATTTTATTTATTTTTATCTTACGAAACTTATTTAATTGCATCCAAGTATTTGTGAAAACATATTAATAGATTTGGAAATTTTTAATTACTTGTTTTTGAAGACGTCAATGGAAAATACGACCTCTCTAAAAGCATATTAAGAATAGAAATTCGTTTTTCAACCAATTACCTTAATCCATACCAAAATTGATATGTATTGTTAACAAAAAGTTTGTCAAAAACTTTTTTATAACAGCAATATAACAAACTAATTAGCAGGAAATTTTTGAAAGTTGATCTTTCTTACTCTTTTTAATGTAGAAACACAATTAACGATGTTATTTTCGAATTTTCGGGCATAAAATACAAGGTAATGATATATATTTGTTAGTGTACAACGACATTTGGACAAAATTAATAATGGCTTTTCTCCATGCCCAATCTTGTGAATGCGTCAATCTGAATTTAAATGTAGATCTTTCCAATATCGTTAAAATTGGTATGTCTATCGAAAATCGAAAGAGGTGAGTGTTATTATTAATTTTAATCTTTTTAAAAATGAATTGTTTAATTCACGTATTTTTTAATGAATAGTTCTCATCTTTTGAGTATTAAATTTTGTTGTTAAATCTGATTCTTGTTAATACTTTTTTAAAATGTTTGTGGTTTTTATTTTTTTATTTCAAATTACAGATGTTTCAGAGGAATAACTCTACGTTTGCAGAAAGAAAATTTTTGGTGACATCGTAAAATGGTTCTCAAACTGGTAAACGAATGCTGGATATGGTGTGCCATTCATAGATGGAACTCTGAAGTTGTAATGTTTCATATATCTTTTGTAAAATAATTTTATATTGTGTGTGAAACAGAGAGAGAAATAAAATTTGTTTCCTGCTTTTATTCTTCCAATTAAAAATATATATGTTATTGGTACTTTTGTAAATGTGTTGTGTAACAGAGATGCAAATAAAATTTTATCCTCCTTGTTGTTTTTTTTATTTTCCTTAACACATACGTGTATCAAACGTTAATGGTTCGAACTCGGTATGTTAAAGTTTTTTTAAAAAACTATTTGTTAAATACAGAGCTGGTTTAAACGTTAATGGTTCGAACCTCAGTATGTTAGTTTTTTTTAAAACTACTTGTTAAATATGTGGTGGTGTATCAAACGTTAATGGTTCGAACCCTGAAGTGTTAAAGTTTTTTTAATCAAATGTAAAGTTAAAAACTAGTTGTTAAATATGTGGTGGTGTATCAAACGTTAATGGTTCGAACTCGGTATGTTAAAGTTTTTTTTAATCAAATGTAAATTCAAACTAGTTGTTAAAGCCATATGGTTAATGTAATTACCATGGTTGAACAGGTATGTTTTAAAATCATACGTCATAGAAAAATGTTAACATCTGTTGTGCAAAAGTTTGTGTATCAATCGTTAATGGTTCGAACCTCAGTATGTTAAAATTTTTAATCAGCCATAAATTTAAAACTAGTTGTTAAAGCCAAGAATGTAATTAATAATGAACATGTATGTTTTTAAAATCATATTGAATCGTTAGGTAATTGTTTTTCGTGTTTGTTTTCTATCGCTTGCGTAAAAGTATGAGTAAGAAAAATGTACATGTTTTTATCCTTTTCATCTTGTTTATTAAATCATAAGTCACCATGCAAATGGTGTCATGTGTTTACAAAAGAAAATTAGCCGTATTGTTTGAACCTCAGTATGTTAAAATTTTTTTTAATCAGCCATAAATTTAAAAGTATGAGAAGCCCTGGTTATGTAATTATTAAAGAAAATGTTGGTTTGACAGCCATATTGAATCGCATGCCACAATTCGGTATCATAACGTCAATGATTGGGAAAAACGTATATTACTTATTTTGAAAAATATGTTTTCGAAAAAACAACCTTGTACAACAACTTTAATTTAAATCTAGCACTGAATATGAAGCCATACTGGTTTGACAGCCATATTGAATCGCTTTAGGTAATTGTTTTCGTGTTTGTTTCTAGTTTATAAAAGTATGAGAGTGATAATATATGTTCTATTTTATCCTTTTTCATCTTGTTTATTAAATGTTTAATCATACAAGATGGCGGTAATGTAATTGCTATTTTTGTTTGTGAATTATTTATAAGTATGAGAGTGATAAATATATTTCTTATCCTTTTTCATCTTGTTTATTAAATGTTTAATCATACAAGCATTATGCTACGTGAGTGTTATTTTTGTTTGTGAATTAGTTTATAAGTATGAGAGTGATAAATATATATTTTTATCCTTTTTCATCTTGTTTATTAAATGATCATACAAAATGGCGCTACGTGAGTGTTATTTTGTTTGTGAATTAGTTTATAATGAATGAGAGTGATAAAATATGTTTTTTTATCCTTTTTCATCTTGTTTATTAAATGTTTAATCAACAGGTCTTATCCTACATTTTACACCATTATTAATTCATCTTAATCAACCTTTACAGCTATATACAAACTTCAAACTCCATCTTTCAATTGTCGCCGTAGCCTAGTGGTTAAAGCCTTGGCTCGGTAATGCAATGGTTGCAAGTTCGAATCTCAACCAAGTTTTTTAAATACATAAAAAAACTTTAGGACGCCATGATGGGATGCCATGTTGGAAATTCATCGACCGCCGAAACATCCGCCATGATGGAAATCAACTTCAACAACAACAGCCTAATGAGGTGAGGCCGTATTTTCCATTGACGTCTTCAAAACAAAAACAAGTAATTAAATAGAATGCTCAGTGTCAACAGCCTGTTGACAACAACAGCCTAATGAGGTGAGAGGCCTGGATTAGGAACCGCCTGATGAGGTGAGAGGTAGGTTTGAGAGGTAGGTGAGGTAGGTGAGAGGTTGTTAGCCTAATTAGGCTTTGCCTAATTATAGCCGTGGGTTTAAGGTGTCCCTCTTCTACTATAATACATATTTAAACTGCATATTGTTAGGTAAAAATATGTAAGTGTTTATGAGAACCCATAATTAAACAATAATCTTAAAGGAGATAGTGGGTATCCCTTTAAAAAAACCTATTTACTAACCCCACTTTTTTCAGCCTGTCACTCCAGCAGAGCAATTATACAATGAAAGCCACATCAGGACGAGAGAAACACAATATAACGGTGTTTCTGGATTATTAAAACGATAGATTCCTGTACTGGCATATGGTTGCAGAGTAAAGTTAATATTGTATCTAAACAGGGTTTTCAAACTTAAGTCGCCACTATAGTTAACTTTGTTATTATTAGAGCTAAAAGATAGGTTGGGCAATCTAATAAGCATTTGCTTTCTCTCATCACTATGATCAAAACAAAATAAAACGTCAAAACATCGCATTCGCTAAGTTGTTTCAAATTGTTCCATTTTTTCCAAATGAGACAATATCCTCAATCGATAGAAAATTTAATGCTGATGACAAAAACTTTGTGCATTATTTTTTATCCTATATTGATTGAAAATATTGTATAAAGGGTGTCATAATTTGAGAAAAATTCGATTTTTTATTCTGTTTACACCATAGTTATTAGAGAAACAAATGCTATTTAGTTTGCTTATTTAATTGACCATGTAGCTCTACATAATAACAAAGTTAGCAATAGATGTTGACTTAAGTTTGAAAACCAATTTTTGTTTTTCTGTTTTTTTGTTAGTTTGTTTGTTTGTTTGTTTGCCTTCTCCTCCAAAAAACTACTCAACCGATTTTGATGAAGGTGGTGAACTACGGCTATTTACATGTTAACATGACGTTCTGACCTCTGAGCTGGTAAGGTCAAATCTTTGAAAATGCCAAGAAAATATAGGCATGTAATATGTCATTTTTTTTCAAGGCGTGAAGCCGTTTTAACTCTTACACATAAAATCGAGTTTTGTTTTTCTGGTTTGTTTGTTTATCCGCCTTCTCCCTCCAAAACTACTCAACGGATTTTGATGGTTGATGGCTCACTTTTTCTAGAGGTCAAGGCGGTAAAACTTAGGCTATTTTACATGTTAACCTGACCTTTGACCTCTGAGCTGGTTAAGTCAAATCTTTGAAAAATTGAAGAAAATATAGGCATGTGATATGTCACTTTAATTATTCCATTTCTCTGCACTTCTCTTCATTATTCTATTCTGACTACCTGAAAAGGTTGCAAAATCTTTAACAGGTAGGGATTGAATTAGAGACACATTTCTACCCTTTCTCTCACTCCGACTTATTCTAGGCTCATTTTCTGATGATCTGAATGGGTGTAAGACTAGTTGATCTATAATAGTAGCAACTGCTATTTTTACATAATACAACCATAAATGATGGTGATGTAGAACCTACACACTTAATTCAGAAGAATTGGATCAATACATTTTTGCAGCAATTAATAAACATCCGACAAGTAGCCGAAATAATTTCTAATGAAACGATTTACATACAAATGGACGAATAAGAATCAGAAAATTTTAATAACAAAAATAAAAATGTTACAGAACCTTATCTTTAAAATGAAAAATTCTAGGCCTTTTGTTAAGAAGAAAATTTGTTGTTGTGTGTCTCAATTGAACTTTTTAATTTGTATTTCCAATTTCTAGTGCTTTTTTTTTTAGCTGAAATAGTACTTCATCATTGTCCTACTCCTCTCTCTATCTTCATTATCTTTTTTTTGTTTTTCTACATTGTATTGTTGCTCAGTCTTAATGTTTTCTAATTGTTGTTCTTATTGCCGCAACTTTCTCATACTTTTTGAGCAACTGTTACAGATGCATTTAGTGCTGGCCTGCGTCGTAAAGTATAGTTTCTACCTCCATTTTTTTAATTTGCTTTTGAAATTGGAGTTGTTGAGTTTAATATAAACTACACGGGCTGCTATAGGTCAAGTGTTTCAACTTGCCCCAATCAACTGATTGCTCAGTGGTGGTTTCAGAGCCTAAAAAATATTTACTTTCAGAATTGTTGTGTTTAATGTTTTTAGATCTTACATAATAATAATAATAATAATAATAATAATTCAGTTTATTTTCAACTAATGGCAGTTACAAAATTACAAGTTTTGGAAATGTGACGGTAATCAGGTGGTCCAATACAGAACCTGTTCTACCTTACGCTGCCACTATCGATGAGTGTAAGTATTAAATAAAACAAAATGAAATTGAGTATGAGAAATAAGCATTGATAAGATAACATAAGTAAGCACACACATAAAAGTATGGATCAAAGTATTTGTGTTACAATACATATATAAAATGTATATATATTACTACTCCAAAAAAAAAAAAAAAAAACTTATTGTTTAATAACAGTTTTATTTATTTAGAATCTGAGTCATTTGTTTTTTAAAAGAAGTAATGCTTAAAGTTTTTACGGACAATGGAAGATTATTATAGATGTGATAAATATTATGAGTAAAACAGCGTTTGTAAAAGTTCGTTTTGAAGACAGGTACGTCCAAGAGTCCTCTGTGCCTCAGATTTAGGTTGTAGAATTGTACGATATTTAATTTTATTTGAAAGATATGGAGGTTTGTTAGTGATGATGAGTTTGTGATAGAAAACGCAAGCATTAAGATAGCGCTTCTTTTTCCATATTTATCCAGCCAGTTTCTTTTAATTTATGAGTGATGTGTTCGCGACGTCTAATGCCATGAATAAAACGAAGACAAAGCATTTTGGAGTACTTGTATTCTTCTTTGGAAGAATAGTTGGCGCAGGACCATAAAAGACATCACCATAATTAAAGTGATAAGAAAGACTGTCACATAGTAATTTTTGATTTTTTTTATTTAATAAGTGTCTATGAGGATATAATAATTTGAGAGTGACGTAAGACAGTCGAATGCACATATTAACATGTTTAGAGAAACTCAATTTATTGTCAAAGACCAAACCCAAATTTTTGTGTAAGTTCTGTGTAACGTATAGGTTTGTTTTGTATTTCTTAAGATAAATGATGGGATTAAAGTCTTGATTATTTGAGCATTTCCGAAGAGCATGAAATTTGATTTGATTTGGGATTAATATTTAGGAATGTATACCAGCAAGAAGATAAGACATTTAAAATGTCATTCAAAGATTTACAAGCAAGCAATGCATCTTTGGGATGAAAAGATAGATATATTTGAGTATCGTCGGCATTACTGATGGAATTTTGAGAATAAGCACATCACATAGTTTGGCAGAGTAGATAATATGGCAACAGTGGACCTATATAGAACCCTTGAGGTACTCCATTAAGGATGTATTGCAGTGGCTTCCTCTTTTAATCTAACACACTGATGACGATTGGACAGATAACTAATTAGTAAAACGAACGGAAATATTATCAAATCCATAGTGATGTAAAAATGGATATCAGTATTTTGTGATTTATGGTGTCAAAAGCCTTTCAGAAGCCAAGTAGAACAAGAGCAGTGGATTTTGTTTTTATTCCTAGCAGTGATAATGTCATCTACTATATTCAATAAATTACTAGTGCAACTAAACCCTGGTCGAAATCCAGACTGATTATTTGATAATATACTTTTCTTTGTCTAAGTATCTTCTAATCACAAGTTCATTACTTTTTCAAACTTTGACAACACTGGAAGAATACTGATAGGACGAAGATCATTAATTTCTTAGGATGTTTGACTTTAGAATATAGGAACGACTAAAGCAGTCTTCCAAGCGTCAGGAAAGATCCCTTCAGTTAAACAACAATTTATTATGTGTGTTAGATAAGGTAAAACAAAAGGACAACCGAGCTGGACCATTTCAGCACTAATGTTATCAATAGCAGTTGCTTTGGATTTTATTGACATGATGCATTTTCAAATTTCCTCATCATCCACAGTGGTAAATTTGAAAGATATTGTGTCATTTCGCTTATAAAAATCAATCAATGTAGGGTCAACACTAGAAAGCCTTGCAAGGGTTTGGTAAAAAAATATTGATTTTGTTTACATCGCATAAGGATTCAGGAATCTCAGATTTCAGCTTTTATTGTAGACTTGAACAGCTCTTAAAGATTTCCATATCTTATAGATTTGCCAAGCATATGATTCAAAATATGCTTTTTTTTTTCATTCTTTATGGATAACGATACTAGATTTCTTATGATTTATAATAATCCCAATGTGAAGATTTTTTAGATTTTAAAACGAGTTAAGGCTTTATCTCTAGTGACATCATGAGCAATACTACGTCAGTCAACCGCGGAGATTTAGGTTTAGAATAAAAAGATGTTTTAAGCGGAACCAGTGTATCAAACAGGGTAGTAACATAGATTAAAGAACTCTACCTTCTGGTTTAATTCATCTAAATCAAATAGTAGATGCCATGGAATACTCTGTAGACATTCTTCAAAAAAATGCTTTATATTTAAATTGATTAAGGGACGATATGAGACAGAGATGGGTTGGGGTGTTACTCTTTTAGGTCTACCTCACAGTAAATAAGTTCATGGTCTGAGAACATATCAATATGTCTTGTTCCGCATATAGAGATATTATCTGTACAATTAGTAACGATGTGATCAATTAGGGATTGTGAATTTGCTGTTATTCTAGTGTGTTCCTGAATTAGTTGTGTTAAACCAAATTTTTCTAGCACGGAAAGATATTCTTTTGTAGGGATTGTTTCAAACAGAGAAGATCGATATTCATATCACCCAAACAAAAGATATTATCGTATAATGGAATTAATCCATAAGGTAATTTCCAGTTCTTTACGAAATCTTTATAATCCACTTCTATGCGGCATGTAAACTCACACACCTACAGCGTATCGTAACTTATTTACAGTGAATTGAATCCAGAGTTGTTCATAAGAATGAACATCTGAAGTGTAAATTAATTTAAAATTTAAAAGATTTTGCATATATACATACACCACCACCATGTGTTAGTCTATCCTTCGGACTAAAAGATAATTGTCTATACTAATATCTTCATCGCTAATTGAGTCATTGAGAAAACGTTTCGGATATTGCAATTATATCATAGTTGAATAATTCAACATGTTCCTGAAAGAATTAAAATTGTTAAGCAACGATCGAGCATTTACATGTGCAAACTTAAAAGAAATCAGTGCTTTATTACTCATACTCTAAAACTTAATTTATAAAACGAAAAAAATTAAATTAGTTAAATAAACTTAAGACGAAAAGATTATCGATAAGACTAACATAGTTGCTACCCGCATTTAATTGTAATAATAAGTATAAACATTGGAGAAAAATTAAATACACCAGGAAAATTGAATTGAAGTCGTATTTACAAATCTGCAATTGAATAAACTTTCTTAATGCCATTGTTAGATTTTACAATACAACACCGTCACTGGTCCATACGTTTTTAAAGAATATTTTTCAATACTTGCATTTAGTAACTTGGCCCGTTCGGATGTAAGGTCTTCTTTGATGACATTGGTTGCCTTTTTAATAGTTTTTTATTAAGAAAATTAACTGACGATGCTGATACGATATAAATTTAGTCAAAATAGGCCTATGGAGAATTACCAATGACGCTTCCCTACACGTGCAGTTATCTATGGCTCCTTCATCAAATTCCATCTTAAAATTTAACTCATAAAATTCACTATTACTTCACTTATCTTCTCATTTGTGTGTTCGGGAATACCATAGATACGCAGTGTATTGCGACGAAAATATTGTTGTAGATTATCTACATCCTGCATAAGTTTGATATTGAGCGTATTTAGGGAAGCAACTTCAACACTCAAATTATTGATATCTTTCTTCATATCGAATTAATTTGTTATTCAATTTTTCCATTACTGCTTCTGACACAGTATCCGTAATTAGTTTTACCATTTTGCCTTCGGTTAACAATTTATCTATAGTGGCACTAATGATGTTGTTTATATCCTCTAGTTGATCACGAGTGAAAGGTATTTTGAAGATTAGGCACTATTTATAACGTGAAATTCACAAACAGACACTGATACCTATACTATGTGAAAGAATTGTTATTTTTGGTACGGAGTTCAACTAATATACGTCTACTCACGTTGAGTTACACGCATCGAATCATTACATATTTCCAATATTATTTGTTTACTGTTCTTCTTCATCTGAAGTAGCTTCATTTTCAGAGTTGAAGATAGTTGGTGAGTTATTGTTATAGATAATATCCCCATTAAATTTGTTGTTTAACCCCAAAACAGTTTTAAAATTTACAATTTCCATATTCAGGTAAACGCATCAAACCTTGAATTAAAAAACGATGGAGGGCCTCCCGTTGTAATGAAACTAATTCGATCTTTAGAAGCATTCTTTTGGGCAAATTTTTTTAATTTTCATACCACGTCTTAATACTCTGAATTGAACGATTTACTAAAGATGGACCAGTTGGGCATTCAGTTTGGTCATTATTTTGGTACACGCATGTGTTCTTTGTATTCTCCAAGTCACGCCAGTCGTTTTTGATTTCGATTATGTGTTTATATTCTCTTATTATGCCTAACATCGTAACTTTCTTGTCTGTACCTAAAATTTGGCCTCTCTGCAAGAGCTCTCCTTACCTATTTTTATTACTTTTTGCCCTTCTTATTTACTGTATATCTAGATGTG
This sequence comes from Abscondita cerata, assembly GCA_030710515.1. Taxonomy (NCBI): domain Eukaryota; kingdom Metazoa; phylum Arthropoda; class Insecta; order Coleoptera; family Lampyridae; genus Abscondita; species Abscondita cerata. The sequence continues at coordinate 44,435 of JALBCR010003443.1, read as the reverse complement.
TTGGTGTTCACTAATAATTTGTTAAAATATCAAACCAATATCTGAACAAAATAAATAAAACTTTAAAAGAGGTTACTATCTCTGTTACTTACGCAACATGATTAGATATTTTTATATTTTAAGCTGTTCGGCAAAATTATCATTTTTTAAAAATAAAATCATTAATTATTATTTCCATAATTTGTAAACTTTGTGAAAATAAATAATGTCAATGTTTCATACAAGATATCAACATATTTTTGGGCGGCGAACATTGAATGAGATTTGGTAATTACAATTATCAAATTATAAAACATATCGTCTAATAGCGAATCTCAAATATATGAAGAGACTTGAATTGGGATCGAATTAATTTGTTAATATGGTTGATTGTGATTATCGAACAACGAAGCGGGATGTGTCGCCTCTTTTAAATAATGTAAAAAGCTGCAAGATACAGCAACTTTGAGTCAAATCGAATTGTAAAATTTTGAAACTGACAAAACCATCGAACGGTCACAAACATTGCTAACAAAACCAAGTCTGAACGTCACTCAAGAGCGTGGAAGATGAGTTTGAGGATGTCCACACAACACTCTTGGAAATGCAAAATCAACCATTGTCTTATTAGTCGTTTAGATTTTAATGAGAAAGTTGAGGATTGGATTACATTTTTGCGATCTTTACAACTCTGCAGTTCACTTCAATCCAAGAATTAAGTCATGTTCAAACATTTTATATCTAAAGTCACTGGTTGTTGGAGACGCATCTTCTGTGATTAAATCAATTCCTATGACAGCTGAAAATTATGACATCGCATATGACCAATTGACGAGAAGATTCAACAAACCTCTTTTAATTATTCCTTCACCACATGGTAGAAAATTCACTTCTCAATTGCAAATCGGTAAGTGAAAATTTCCCCAACATTAAAAGATTTTGTTATAAAGTTTCACGAAACTATTTAAATGTTAGATTCATTGGGTGAGTACGCGCTAAAATCGTCTCGTGATCCTTGGATTATTTCATTGATGATTGAAAAATTTAATAAAGGTTTAAAACGGATAATGGGCTGATAAAGTACCTTACTAGTCATAGATGAGTTTCGATTTAAATCAACTTTTTGGTTTCCTTTGATGAAAAGTGTAATGCGGTCGATCTCTTAATAGACAATTCAAAACTTAAATCAGAACTCTAATCAGTTTGACATTAAATGTAATAATATGACAAACTTTAAATGTTTTTTTGTTCAAAAGGCCATACTATTAATTGTAAAATGTTCAGAGTTTCTTAAATTAAATTTGAAAAGAACGTGATAAAACCGTAAATAAGGAGTCACGTTGTTAAAAAATTGTTGCTCAAAACACAACTACAGTTTATGTAATAAAAAGCGCATAACAACTCTGTTACATCCTGAAACGTATCAAAATTGCATCTTCAACAGTTGTCAAAGACTCAAGTGAGGCTTCGTTAGTGCAAATTCAATTAACGATCGATCCTGTTTATCGCTTCCTCTAACTGTTTTAATTCTTGTAAAAAGATAGCTTCGGACGATTTCACCAATTACGAGCTCTTCTTGACTTCTGGTGCTCAGTCTAGTTTTATAAGCGAATCAGCTGTATCGTTATTACATTTGTGTCGGAAACCAAGAACATATTCCAATCAAATATCCTTGTCGCCTAAGCCATCATTATGTCATATGGATTTGAGCCATATTAAATTCTGTTCTAGATCCAATAGATCTAATGCAATGACCGTGGTGGCATACATAATTCCAAATGTCATTAATCGATTACCTCATTCTGAAAATAAGATTTCCGTCTATGAGAATATTATTAAACGTTTTGACGTGGCTAATCAGACACGTTTCATTTACTTTGACCTGTTCATCTCATCCTGTCAGCATCCGTTTTCTTTTTCGGCACTCAAACCCGAGAAATTTATTAATCATTATTCGGATAATTTAATCATTCAAAATACAGTATTTGGATATGTAGTATGCAGCAACGAAATGCCATATTTTGAAAGATATGATTAATAACATTATTATTGACGCTGATCGAACAAATGATTGTTTATTAAAATTTAGAATTGGAAGAACTAATTTACGGTCAACTTATTCGGACAAACAAAGAAGAAGATTGTGAAAACAATTTCTTGCTGATGTACGACGTTTGCCCGGATAGTCGCTTCTTTCTGTAAACATTCCTTTTAAAATGTCACCCAAAGTTCTTGGAAATTCGTATGATATTCCATTTGTTATCGGTTTCTTAATTTAGAGAAACGTCTTCGTTCCGATAACGCCTAAAAATTGAATATCTTAAATTTATGCAAGAGTATGAGAATCTAAATTATATGTCACTTTTAAAAATCAATAACTGACCTAGAATTGTGTGCCGCTTATTTACTGGCAAAAATAACAAAAATACGTTTTCAATTTGTTGCAATTGAATTCCGATCAAGTTTTATTGTGGTCAGATTCAACTATAGCTTTGGCATGGTTGCATGACTTGCCTCCTTCGGTGGTCAACGTTTGTAGGAAATTGTACAAGTGAAATATTATTGCCTAATTCCCAAAATTAAATGGTTACATGTTCTAACAAAAAGAAAAATCCAGCAGACATTGCTCATGAAGCTGCAACACGGCTCAGCTCTGATAGAAAATAACTTTCTGCGCTAAACTGAGGAAGGGAAAAATTCCATTCAGCTAAATATCGCATTATGCTTATCTTCATTTTGGATTGATGTATTTAGGAAATTTTCATCTCTGAACAGATTAATTCATTCAATTGTTTATGTTCTAAGAATCCAAGCTAGATTTAATTGTACTCTGAGAACGACACAATTAACGTTAGATAGGAAAGAAGTTCAAATTTTGTTAGAATTTCATCTTTCGGTAATTTCAAAAACTTTATTTTTGAAAAAGAATATCACTCTTTACAAAATAACCAAGAAATCCAATCAACAGTACTATCGTTAAAGTTGTCGCCCTTTTCAATGAGAATGGCTATGATTGCTGTCCGAGGTCGTTTTCAATCAATCAAATATAAACCTATTCTTAATTCCGAAAGGACATCTTTCTTGATTTTTTGATTTGAAAAACACATAATGCACATATTCACATGGTGGTTTACAAATTACCACGTCATGGTTACGACAATCTTATTGATACTGATTTAAAAAACGTTCTGCACAGCGAATTATCAATCAATGTGTTTGAAGTAAAGAAACTGAACAGAATTACCTACAACCTCACCTATGAGGCCTTTGCCAATCACCCGTCTTTCCATTAATAAAGTCTTTTCTCATAATCGCATTAATTTTGTTGAACCATTTAAATTAAGAGCTTTTCATTCAAGAGGTAATTTCACCTAAAAAGGGTTGTAGCTCTCTTTATTGGTTTAGCAAATAAGGCCATCCATTTAGAACTTATAATGAGTTTAAGCACTGATTCTTTTGATTCAGGGCTAAAGCGATTTGTAGCTCGCCTTGGAAAATGTTCGAAAATATATTCTGATAATGAACGTCAATTTATCAGTTGTCATGAATTGATAAACATCTTCCGGGATCATCTAAAAAGAATTATTCTTTTATCAGATATTAAAACATATCTCACTGACTCCCCTTATTGAATGGGATTTTATCCGAGCTTATTCACCTCACTGGGGAAATCTTGGAGTCAAACATCAAAAAGTTATAAGTTGCATCTTTTAAGATCATTGATTGGTACAATTTTTACAATTGAAGTTGATTTTTAACAGTTCTTTGCGAAATTGAGAGAATCTTTAAATGCATACGTCCACTTTCTCCTATGTCAATGAGATCTGATTTTGAGCCTTTGACTCTGCATTACCTTATCTTTAAACATAAATCAAATTCAGTTTTTGAACCCCTAATCTAATTAATAGCAATTATAAAACGCAATTCAAACATGTTTAAAAAAAAATAAAGTCATTTTGGGGCTGACGGCGAAAATGATTACATTTCCGGAACAAACCAGCACCTGCCTTTGAATGATCTTATATTCATTAAGAGATCTACTGATCCTCTGGGATTCTGAAAATTATTTGGAGAAATAATAAAATTATTTCCTGGTCTTGATGGTCACTGTTGAGTAGTCGACGTACGTACTTCCTAAGGAGTTAATCGTGCATCTTGTATAAATCTTGTTCCTATTGATATTAAAATATCAACGGGGGAGTATGATTACATATTTTTATATTTTAAGTGTTCGGCAAAATTATCATTTAAAACAAATTGTTAATCATTATTTCTATGAAATTGTCATTGTCACTTTGTAAAAATAAATAATGTCAATGTTTTCTTTTTTAAAGTAAAGAAAGTGTTTTAAAAGTGTTATTTATTCATACAATATATCAACACAACACAAACACCAACGTAATAAAATGAAGTATACCTATATTTTTCTAGTAATTTGTGTATTACCAACATTAATTTTAAAATAAAATACCGTTACTTACGGTACGGTGCAAAGATACTTTTCTTTAACTGCTAGTTACATTTAATTGGCGATTAGTTAAACCAAAATGTTAATCTATACCTGTGCAAACAGCCATTAATTGTCTAGTTTCGTTGTGGATACAGCTTCAGAGTACAGAATATAATAAAATACAATTTTTTCAAATATCCATAATTTTAATATTTTTATGTATATTTTTTACATTTTTAAAAAATGTGAACTAGAAAATATTATTGAGTAAATATTGTCTAAAAATAAGTACAGGTATATGACAATTATTAGACTTGGGGTAGAGCTAATTTCCGTAATGTTAAACTTTCCAAAGTTTAGCGTGTTTAATTAGCTCTAAAAAGTTTCACTGCAACATACAAGAATAAGTAAGAACCAATTTGTAAACGTGGATGTCACCAAATGGGTTCCAGTGATTGACTATACTAAAAACCTTAGTAAGATCAAGGAAAATAGTCATGCAAGGTTTTGAAGAATCTAAAGGGTAGAAAACGTTCTTCAATTAGGTTTGTTATAGCATGTTCTGTCAGTAGAATGTTTTGGAACAGAATCGGTATTGGTTGCTATTTAATATATTTTATTTTTGTAAAAAGACACGAGTTGCAATTTCATGTGTTTTTCAAATAGTTTTGATAAATTTGATAGAATAGTTATAGGTCTATAGTTGCTCAAATTATACGTATTCCTTCTTCAAAAATAGAAACAATTACTTTTTCTTGAAAACTCGAGGAAACTGGCCTTCCAACGAGCATCAATTAATATGCTACATATTATGTCAACATTTTTCTAGAATTGAAATGTTTATGTCACAACTCATATTTACCTCAGTTTTAATTATCAAAATTTAATGGCGTTAGATGTTTCTATTTCTGGTATAGGAAAAAATACAATGTCTTAGAATGGACAACTTCCGATGAATGTGTTAAATCATTATCGTTAAAACTTTGGTCCAAAAAAAAAAAAATGTACACTCATGAAATTTAAAACTTGGACACCACAATTTCTGTAAACAAAAGTTTGCACATTGTGAAGCGGGCTTAAGGGTATCATTTACAATTCTAACAGCAGGTAGTCTCAGCAGGGGTTATCTTATAGAAGGACTGTAGAATGAATCATTACACTAAGCACGTTTTAGAAAATAGGTAATTTACGTTGCTTACTTAATTTTTTCTTTAAAGAATATATTTGAAGGTATCGCTAATTAAACACCATAGCTCGATTAATTATCGAATCAAAATTTTGTTTAGGAAATGTTTACAAAATAAAATTAGAAATAATTTTGATTTAAAAACGTCTACAAGCAATAACTTTTAAATTAAATCAAAAACTAAACATGGTTATTTGGGTTGACTGATTATTACTTATTTTTAAATAAATCTAACCTACTAATTATTGTAAGTTATTAAAAAAATCATTAAACTCTATTCATAATATTTAGTCCTTACAAAATGTATATTTTATGACGTTTCATTTTTTCTGTAGTTAATATAAAAGTGAAAATAAAAACTAAGGCAATTCTTATTGTCAACGTATATATTTAGTTTTTGACAAGAATTTATTACATAATTATAATTAAGATACCAAGTTATAGTTTAAAATTAAATGAAAACTTTTTTTTAAATAAAGGTATTACTATATAAATAAATATAAGAAATCAATAATGGGTGTGACCTCCATTATTATTGATACATTCTTGGAGGCGTCTGCTCATTGACGCTATCAAGGTATCAATATAATTAATATTAATCGTTTCCCATGCGGTATCAATGGCTGCAATTAGTGCATTACGGTTTACTGGTATAAAATTTGGCCCTTGTTGTCTTCGGATAACAGCAAGTATTCGAGCCCAAACATTTTCGATAATGTTAAAATCTGGGCTTTTGCTGGCCAGGGTAACAGCTCCAAGTTATTTTCGTATCCAATTGCGCACAACCCGCGAAGTATGAATAGGGCGTTGTCCTTTAACAACAAAAAATACATTATGAAAATGTTAATTCAACAGATCCCGAACTATTTTTTGGAGAAAGTATAGTGAAATAAGAATACTTACTTGTTGGAAAATATAATTCGTCTGGATAAAACACTTCGACTGAAGGTTTCATAATAGTTTCCAAAATATCTAAATACGCAGCAGAATCAAGACGTCCATCGATAGCCCAACAAACTCCTGGACCCCGCGCGCTAACCCAACCCCACACATTCACAGAAAAATAACCACTTCGTTTTTAGGACATATGTGATTATTTTCGTAACGAGTTCCTTCCATTCTAAAAAACTTTTAGTGGTCCATCGTTGCGGCTATTGAACGTTTTTTCGTCGCTAAAAATCACTCGATTCCAAAATTCTAAAGGTTCGTTCACATATCGCCTTTGCAAATTCCAGACGACGTCTCATATTTTCGTCACTGAGAACTTCTTTCGCAGCAGCATTATACTTCTTTATTCCCATCTCCTTTAATCTTTTTGTGCAGTTATACGGCATCCGGTAAGCCCTGGAGTATGTAGCAAATGGTTGTTCTGTTACGTAATGAAACAACTCGAGATCTTGAGCACGTGTAGATACTTTAGGTCTACCACTTCCGATGGCTCTTTCCAAAGTGTGTTCAAGATTCCATTTTACTCGGTAATGCCCTACGGTGCTTTTTGGTATATCTAACATACGTGAAATTTCACGCACGCTACGGCCCGCCGCTAATTCCGAAACAATCCGCGCTTTCAAATCAGCACCGAGATGAGGTGGCATTTTCATAGCACTTGAAATTTTAAACTAAAATGGAATTTACATTTCTTACTTTATTTATTGGTTCACACTACCCTTCTCAAACAGTAGGTAATTGTTTATTTATTACATACTTCTAATGACCAATGTAACAACCCTTAGAGCAATATGACTCAAAGGAAGTAAATTAAACAAGCAAAGATATTCTATTGTTATTGAAACTTATTCATAAAGTAAAAGCCATTTCCTTACAATGCTAATAGACAGGATTTACCTTTAAGTATTAAGATTGCAATAGAGGGACTTATAAACTTTCTAAAATATCTAATTATAAATATTTACACTGCAATTGCGCTTTTTCCTTAATAATTTCTTAGCAATAACATACACGTTCTTGGTTTTAAGTTGTCATAAATTTGATATGATATAAATTTGTGTTTCTAATATTACATCACAAACTAATTCTTTATTCTTGCCAAAAATTGTTGCTTATAGTTGTAAAGCTTCGTATTACACTGTTATGTTTTAAATTAAACGAGATGTATATCATTATTTATTTATTTAATTCCCATTTAATGTTTATTGAACGGCGATTCAATTCATACTGCTCGAGTATATTTGATAGCGCAATGTTATTAAAACCTGCATGCGTATATTATACATACAAAATAAATATTACATCCTAACACCCCCAAACTTAAATAAAAACATATTGTTAACAAGAGATGAATTAATAACGTCCGTATCCTTTAACTCGTGGTCTTAAGTTATATTTAGATTCCAAAACCATTTCACTGGATTCACTACTAACCTCACTATTCGCAGCTTTGTTATTATCCGAAATTACAATGTCTTCCTGGTTATTACTATCATTGTTTGAAGTAGTAATAGGAATTGAAAATCTTTTGGTTTCGCACGATCTAATTTGATTGGAATGACGTCTTACACAATTACTATCTCCAATTGCTACATCATACATTACATTTCCCTCTTTATTATTAATAAATCCTTCCTTCCAAGTAGGTGCAGCTGAATTCTCATAAGATTTAACTAACACTTTTGTCCAATTTTAAATTCCTTTAATTTATCAGAAGTCAATTTTGGAACCTTACAAGTATCTTTCGGTAACAACAAACTAAATCGCGTTCTTAATTCACGGTTAAACATCAAATTAGCTGGAGTTTCTCCAGTTGTTGCATGCTTCGAAATACGATAATCGAACAAAAACTGTTGTAAAGCTAAATCTAAATTTTTATTGCTATCTTGAGCTTTTTAATGGCATTTTTATAGTTTTTACATTAATTTCAGCTGCGCCATTACTTGCAGGATGATACGGTGGACTAAATATTTGTACAATACCATTATTCCTTAAAAAGTCTTAAATTCTAAAGACGTGAATGGTGGTCCATTATCGGAGACAACAGTTTCTACTAAACCAAATCGGGCAAATAAAGATCGCAAACAATTTATTGTTATTGCTGCCGTAGTATTCTTTAATTTAAACACTTCCAACCACTTTGAATGTGCATCGGTAACAATAAAAATTTGAAATCCCAATCGGCCCTAAGAAATCAATATGTATCCGTCTCCATGGTCCTTCCGGCCTGGGCCACGCACATATTGGATTTCTAGTAGGATTAGGTAAGTATTTTTTACAAATTTTACACGTTTTAGATACATTTTCGATATCCGAGTCCATGAATGGCCACCAAAAATACGATCGTGCTACTGACTTCATTTTATTCATTCCTAAGTGCGATAAGTGTAAATCGGTTAAAATTAATTTTCTTAAATTTGTGGAATTATTACACGATATCCCCATACAATACAGCCTTGTTCTAAGTGCAATTGATCACGTTTCTCGTAAAATGATAATAATTGTTTATCTGCACATTCGTGTTTTCGAAATTCGTGCCATCCGTGTAAACAGAAACCATAAACCCTATTCAGAATTAAATCCTTGCGAGTTTCAACTGCTAATTTCTTATAATCTATTGGTAACGTTTCTTCAATGTAGTAGAAATTACCTAGATCTGGAGTATCTTTTTATTTACTTTTAGAGGCAATCGCGATAAAAATCGGCGTTAGCGTTACTTTCGGAATTTATGAATTTTATTTCATATTGATAAGCGGACAATAATATTGCCCAACGCTGTAATCGACTAGCCGCCATTACGGGAATGCCCTTTTGCTACCAAAATTGTTACTAACGGCTTATGATCGGTAAGTAATGTAAAACGACCGTATAAGTACTGATGAAACTTTTTTATTCCAAAGACAATAGCGAGTGCTTCTTTATCAATTTGTGAATAATTTTTTCACTTTTTAACAGAGTACGAGAAGCGTACGCAATAGGCCTGCTATCACCATTTGGAAATAAATGAGAAATTACTGCACCCAATCCATAAGCGCTAGCATCACAAGCTAGTGTCAAAGGTAATACTTTGGCGAGACTAATTCATTTTTTACAGAATCAAATACGACCTGACATTCATTACTCCAGTTCCAGTTTACATCTTTTCTCAATAATTTATGCAATGTATACAATTTAGAACTTAAATTAGGAATAAATTTACCATAATAATTGATTAAACCTAAAAATGCTTTTAACTCTGTTACATTTGTTGGTATTTTTGCATTTAAGATAGCTTCAATTTTATCTTGCGAAGCATTCAAACCTTGTGCATTTATTGTATATCCTAGATAAGTAATTTCGGACTGAAATAAACAACACTTATCTTTTCTAACTCTTAAACCGTTCTCTCGTAATTTATTAAATACGATCTTTTAAATTTTGAAAATGCTCCTCTTCATTCCGGCTAAGTCACCAAGATATCGTCCAGAAAAATTGCTACTTTTTACCACCACAAAAATCTGATCGATAACTTGTTGAAAAAATACCTGGGGCCGGATGATATACCATATGAAAGGCGATTGTAAACAAATAATCCTTTATGAGTATTTATTGTGACAATTTTTTTGATTCATCGTCCAATTCAATTTGCGCGTAAGCTTGTGATAGGTCAATTTTACTAAAAAGTTTTCCATCTTGCAGACTTGAAAAAAATAGAATCAATTCTTGGCAAAGGATATTTGTTTACATACAAATTTGGATTCACCGTGATTTAAAAATCGCCGCATATGCGTATCTGACCGTCTTTCTTAATAACTGGTACAATCGGAGTTGCCAATCATTGTATTTACAAGAGATAAAATATTTAAATTCTATCAATTTATTTATTTCGATATCTACCTTTTTTTTTAGACTAAACGGTAATGGACGGGCCCTACACACCTGAACAACAAACCGAGCAACAAACATAACAACGAACCGAAAGTCAAACAGAACGACAAACGATCTTTTATGATTTCCACAATCCGAACAACAAACGGAACGTTTGTGCTGTTCCATAATTATTTTCAGTAGTTTTCAGTTCATATATATTTATTATTGAGAAGAGAAAATTGCTGGAAAACAAGAAGATAGTGCCAACCAAATTTTTACGCACAAAGAAGAGTAAAAATTATAATTTACTTCTGCTTTTTTTTATTTTGGAAATTTCCCGCCCAAATGATGCTAATAGGGACATCATTTTTTCTTGCATTCTTAAACACTGATTAATTTAAAACATTTTTCTTCTGTCAACTCCATAATATTACCTAAAACACAACAAACCCACAAAAGGGAGGACAAAAATAAATAATTTAATTCTCCCGCATAAGTTTGTTCGCCGTTTTGTTTAGATTCGTCCAAACCTGCAAACGCATTCGCGCGCATTTTCTTTGATGTCGGAGAAAAACCGACAAGTTGTAGGAACGCCGCAAACCGTTCGTGGAACAATCAGGACTTGCGAATCTGTTCTAAAATTCGTACGTAGCACCGTCCAAATTAATGTTCCGATTGCCGTTCGGTTCGTTGTTCTGTTTGTTCCTCGGTTTGTTGTTCAGGTGTGTACGAAGCTTTCACAATAAGCATATTAATATGAACTATATCTTATGAAAGGAGAGTTATGTAACTATAATTAACGACTTAACGTTACGTTAGTAGATTCCATTTACTATTTACACATATTTTCTTGGAACATTCGATAATTAACTATCGGGATATGATGACCCTATACTTCGCAGGTTGTGCGCAACTGGATACAAGCAAATAACTTGGAGCTGTTACCCTGGCCAGCAAAAAGCCCAGATTTTAACATTATCGAAAATGTTTGGGCTCGAATACTTGCTGTTATCCGAAGACAACAAGGGCCAAATTTTATACCAGTAAACCGTAATGCACTAATTGCAGCCATTGATACCGCATGAGAAAGATTAATATTAATTATATTGAGGTCACACCCATTATTGATTTCTTATATTTATTTATATAGTAATACCTTTATTTAAAAAAAACGTTTTCATTTAATTTTAAACTATAACTTGGTATCTTAATTATAATTATGTAATAAATTTTTGTCAAAACTAAATATATACGTTGACAATAAGAATTGCCTTAGTTTTTATTTTCACTTTTTATATTAACTACAGAAAAAATGAAACGTCATAAAATATACATTTTGTAAGGACTAAATATTATGAATAGAGAGTTTAATGATTTTTTTTAATAACTTACAATAATTAGTAGGTTAGATTTATTTAAAAATAAGTAATAATCAGTCAACCCAAATAACCATGTTTAGTTTTTGATTTAATTTAAAAGTTATTGCTTGTAGACGTTTTTAAATCAAAATTATTTCTAATTTTATTTTGTAAACATTTCCTAAACAAAATTTTGATTCGATAATTAATCGAGCTATGGTGTTTAATTAGCGATACCTTCAAATATATTCTTTAAAGAAAAAATTAAGTAAGCAACGTAAATTACCTATTTTCTAAAACGTGCTTAGTGTAATGATTCATTCTACAGTCCTTCTATAAGATAACCCCTGCTGAGACTACCTGCTGTTAGAATTGTAAATGATACCCTTAAGCCCGCTTCACAATGTGCAAACTTTTGTTTACAGAAATTGTGGTGTCCAAGTTTTAAATTTCATGAGTGTACATTGTAAAGCGAACGATTGTAGATAGTAAGTTTAGTGATAGTGGGAATGCCTGGGCGTTAAAAATATTATTAAATAAATGTACGTTGTGGCATTCAGTCTTTTATTTATGCATTAGGTAAAAATTACACAAAAATAAAATTAGTTATTACATTTGTTTAAAACAATTTTTAACGACATTCCAGATGTGTTTAGGTGGGTTTTTGTCTTTCAGTAAATTTTAATAGAGTATGATCAACACCTTTAGAGAAACGTAGAAAAACGCATTTTTAAACTGGATATAGATGCAGTAATGATTGTTTGCCAACTTTTGTTTATAACCTCTTTGTTTTTCCTTAAGCATCCAATTTTGTTTATTTCTTATTCTACAAACAGTTTTTTTAACTATCCGCTGCCTGTATTAAACTTAGTTAGTTACTTTTAATTATTAATTTCTATGTTATATTAATATAATCAATCTAGTTCTTTATATAATGTGCGACGTAATTACACTTAATAAATAAAAACAATCGGACAAGGCAGTTTCTTTAAAATAAAGTTTTTATATTGAGAAGCGGCTTACAAGTATCACTAGTATTTAATAGAAGGTGGTTGGTAAATACCTTCCAGCAGAGATTACCTTTATGAATAAGTTATGTCTCACATAATATCTATATTACGATGTTATTCTGCATCCCAGAGTCCAGAATTGATGTTTAAAAGTAGTCCCACTATGTTTTCCATGTAAATAAACCCCAAATCTTGTAAATCTGTAGAAATCGCTGATGACCGGAAACATTGTTGCATCTGTTAGGTATTTGACCTAAATTATCCATGTTTCCAAAAGTTAAAATCAATTAGTTATGATTCTCCAGCAGTTTCCAAATGTCGAATCCAGCACCAAATCCTAGATAAAAACAAAATTAGTAATAGAAAAATTATAATAAAATTTAACGAAATACAAAAATTCATACTACTATGTGTGTGGATAGACTAAATGTTTCTAACGTAAAAGTAGTGTAGAAACATAAATCTATGAGAAAAACAGTCCGAGAAAGTCAAAAACCAAAATTAATTAAGAAAACGCTAATTACAAGACAGGTTAGGATAACGCAAAAGTTCAACACCTGATATTTTTATGGGGCAGCAAAATTTATGCAAAACATATACAATGGGAGTAATTACCCTTTAATTAATTAAGATAAAACCAATTAGACTTCTGGAAAATTAATAGCAAAATTGTTGGAAGTAAGCGAGAAGTTGAAAAAATTGTTATTTAAACTACTAATATAGTGAGATCAAGGAATGAAAAATGATAAATATGGTCGCAAACCGACGCCAAGTTCTTTTAGTATCAGATCGTGTAAAATAACGACGGCTAAAAATTTAATGAAATTAGAAAGAGAGTTGAATGTGACGTTACAAGTGTAATTCTAAGTGAGAAAAACTAAATTTGAAGTAATGCAAAAAGTAAAACAAGTTCCCTTAAAAAGAAACACAGAAACGTTAAGTGAATTATTATGAAAGCACCGAATAAAATTAAACGTTAATTAATTAACATAGTAATTTTAATTATAATACGTACAATAAATCACGTGTTCGTTAAAGTTGTAAAATTAAGTGCTGTGCCACGTGAACTTTTGCTAACAAGTTAAGGGTTGAAAAAGAAGACCTAAACGAGGGCGGCAGTTGCAGATCTAAACCAACAGGGCAGTTGAGTCGAGATAACTTGAAAAGATACAAGACGACAAAATCCAAAAGACAACAATTGAAGTTACTTTACCTGTACTAATGACCAAGGTTAGTTGTTTATTGTAGTAGTTTTAATTTAGTTTTTAACCTAATTTGCGTAAAGAATTTGTCGCATACATTTAAATCACTTGTTGAATGTTCCGAGAGAACATTATGGAATGCGATAAAACGTATTAGCAAAATTTTAAATCGCTGTTGCACGATTTAAATTTAATAAAACAAAATTCTCTTTTATATTCTTGTATGTGTGTAAATAAAGAATTTTATTTCATAGTTACGGTGTGGTTTAAATCTTATGGTAACATTGTTAGAATTAGTTCAGAGTGATATTAAGCTAACAGGAGATAAAGATTTATTATTCCTGGTAAAATACAGAGAATTATTATTTGTTTTCCTTTTTATGGGTTTCTGGTTTCTGTTTAAAACTTAGTATTATAAATTTTATCTAAAGCACATTTTCTCAAAATTTTATTTAAATGCGTTTTTCTGAAACGTATATTAGTGCAACCGGTTAGTTTTGTGTTGGTTTACATATATATTGGGGCGGAACGTGTCTAGATTTATGCTGGTACTTTTTCTTTTCATTTCTAACCCGTACCGCTTTTGGTTTTAAACGGTTTTGAATGGGCGAAAAGCGTAAAATTTTTAATCGCGTATATCTCGGAAACTGTTAGGAGTACGGGATTAGCTTTTATGTCAAAAGTTGATCGCACATAGTCCTCTACCCGACGGAACCAAAATTGATAAAAAAGTTTCAAAATTCGATTTCGAAACGATTCGCCGGTTCAAAAAACTGAGCGGAGGGGTGCAGACCTATCACGTTTTGATTTAGGTAGGTGCCGAACCCCGAATTCGTAACCCTAGACTTGGAAAATAAATTTTCCCCGTTGCCGCCCCCAAAGCGGTGTTCGGCGCACGATAGTTTGCCGTCCGCCCTCGAACCGTCAATTTCGATTTGGTCGTGGGCGTTTGTTTTAGCGATTTTGTTTTTTGCCATTTTATCTTTTTTGACCATAAGATCGTCTTTTCTCTTTAGTTATTTTTAAACGCACAATTATGAGACGTAGCGATAATAGTAAGTAAAATTTTTCAATTTGCCTAGAACATTAAGAGAAAGTCAATTTTTTCATAAAGTTTTTTGACATTTTTTTTGGGTCACAATATGAAATTGAAAATGTGTCAATTTTTGAGGTTTTTGAATTTTTCACCCATTTCTTCATATTCAATGACCTTGAACCCATGAGAGGTATTGATGTTCAAAAAGTTTGGAAGCTAATAACAAAGCATCGTTTAAATTTCGAATATGATATAACTTGAATATGACTTTTTAATAATGTTTTGACATTTTTTAGACCAATAATTTTACGTTTTATGAAAATTGTCTTGTACAAAATTAAAGATCAGTCTTTTCCGATCGTAAATGTGTTTTTAAAATTTAAACTATAACGCTTGTAATGCAAAAACGATTTTGAGACGCTATCGTTTTTCAAAATTTTCACCCGTTTTGTCCTTTCCATTGCAACTTTCATCCTTAAAACCCACTGTGACTAGACCAATTACTAAGTTTGGGAAATACAATTTTTAGAATTATCAGGGACATTAATTGGAATTCCTTTTATAAAGATGATATAGATGCTAATACTAAATGTAGCATTTTCCAGAATATTCTTTAATCTACCTTTGAAATTTGTTTTCCAATCATAAACAAGAGATCTGTATCTAAAAGTTCTACTAATACTTGGTTCAATGAGAAGCTAAGAAGAATGAGATCCGAAACACATAATGAAAAGAGCTCCATAGGTTAAAATTAAGTCTTAGAAAGAAGTGCCAGCACAAGAAATTCATATTGCTAAAATTAATGCAAATGATAACTTTGTAAAAACATCTACTAATCAGATTAAAGCTGTGTAGACGCTGATTAATAAAACAAACTGTATAAACGCCAAATTAAGTAATATTGGATCTGATTAGTGCGGAAGATTTTAATAATAATTTCTTAAGCGTGCCAAGTACAACAATTACGAATAGAGTGCAAAAATCTCATATAGTAAATGACATTAATATTAATTCTACATTAAATTTTGAGTTTAAACCAATTTTAAGAGATGTTATTAAAAATTAAAAAACAAATACCAAGGATGTGTATAGATTAACTTCTAATCTTATTATAATAATCTTGGATGTTATAGTTATTTCTCTAACGAAAATTATAAAACAATTGTATTACAGAAGGAGTTTTCCCAGATTGTTTAAAATTAGCAAAACTTATTCCGAATTATAAAAATGGTGATATTTATAATAAAAACAATTATAGACCAATAGCATTGTTACCAATTATATCTAAAGTTTTTTAAAGTATTATCTGTACAACTTGTAAACTTAGTTTGAAAACAAAATTTATTATACCAACATCAGTATGTTTATAGAACTAAATAGCTCTGGCTACTGATGCACTTTATGCGCTTCTTGATCAGTGTTGTGATGCGCTGAATAAGTCTTAAGAATATTAATTAAACTACAGATTTTTCCAATAAATTAAATTTTTGGGGTTTTGTGTAGATTCTTAAGCTTATTCCAAAAATTAAATAAATCAATCTTACTTATTAAGAAATTTAAATTGTTGTGTTTCTCAATTTATACTAATCAAATCATAACTATGCACATTTTTATTGCCATTTGCATACGGCATATTGGGTTGGGGTCATTCTGTTATTTGGGCATAGAATCTTTTGCATTACAACGCAGAGTCCTTAGAATAATATGTATATTGGTTATGCGAAGGATTGCAAAACACATTTTAAAAATTTGAAAATACTTACATTTCCATGTTTTTATATATATATATATATATATATATATATATATATACAGTGTGTCTACTTAACTTGACTCATATGGGAAACTTTTTTATTATTAGTTTTAGGAAAAAAGTTATTCTTTCATAAAAAGTTCTGCATTATCTAAAACCTAAAATGCAATTATTATATATTTCTTAATTTAAGTCGTATATTAAGTTTGTCAAAAATATTAATCTTACTCAAGAGTAAAGTACCTTTACTTTTTACAATACAGAAAATTTTTATAAAGTAAAGTTATTTAAAAATTAAAAGTTATATTCAATTATGCAATTACAGCTATTTAGCATGAAAATTAAGATTTGGTGATTATTTACTATTCATTCCGTATTAATATATCTGGCTTGGTACAATTTAATATAATCTAGGATGCTCTGACATGAAGTATTTGACAGTGAACGTCAGAGTGAGTTAGTTTTATAAAATTACAGTAAAAATGGCAGCTTTACTGACTTGTGAAGAAAAATAGTTTTAATTGTTGGAGAAAATTACAAAACACATAGAGAGGCAGCAAATATTTTCAACAACAGACATCCGCATAGAAACATCGGGTATTCAACAGTTACCAAAATAAATAAGAAATTCAAGACCAATGGAAGTGTTAAAAATAAGTTTAATAATAAACGTATAAAACGGGTTGCCAATGAAGACACTGAGTTGGAAGTGATGCTTTCTGTCTTAGAGGAACCAAAAATCTCATTACGCAAAAGGGCTCTCTAATCACAGTACTTCGGCAAAAAAAGATACAGTGGCAAATATTTTAAAACGTTATAAATAGCATGCATACAAACCTCAATTCGTACACATTACATTACCAAGGGATTACGATGTTCCGATTTGAATACTGCGCTTTGATTTAAGGAAATGTGATGAAGACCCGTTTTTCGTAAGAAGTATAATTTTTCCGATAAAGCCACATTTTCATCCAACGGAACTGTCTCATCACAAAATTGTTGCTAGTAATCAGTAATCCAAATTTTGTAATAAAAAGTCGTAGCCAATATTCGTTTAAAACGAACGTATGGTGTGGTGTTAAAAAATAAATTAATTTGACCCTTTTTTTATCGACAATCGTTAAATGCCGCACGTTACTTACAATTATGTAGAAAATCAAGTAAGTGATTTTTGGACAAACTTCCGTTACAAGAACGTATGAAAATTTGGTTCCAACAAGACGGTGCCTCCATCCATAGTACCGCAAACGCTAGAGTACTGCTTGAAAATATGTTTAATAGAAAGGTGATTCACAGGTATTCAGATATTTTTGGCCTCCCAGGTCTCTTGGATTTAACTCCCTTGACTTTTTTTATGGGGTTACTTAAACAGCAGGTTTACCAGCGAGGACCATTTGATGATGTAGACCATTTGGAAAAAGATTATTTCTTGAGGAATGCCAAAAAATTACTCCAAATATTATACGGAAAATAATAAAAGAGTTTGAGAAAAGAACAATTACCTGTTTAGAAAGAGAAGGTGGATATGTCGAAGCTTAATTATTATGCATAGCATTATGTATTTAAATGCAGATTGTCCAAATACATTAACAAATAGAGTGTTATCATATTTTTTATACATATACTTTATAATGTAAATGTAAATAATCACCAAATCTTAATTTTCATGCTAAATAGCTGTAATTGTATATTTGAATATAACTTTTAATTTTAAACAACTTCACTTCATAAAATTTTCTGTATTGTAAAAATAATGGTACTTTACTCTAGAGTAATATTAATATTTTTGACAAACCTCGTATACGGCTTAAAATAAGAAATATTTGATGATTGCATTTTGGTTTTAGATAATGCAGAACTTTTTATGAAGAATGACTTTTTTTTCCTAAAACTAATAATAAAAAGTTTCTCATATGAGTCCAACTTAAGTAGACACACTGTATATATATATATATATATATTTGTAATAAAAAATCTTTGGGGTTTAAAAAGACGTGTAATTAAATTAAATAACATTATAACGTTTCTGCCACGCTAATACGCAGCTTTTTCAAGTAATTAATAAAACAACATATAACCACTAGCTATTACGTATCGGTATCATGGTAATGTTGCTTTTGTATATTTTAAGCTGTACTACTTGTTGGATATTTAGAGATCTTCATCCTGGAGGTAAAGTTAATAACGGCTTCCAAGTGTTGGGTAAACCTCTTCATCATCCTGTTTATTAATCGCAACTAGGACGTCTTTCTATCTCAATTTGTTTTCTAATGAGGCGGTTACATAAATATTTTCTCCTGTTCAGCATTCTTTGTAGCTTGAATTTTATGGTCCTGTTTGGTGATGATGTTCAGCTAGAGAATAAGTTAAACATCTTTTTCGGACTACTAGTTTGTGTCTTCTCTTCGCACCAGAAATACGTCCGATTGGTTTGTCCAACGTAAGAGATGTTACATCCTCCGCAAGGAATTTCGTAAATGCCTTGACTTCTAAAGGAATAATATCTACATAGGGAACGGAGGAAAGACTTAATTTCATTAACAGGTACAGAAACTACTGTATATTGTGTTTCTGTAGAATATTACTTATCTTCTCTGTAGTACTTTTTGTACGGGATTGATACAGTAAACGTCCTCTTATTGTAACTTCGTTGTCACTTCTTTGTTTCATCTTTTCGCTTTCATAACATGATGACGTGAAAAACCATTTTGTTCAAAACTTGATTCAGAAGATTCATTTCTTCGTGTATATGCTCGCTGTCTGTTAGTCTAGCAGATCTAATTAATAAGGTTTTTTAAACAGAATTTAAATGTTGTGGATGATGATGTGAATTAGCATGTAGGTATCTATTGGTATGAGTTTGTTTTCTATACACTGTATGTCCTAAACTTCCGTCTGGTTTCCTAATTAGTAACACACGTTAAGAAAAAGATAGTTTTCCGTTAACTTCTACTTGGCAGTAAATTTAATTTGTGGATGAATATTATTTAAATAATTTAAAAAAGTTAGTAGTGCTTCATTACCATGTGGCCATATGGAAAAATATCATCAACATATCGTAACCAAAGTTCTGGTTTGTTGGAAGATTCTTAAAAAATTCAACACATTTTATAAATATTATTAGAGGTCGTAAATTAAAACCTACAGATATCATGGTCAGCTTTGACGTTGAGTCCTTGTTTACTAAAGTTCCAATAGAAGAAACTCTTAATATTCTAGCAAACAAACATATGTTAACACCTGATGTTGTTCTGTTAACTAAACATTGTTTAACCAACACATACTTCTTATACGACTCTAAGAAAGATAAACAAACTAAAGGAGCACCAATGGGATCACCTATCTCACCTGCAATTGCTAATTTATTTATGGATAACTTTAAAACAAATGCAATTCAAGAAACTTCCAACAAAACCAGAACTTTGGTTACGATTTGTTGTTGATATATTCCTCCATATGGCCACATGGTATTGAAGCATTACTAGCTTTTTTAAATTATTTAAATAATATTCATCCACAAATTAAATTTACTACCGAAATAGAGTTAACGGAAAACTACCTTTTCTTGACTTGTTACTAATTAGGAAACCAGAAACAAGTTTAGGACATACAGTGTATAGAAAACAAACTCATACCAATAGATACAACTACATGCTAATTCACATCATCATCCACAACGATTTAAATTCTGTTTTAAAAACCTTATTAATTAGATCTGCTAGACTAACAGACAGCGAGCATATACACGAAGAAAATGAATCTTCTTGAATCAAGTTTTGAACAAAATGGTTTTTCACGTCATCATGTTATAAAAACGAAAAGAATGAAACAAGGAAGTGACGACGAAGTTAACAATAAGAATACGTTTACTGTATCAATCCCGTACTTCAAAGGTACTACAGAGAAGATAAGTAACATTCTAAAGAAACACAACATACGAGTAGTTTCTGTACCTGTTAATAAAGTTAAGTCTTTCCCTCCGTTCCCTAAAGATATTATTCTTTAGAAGATCAAGCAATTTACGAAATTCCTTGCGAAGGATGTAACATCTCTTACGTTGGACAAACCAATCGACGTATTTCTGCAGAAGAGAAGAACACAAACTAGCAGTCCGAAAAGGATGTTTAACTTATTCTCTAGCTGAACATCATCACCAAACAGGACATAAAATCGATTTTGAAAATACAAGAATGCTAGGAAAAGAAAAATATTTATGTAACCGCCTCATTAGAGAACAAATCGAGATAGAAAGACGTCCTAGTTGCATTAATAAACGAGATGATGGAAAAGATTTACCTAACACTTGGAAACCGTTATTAACTTTGGTAAATATACAGCAAAGGGAACCACCTCCGATCGCCTTCTAATAGGTACGTTGGACGCGGCTTCCGATGCGGAACAACTTTCCTCCTGACATAATTGGGGGTCACGTCGGTAAAAAGATATTCACGATTAAAGATGTGTTGCTGTATATTTACCCCGATCGCACCTCCCAACCAACACCGTTTTCCTCAAACCACATGCAAACATGTAATTTTTTTAAGAAAGAAAATTGTAATAACTGTAACCTACCAACCAACACCGTTCACCCCCGTTCATACAGCAAAGGGGACCCACCTCCGATGACCTTAAATTTCACATATATTGTCAAGGACACCACTCCCGAGCAACTTGCAAGTAATTTTACTCGGCGGTCATTGTTTTGTTAAAAAAGTTATTAACGAATAAAATTAATGTGATTAGTTAAGGTCTACTACGCTCTCTAAACGTAGAATATTAATGAAGTAAGAATAACAGCAATAACCTGTAAACGATCTCTAAACAAGTGTTGGAGATAGAGTAAGTGTTCTCATAATAGAAGACATCTCGAATGTACACGGTGTGGTACAATTGAGATTCCATTGTACGGCTGTTATCACCACCTTCATTTGTTAATAACTTTTAAGAAACAATGACCCCGAGTAAAAATTAC
This sequence comes from Abscondita cerata, assembly GCA_030710515.1. Classification (NCBI taxonomy): domain Eukaryota; kingdom Metazoa; phylum Arthropoda; class Insecta; order Coleoptera; family Lampyridae; genus Abscondita; species Abscondita cerata. The sequence continues at coordinate 22,692 of JALBCR010003443.1, read as the reverse complement.
TTTGCAAGTTACTGGGAGGGTGTCCTGTTTCGACAATATGGTAAAGACGTCGAATGTACAAAGTGTCATGCTATTCAAATTACAATATTTATCACATCTTTAATGGTGAATATCTTTTTTTACCGACGTGACCCCCAATTATGTCGAGGGAAAAGTTGTTCCGCATCGGAAGCCGCGTCCAACGCACCTATTTAGAAGGCGATCGGAGGTGGGTCCCCTTTGCTGTATATTTACCTTAACTTACCTCAGGATAGAAGACCTCCAAATATCCAACAAGTAGTACAACAAAATATACAAAGCAACATTCCCATGATACCGATGCGTGTTAGCGTGGCGAAACGTTGTAATTATTTAATAATTATTACAGTGTTTAAACCCAAAGATTTTTTATTACAAACATGTTTACACGTGAAAGAATAAAGCATTATAATACAATTGTCAACTCTATATTAAGAAAAATGATCATAATTTTGGAACGCACATTGGATAACCATAATTACTTAACTAGAGCAAGAAATGACGTCTACATTAAGTCAATTCGTTTAAGTCGATTACAAAGTAGGTGTTAATTACTAGGCAATTAAATTTCACTATGCTCTACCTTTGGATATTAGACAATTGCAATACGTTACTTTTAAAAATAAAATAAAATGTGTCTTGCAAACAAATGCGTACTATTCTATAGAAGAATACCTCGATAACGTTAATGAGAATTGTCTGCTCTAGGTACAAATAATTTATTACAATAGTAATTTTGACTTGTGTAAACCGTTTTAGGTAATCATAAATAAAGCATTATTATTATTATTTTTTATTTTTTTTTTTTTTTTAAGGAAGCTTGGATTGCATCGAGATAGGTTAAATTATCTTCAAATACTGGTTTCACTTTATACAGTCGTCTCTGGACACTAAACTGTGGACATTCACAAATTAATGTGTGATCGTAAGCGTTTACGTTAGACATTTGGCATCGATCCTGCCAATTGTCTAATATTTTGTTTTTAATTGCGTGTTTGAAGTCTTTTCGTTTCACCAGCATTACGTCTTCCACTATACCTGAGGTTGCGTATCAGGGGCAGCTTTGTTGGCTCCTCGTCATTTCCCATCACACCAATGTGACTGGGAGTCCAGATGAAAGTTATTTTATAGGTCTCCTGGAGGTGCTTGACTAGTGCCTGTATATTTTGCGTTATTGGATCCCTAGAACATATATCCTTCACTCCCAACAAAACACTCAGAGCAATTGGTAACTATAACGCATTTATCCACATCTACACATATGGAGCAGTAGAGAAGAGCCTGCCAGATGGCGTACTGTTCCGCCGAGTATATAGATGTGCACTTGTCCAGCGTCCACGAATGGGCAATATTATTTACGTAAATTGCACAACCTACACCCTCTTTAGTTTTTTGAGCCGTCTGTGTAGGTTTGCTCCCGAGATTTGTAACATAGTTCGTTAAACTCCTGGTGATATGACGTCTCTGGTAGATGTCGTAAAATAATTATGGTACGTATATCGGATACAGTCCACGGAGGTATCTCGTTCGGTCCCTCGTTAATTAATGTAGGAATATGCATATCCATCGAGTTCATACATTCCTGGAAACTTACCCCACAAGGTCTAGTTATGGTCGGACGTACTGTATAGTCATTTAAAGATCGAAAGAAAAATTTGTAATTTGGATGATGTGGATGTGCTCTTATCATGGTCATGTGTAACCAGCTGTTAGGATGTCTCTTCTCTGATATAACGACGTTGATCCCGTCTCGCAGTACAAGCTTTCTACCAGACTGGTAGGAAAGAGCCCCTAAACAGCGAAGTCTTAAATGGTGAATCGTATCCAATTTGCCCAAACGACTTTTGACGTGCTGACGCGTGGTACACGATGCATCCATAGTCTAATCGTGATAACAACGATAGCCCTATAGATTCGAATCAATGTTATAGGTTGTGCTCTCCATTTAGTATAAGCTAAAATTTTGATGACGTTCATTGCTCTCTACATTTTTTCGTTATCAAAGATATGTGCAATCCCCGGTTAGTTTGATATCAAAAACCATTCCTAAAATTTAACATGAGGTTGGCACCTAATGATACGGTCGTTTATGAATAGCACCGGATCGTAGTGTGGTTTTCTAGCCTACAAAAGTGGATGGTGTTAGTTTTCTCTTCAGAAAATACGAAACCAAGATTTTCTCCATTTTTAATTATTTTATTATAGACTCCTGCAGCTTACGTGTTATCACCCCTACAGTTTTACCCGATAACATAATGGCCAGGTCATCGACATATAAACACTTATGGACACACGGATCTATATGAAGCCAAGTCATTTAAAGCAACAGCAAACAGAGTACAACTCAGGGTAGATCCTTGAGGTACGCCGTTTTTTAAACCCGAAAAGATGATAGGTGATTCCCCACTTACTCTGAAACGACGATATGTAAAGAACGATTTTACAAATTTGAGCATGTTGCCCCTAATTCCGTAGCTGTGTAGTTTTTGTAGTATTCCATGTCTCGATGTCATGTCATATGCGCTCTTTATGTCAAAGAACACCGCGACCAGATGTTCCCGATTTTTAAAGGAATCCTGAATATGGTTTTACTAATAATACGATGTGGTCTAGGGTCGATCTGCTTTTACGAAAACCCGCCTGATAGAAAGCTAACAATATATTCTTTTCTAGGAACCATTGCAACCTACTGCTAACCATTTTTTCCAGCAGCTTCCCTATGCAGCATGTAAGACTTATAGGCCGATAGCTCGCTGGGGAGTGCGATCTTTAGATTCTTTCAGGATAGGCACTACAACGGCTTTTTTCCATTCCATCGGGTAAGTGCCTTCATTCCAAAGGTTGTTATAAAGTTCTAATAACTTTTCATTCATTTTAGGTGTCAGGTGTTTTAAAATTTCGTTTGAGATAGTGTCTGCGCCGGGGAGATGATAACTTCAAGACATTTAAAGCAGCATTAAGTTCCTGAATGGTGAAAGGTAAGTTGTAGTCTCCGATTTTGTTCGAATAGGTATCTAGTTCAGTTTCTCTTTCCTGTTTAGTGTCGATAAAGGTTTGGCTTGTAGTTCGAGATAAGCTGACGCTTTGGAAATGAGTAGCTAAGGCTTCCGCTATTTCTCCTACGTCTTCCAACCGTCAATGATCGTTTACCTTAATACAAGTAATAATATTTATTTCAGGCCTACCAACCACAGCCTTGACTTTTCTCCATACATCCCTCACGTTTGCGTCTGATGTAATTGACGACGTGTATGCGTTCCAGATATTGCGCTTGCATTTTAAGACGACTATTCTCGATTCCACCCTGGCTTTTTAAAAGTAATTAAATTTGCAAGAGTGGGCTCTTTACGAAAGCGATTAAAAGCTTTTTTTTTGCAGAAATTGCCTGCTCGACCTGCGGTACACCACAAGGTACAAAACCGTTTAACAATACCACCTGCAGTTTTTGAAATGCTGTTATTTGCAGCTTTTATAATTGTTTGTGTTATGTTGTTTAAACTTGGGGATTCTGGTGGCAGCAAGTGTTCTCGGAATTTGTTCCAGTCTGCCTTCTCAGTTTTTCATCTAGGCTGACATATTGTACTGATTTCGGCTTGTCGGTTCTATCACAATGGGAAAATAATCACTATTATACAGGGTGCCAGAAAACTCTCCTGACAAACGAAGACCGAGATTCCTCAGATAATTTTAAGACAATTTAACCCAATTCACTAAGTCGAAAAATGCTTCCCAAGGGAGCTAGAGCTCTTTGAAGATGGCGCCTGGTAAAGTAAAAATAAAAAGATAAACTTCAAGAACGACAACAATTTTACAATGAAAAAGGTAGGTTTTACTTTTTGTTGGCAGTTCAGAGCCAACTAGTTCAAAAATTATAAATTTAACTTTAATGACAAAAAACGAAAATTTTCAAATCCATTTTTCTAGAAAACGGTGTATCCTAATCACTTAAAGTAAGAGTACCTTTTAGTACTAGAATACCTGAAAATTTAATAATCTAGTGTCACAAATGCTTAAAAGTTAAAGACAAAAAGTTATAAGTTAAAATTACCGTTGACCTACCCAAAACGGACGCCTATGACCTGGTACTAGAAATTTGCAATTAAAAGGAATCGATTTATCTCTAAAAGGTAAATAAGCATACCAGTTTTTGTTTTTCTAAGTAGAAGCGTTCTGGAGGTATTTAAAAAAACTATTTACAATGCGCCATCTTCAAAAAGCTCTAGCTCCCTTAGGAAGCATTTTTCGAACTGGGTGAATTGGGTTAAATTGTCTTAAAATTATCTGAGGAATCTCCGGTCTTCGTTTGTCAGGAGAGTTTCTGAACACCCTGTATAGGTCATTTCCAACCCACCATTTAAGTGACGAGTGCTAATAAGCAAGAGGTCACTGTAAGATCAATGGCTGAAAAGTTGTTAGATCTCTCGTTAAAAATGTGTCGATGAGCCATTATTGAGTAGCCCCTACATCGTTTCTTTCCAGCTTTCCAAAATACGATCTCTATCGTCGGCTATTAAGGAACCCCAATAAATTGCTGTGGGCATTAAAATCGCCAATAAAATAAAAGGAGTCGGAAGTTGATCTATAATTTTAGCTCGAATATCATAGGAAATCGCCAATTTCGGTTTGGTAAGCATAAATTACATACCCTCACCTCCAATTGGTAGAATCACTTCAACAGCGACAACTTGGAGTGCTCTATTTAGTGCTATCTCCCGAAATCTAATGCCATTTCTGCAAAGATAGCAACCCCTCCACTAGCCCGTTCATTGATTTCACCATCTCGCTTCAACACCACATACTCTCCTGGAGAGAGTATCGTTGTCTACGACTCAAATTGAGTCTCTTGTAGGCACAGACATTGGTTGATGTTTTTGTAGCAACATTTTATATAACAGTAGTTATGAACACATCCTCTACAATTCCATTGTAGTATTTTGTTAAATGTATGGCGAATTTTGTTTGTAGATGTGTGGTATAAAAAACATTCTGATGTCAATTAAAGAATAAATAAGTAAATATATAATCTACAAATAGGTAAATAAATAAATATATAAGCAACTTTGCCGAATGGTATGTAAAGCAGTTACATAGTCGATTCTTCAATAATTATAGCCAACATAACAGTTGGCAAGTATAAAATTTTCGAATCGCCTGCAGTAAAGTACTTGCAAGAGGTCGTAAATAGTAAACAAACACTGGAGAATCATCCGACAGTTGTTTCGTCCTTTTGAGACTCTTCAGGAGTAAGCAGAACTCGAGTGTAGAGTTCACTATTGTACAAACTTAGCGATGCTGTCGACTATATGCCCTACTGGATAGATCACAATATTTAAACGATAAGTTTTTTCGACATCTTAGTGTCGACTCGTGAAAAGCGTTTACGTACGTAAATGTAAGCTAACTTTGCCGTTAGGTAGTAAAGCAGTTACATAGTCGATTCTTCAATAATTATAGCCAACATAACAGTTGCGTACTTTACTGCAGGCGATTCGAAATTTTTATACTTGCCAACTGTTTATTTTGAATTCAGTCGAGTAAAATATAGTAGTTAATAGGATTTCGGTTTTAATCTTCGGTACACAAATAGTAGCAGAACGTGGTTGTTTTTTTAAAGATATACTGTAGATTAAAATTGTATTAAAATTTACTCGATTGATTGCTTATTATAGTTAAGGGTCAAAATTTTTGTGTGGCAGCGCAACATTCAAATTTCACAACTTTATTTTTACTTAATTTTAAATACTGGTTAGTACAGCGTTAAAATGCACGATGAACCCAAAGTTGAAGAACCTAAATGAAATATCCCAAGAATTGTCGAATGTGGATTCCGAGCAGGAAACCACTAACGTTGTTTCTGAATCTACTCTAAGACGACCTTCTGGTCTCTCAGTTAAAACCAGAACTCGGAAACCACGAGCGAAGCAAAACAACCTAAATCCAACAACGTAGAACTTTTTAGACCTAGTAAATGAGTTTACGATTATCAAATCAAAATCAAAATGAAATTATATTAAATGTGATCAATTTGTATATAAAAGAAATCGTAACCATTCAGTCGAGTAAATACTGTAGTTAATGGGATTTCAGTTTTAATCTTCGGTTTTTATTATTACTATTAGTATTGTTATATTCATTATTATTATTTATTTATTCATTTATTATACAATACTAAGGGCTGAGGCATAAAGACTATGTGAACATATAAAACTAAATATAATGACAAGTACAACTTCAAAATAATTAATTAATTCTCATTCTAATATGAACTCAAATGCAATAATAAAACATAAGAAAGTAAAGGTGAAAGAACCAACACAACTAAATTTAATTAATTAAATGACACGCAGAAAATTAGATAATTAAATTGTTGCACAAAGCTAGTCATCGTGTTTATTTTTAAATGTCTTTAACCCAATAACGCCGAACGTACTCGTTTGAGTACACCTACTATTTTATCTATTATTCCGAACTGGGAACTTATTCTTGAGTTCATGCGAACGATATGTCGAATGCGACTTGTTTGAAACACAAATTATCTCGTTTCGTTCGAAACCATATTCTCGACAACCACTCGATAAAACTTTCAGAGTGTCGTATAAGAATAGGTTAGTCGTAACTTGATTACCATAAAGCACCAATAGTATATCGAGTTAATAAACACGCGCCCTTGCTTATATTTTCCCCACTTTTTCATAACAAACCAAACTGAAGTAGTCAGTTTTGCAAAGTTAAGTGCGGATAAAAATATAAGTATATGTAATGGATACTCGTGTAGGGTATTGTTCTTCGCAACAAAAAAAATTCATTAATTGAAGTAATGAAAAAGCATCCGCAACTAATTAGTGGAAAATTCACAAATAAATTTTCCAAAAGAAGGGCAAAAGCAGTGGAAAATATTGCTGAAATTTTAAATAGCATTCCAGGAGGCAAAAAGGACTGGTCTCAGTGGGGAAAGGTAACTGCCTTTGAGTATTTAAAATTTATGTATTACAAATTTCACCTACTTCAGACATAGCACGATTTATAGGTGTCGAACCAAAAACAACAAGCCGCCATTAAAAACATACTCAGAGTACAGGAGGAGGTCCACCATGTACAAAAACAATGTCGCAAATGGGTAATACTATGTTATCTTAATACATGCATTAAGTGTTTCGGGTCATGAAAATGTGAAAGAGTCACAAACAAATTTTGTAAGTAGCTTTACTTTTTGTTCACTGATTATATTGTGATATTGTACTAGACATTTGAACCATCCTGCAGCACCAATCCAGAAATAGAAATTGAATTACAGACCGAACGTTCTTCCACAGTGTCATTTTCAGAGGAAATTCTTTTTAATGGTACATTATTTGTAATTATTCCCAGAAAATCTCATATAGTTATTTTTTAGATTATAATTATGCTGAGGAAATACAGACACCTCTTACTCCAGTTAATACTCCAAATGGTAAAACTATTACTTCTGTATATGTATTGCATATTAATTTTTCTTTTTTAATCTAGTGACATCCAAGGTAAAACGATTGGAGAAATCTATTAAAACAGTAGAAGAATTGAACGAAACTACCAAAAAAATTAGGTGTCAAAGAAAATTATTATATGCAAAATTTGGCATTAATGAAAAAAAATTGAAGAAGATGCTAAAATACAGCCCAAATTTGTGAAGCATTAATAAATCTGAATAAAACTTTAAATTTATTTGTATATAATAAATGATAATACTTTAGGTCTTAAATAAATATTAAAGGTATTAAATTTTTTCAAGTTTAATTACTATTATTAGTATGTATCATACTTATATGAGTACAAATATCATAAATTTGAAAAAATAATTAACATTAATTTTCTCTGAAGTCTTCGTGCTTCATGTAGGTAAGGATCCATACGTCTTCCAATAGCGTCATTGGCATCTGCTTCAACTTCTCGATTTATTATTAAACCAAAATCTAATTCTTTATCCCCTCCCGTTCAGGAACTGGAATGTTTCTTTCAATGCATATATTATGTAGAACTACACAAGCATTGACAATTTTAGAAGCTACTTCTAGTGTATAATGAAGCACTCGGTGTTCAACAAGCATCGAAAACGCATTTTCAATAATCCATTACATCTTTCTACAATTGAACGAGTTGTTTTATGGCACTGACTATAAGCTGCTTCGGGGTTTGTGGTAAGAGTTCATTTTCTAACGGTGTCAAGAGCCATGGCCGCAGGGATATCCTGAATCTCCTGCGATTGTGATTCCATATAATTTTATTATTAATGTAAAAAGAACTTGCCTAGTAAATAAAAATCTTTGTAGTCACTTTCATATAATCTTTCCATTAATCTGCACATGTTGGAGCTGTTCCAAATAAATAAATCATGCGTGCTGCCTGGATAAATAGAATTTACATTTATAATTTTCATTCTGGAATCACAAAATTAAAACTTGTAATTAAAAAACAATACTTCTTTGACAGTCAATGTACTTAACTTACCAGTTGTACATTGATTGAATGGTAATTCTTCCTATTTACATATAAATTTTCGATATCCGATTTTGGAGGAACAATAGCCACATGTGTGCAGTCTATACAACCAATGACACCAGGAAATTGGAACTTAGCATAAAACCTAGAAGTTTTATAAATGACATATTTGAGTGTTTGTAGAATATATGATGTGCTATAAACTTACAGCTTCTCGAATGCTTTGCAATTCAAAAAATATTTTCTGGAAATTTTACCCATTGATTGAAGACAATTTCTTCATTTAAGGCAGCCACAACTTCTTGAATGCTTCTCGACACTGAAGCCTGCGCTGAATTCCCATGTGTATATTTAATTCTATGTCAGTTTGATAACTGCCACTGGCAAAAAAACCGTAACGCAATAAGTAACTACAATTTAAAAAAGATCTGAAAAACTTTAAATATTGTACTGCTTTACTTACCTTTATAGTTATATCCAAAAGCAGATTTTCAGTGTTTCCTTGTGCCATGAATGGACTGGAGAGTATGAATTAGTTCTTGTGTCACCTCTTTTGTTACTCGAAACAGTTTCACAAACTTTTTATCAGTAAGAGAAAAAGCGTTTACCCGGGAGTAAAGTTGTCGGTTAGGTTGCTCAACAATTTTGTAAACAAGTTTGCTCTTTTCGAGCCCTTCTAGGTGGAGGTGAATGAATAACAGCTCAATATGTTGTCAACGCCGACGTTTTGCCCCCCTTATAAGCAGGGCGTTATCAAGGCTCATAACAATAAAAAGTTGATAGTCTCAATACCATCAATTACTTTTTGTGTTATGAGCCTTGATAAAGCCCTACGCATAGGGGCAAACGTCGGCGTTATTTCTACATACTCAGTTGTTCTTCATCACTCCACATAGAAGGCTCGAAAAGAGCCTACCGTATACAAAATTTATAATCTGGAGGAATACTCACCGATTGCCAACAATGTTTTCAGCTTCCTCAACAACCTCCAAAACAAATAATCCAGCCAACTCTTCAAAATTTGCCCATACTCTTATAATAAAAGGCAAGATAATAAAAACAGCACAGAATAAACACAGAAGTCCTAACCAATAAATTATGAAAAAATGCGAATGTGCAAAATTATAGAAAGTACACATGGCGCATGTAGTATCGCATGATAAAATTAATATCGCATCTTGTGAACCACTCGTTACATTTAGTGCAATATATATCGCATTCGAAATTTCAAGAATACAAATTTCGATGCGCATGCGTAAAATCCGGGTATTTCGCATACGACATTTAGTCGAACGAACTCAAGAATAAAGGTCCCTGGTTTAAATCTTAGGTACTCCAGTAGTATAGTGATTATCACTAAGATGTCTCTGCATCGTTTTTACTAAGATATTTTGCAATTTTCGATCAAGTATTGACAGCGTGCTTTGTAACATTTTTTAAATTATTGCGCTAGAAATTACCTCTGATTTGCGCATGCAAAAGGTATGCGATTAGAAAATGTCGCTTATCACTTGTCCGCTGGGTTTTACAAACCAGAACGCGGATTTGTTTGCATATAAAAAAAATTAAAGTTTACCCTTAAATTTATTGTAATTAGTACAAATAATGAAGCAACAACCTCATTGTTGAATAAAACACTTTTCGACTGCGTTTTGTTCGAATACACTTTATTTTTATTAATTACAAAAAATTAACTGAAAGCAAATTCTTCAGTGGTACACTCAGAGTACGGTTTAAACGCAAGTGCCGTTTCTAGCGGCAAGCATTCTACCCTCACTACCTGCAGAGGGTCGAAACTACACAAAAAATGCTTAAATATTTATTAACATAGCCCCCACCTTGAAAGAGGGTCTTTCAACAAGACATACAAAAATACAAAATAACATAACTATAATAAACATGAAAATTTATAACAGTACAAATAGAAATACAAGCAATACATATTGCAAACGCAAAATACATATAAGCCGATAGAAAAAAATTTTTTTTAATCTTCCACAGGAAAAAACACAAATTTGATACCCCGCGTTTATAACTTACACTAATTGTACGTACAGTCACTACGCGCACCTTTCCATCAGGACCCGGATGGAGCTCGATAATTCGTCCCAAGGTCCATTTAAACGGTGGAGCTGTCGGATCTTTATTAGAACCATAGCACCAATTTGTATTGAAGTAATATTCTGGGCTCGTTGCCATTTTACTCGACGCTGTAATTCGCTCACATACTCTTGCGACCAGCGCTTCCAAAAATGTTGAGCTAGTTTGAAAGCGCGACAATCTCGACTGGGAAACGTCTAATAAATTGTGTTCTGGCACAGCGGTTAAGCTTCTTCCGATCAAGAAATGGGCAGGAGTTAGAGGGTTTAGGTCACTAGGATCAGAGGGATAAAGGGGGAATTTAGTACAGCCTCTATCTGAATCACTGTGGTGTTTAATTCCTCAAATGTTAAATTTGCGTGACCAACAATTCTTTTAAGATGGAATTTGACACTTTGACGCCAGCTTCGTGGAATCCACCAAAATGCGTTATTCTAGGTGGAATGAATTTCCAGAGATTCCATCTTTAGATAGGGAATCCTCTAACGTAACCCTTATTTGGGTTAGCCTTAAGACTATGCAGAAATCTTTTTTAGTTCTGCGTCTGCTCCCACAAAAATTCGTAGCATTATCAGACAAAATCCTTGTAGGTTTGCGCACGCCTCGAATACAAATCTTTTTAAGCGGCCAAGAAGGCTTCCGTGGTTAGGTCGCCTACTACTTCTATGTGTATAGCTTTAGTGGTAGCGCAAACAAACAAACATGCTTTAATTAAATTACTCCCCGACCTTTTCTGTTTTTTATAACAATGGGGACCACAATAATCAACGTTAGTAACGTGAAAGCGAGGTGACAATTGTACGCGTTCGATCGGAAGCCGCCCAATAATTGCTCATAAGTTTTAGGTTTAATTCGAAAACATGTTACACATTTATGCACCGTGTTTCTGCAAATATATCTGCCTGATATTAGCCAGAATCTCTCTTCGAGAGATGCTAACAACACTTGAGGTCCTGCATGCGCATTCTTAGATGCTCGTACCTAACGATTAAAGTTGTTAATGGATGTTTTGGAGGTAATATCAAAGGAAATTTTTTATCATGATGAAAGTTGAAATTACACAGCCTGCCTCCCGCCCTAACAAGACCTAATGGGTCATAAACAGATTTAATGAAAACAGCTTGCTTTTTAGAAGAAATTTACTATATCATTTTTTAAATCTCTTAATTCTGCCTTAAAGGTTTCTTTTTTTGGCAATTCGTATTAAAATAAGTAATGCATCATTTAATTCATTTGATTCTAAATGACCTAAAGTTCGTTGGATACAAGATTTTCGAAGATTACGTATAAATCTTAAGCAATAAGCCACTGTTCTTTGCAACAGTTGGTTAGACAGGAAAACGCTCGAACAATAAAATGGTTTTTGTATTGCTACAATACACGTAACTTCCGTGCGCGAAGCTCACTTCAAACAAGGTATCATTTAGAATATTTGAAGAGGTTTTTGGCCAGTTTTCGTTCTTTTCAGATAGCCATGAAGCTTTGATCCACGCAAAGGACTACTGTAGAGTCGGACCAACAAAAAAATGTTATTAAAATCTAGCTTTATTGACCTTATGACCTTGGGCAAAGTCTACTAAGTAATAGTGCAGCACAAAGCTCTAGCCTTGGGATTAATATGGTTTTTAATGGAACCACCTTAGACTTTGAGCACATTAAATTTACTCCAACATCACCCTGAGAGTTTTCGCTCCTGACAAAACACACGCTCCATAAGCCATGTTAGAGCTATCCGAAAATCCATGAAGTTCAATATTTTGAAAATTTTCAATTAACGCGTGTCTTAGAATTTGTGATTGTTTTAAAGCGGCCATTTGATTTTGAAATTTCAACCACTTAGTGTGATAAATCCATTGGTATTGACGCTGTCCCAAAAAAGTTTCAAAGGCCTTAAAGTCTGCAACATGGTTTTAGGAATTATAATAAAAGGGGACAGAATTCCAAGAGGGTCAACAATTTTTGCAATGGCGGAGAGAATCGTTCGCTTAGTTATAGAGGTGTTTGTGCAGTTCCCATTTATGCTACAGCTTAATTTATCTGAACGTGGCAACCACACTAATCCCAAAGTCCTTTTGTTTTCTTGAGGCCCTAAATGAATAACCTTAAATTCTGGTTTGATTGTTTATGTTCTTTAAGATCTCCGGAGGAATTGGAGGCCCATTTTCTCTAGTTCTAAACAGCCTAAGTTTAGTACATACGCGATTCTCTTTGTAAAAAGATTGTTTCCTGGATCGTATTTGCTCCGACAAAGCAAGTCGTCAACTTAAAAATCATTTAGTATTATTTTGGAAGCTTGTGGTATGGTCTTTGATTTCGTGCCAGCTGTTGAAGACAGCGTATGGCCAAGAAGACGCAACAGAGGTGCTATAACTCACTGTGTTCAGTGTGTGGTGGAGAGGGTGGATCAAATGGATTCTCTCTCCAACATATTCGTTAAAAGTCTCTTTTGGCTGGTCGAACCAGTACCTGGGGGGTACATTTTTGTTAAGCATCGGCCGTCAATGCCTATTTGTGTTTCGTCCATCGTATGAGTATGGAAAACAATTCATCTTGAATTACGGGACCAATCATTTGAAGGTCGTTTATTGAAACACCAGTACTGGTTTGGCGGACCCTGTCAAACACAACGCGTAGCCCACTAGTGAAGCTATCTTCCTTAAGCACACCGTGATGTGGAAGGTAATAAGAAATCGTGTTTTTATCTGGTTTTTAATTTGCGTCATATGTCCCAAACGTTCGTATTCTAACAAAAAATCAACGTACAATTTCTTTAATTGTGGATCCCTTCCTAACTTACGTTTAAGAAAATAAAATCTATTTATTGCCATCATGGTTGAGTCACCTAGTGATGTAATGGTTTTCTTGAAAGGGATAGAAACACAAAATCGTTCATTTTTCTCGCGAGTTGTAGTCCTTTGAAAATGAGTTTCACATTGTTTTTTCTTCTTTAGATAATGAGGGCTGAACGCGACATTCTTCTAATTCCCAGAATTTAGCCAATTGATTTTGTATAATACAATTCTCAACGGCGCTTACGTTGCAGTGGGTGTTATTGTTGTTGACGTTCCAATTAAATGAACCTGCCAGTACCCATCCAAATTTCGTTTTTTGCAACGTAAGTCCACAATTTAATTTAATTTGACCAATGCACATAAGTCGAAAAATATTTGTGCTCCTAGTAATATATCTATTTTTGGGATTGATTACATTTACTATCAGCTAATTTTATGTTAGGTGGTATAGATAATTTTGACCATTCAAGTGAAGCACTAGGAATGTTACCTGTTATTTTGGTATCACTATGCATGACAAATTTGTTTCATAACTGTTGTCATGAGCTGACCGAACCTTAACATCTACCTTATGGGTTATATTTGTAATCATACCGTTTATCCCTTTAACGCTTAAACTAAGCTGTGATTTTTCTAATCCTAACATGCCGCAAACTTCTTCTGATATGAAGTGCGACTGACTGCCACTATTTAAAAGCGCTCTACAAATATGATACTTTCCAAGTTTATCACGTAACTTTACGGCTGCCGTAGGAAGCATAACTTGTTGACTGTGATTAAGAGCATGATTGACAATAGTTTCGCTTGTTGATGGTTGAGGATCGTGACATACATTGACTGCTGAGAATTTCCAGCGTTTCGATTTTGCAAATGTAGCAGGGTATTATGCTTTCTACCACATAGCCTACAATTTGGATTTGATTTACAAAATCTGCCAAAATGTCGCGGACGCAAACAATTAAGGCATAGCTTACGAGCTCTGGCTTCATCAATCCTTTTTCGATGGGAAGTTTTTAAATTCTTCACATGCATGTACTGTATGAGATTTTTTACAATACTCACACGAATTAGGCTCTCTATCGGTGGAAGTTGCTAGTAGAGAATGGGATTTGCTACTGTGTTTAGATTTTGCTCTCAAATGCGAAGAGTTACCTATTTGATTGATATTTAATGCCTCTAATAACTGGCACCTACAATTTAAAAATTCAGTAAAATCTTTCAAAGTCGGAACCTTTCCATTGGCTTTATGCGACTCCCATTCCCGCTTGCTAACGGGATCTAATTTATTTGACAAAATATATATCAACAGCGTATCCCAGTGTTCCACCAGTTGATTTAACGCCTTTAATGACCTTAAATGTTTAGACAAACCATCCAGTAATGGTCTCATTGAATCATGACACTCTTTGGTTAAAGGGGTAATTCAAAATTGCCTTAACGTGATTGTGAATTATCAATCGTTCGTTACTGTACCTTTCCAATAAAGAATTAAAAGCAACTAAATAGTTATCATTAGATAATTCAAGGGATTGAACCACTTGACTAGCAGGAAATTTCAATGATGCCTTTAAATAGTGAAATTTCATTATGTTTGATAGAGAATTATTATTGTGAATTAGTGAGATAAAAGTATCTTTGTACTCCAAAAAATTGCTATAATCACCTGAAAAGGTCGGAAGATCAATAATTGGTAGTTTAACTTGACCCGATTGATCTGTTACTAAATTATTATTTGCATTTATGGGAGCAGAAACAGCATTTGACAATTTATTTGCAATATTTTTCGCCTTTTGTAGTAAATTATAATAAGAATTTTCAAAGGTTTCCCTTTCTTTAAAATGGATATCTAATTTATCATCTCCATCGTCTAAAAGTTCAATTTGGGATTGAATTTCATTAAACTCACTTAATAATGGCAAAAATGTTTCCAATCGAATTGGTATTTGTTGTACATTAACGTCATTAACATCTGAAATATCTTTAATCCCCGAGATTAAATTTTGAAAACGCGTTACATGACCTTTAAGCGTACCGCGCTTTATGGTTAATGATTTTATATCAGTCATTGTTAACAAAATAGCACCACAAAGATTCAGGTGAACGGTACCAAATAAGCAGGTACAGGAAATGTAGATACAGAAGGATAAACGAATGGAAACTTACTTGACCGTTGAAGTTGGAGGACTCAGGTATAGAGGGTATCGTATGCCGGCCGAAGTACCCTTACGTAGGGGTTGTCTGAGACGATCGCCTTTGTTGTATACTGCGATGGAAAATTCCAGACGCCCTTGTTTGCAAATGTTGATTGCTGAATTTTGATTACGGAAATTCGGATTGTTGCACGCCACGGATTCTTGTAAATCGACGTGCTGTCCGTTTTATCACTAATTTCTTCACTTGGACATTAAATCGAATTAACACACCTTTGATTAACAGAGTATTTTATTTTAATTTCCCGTTAATTAATTGATTTATTTTTTGCTGATTTTACAATCAGGCACGAAGGACCAAAATATGTTGAATAAAACACTTTTCGACTGCGTTTTGTTGAATGCACTTTATTTTTATTAATTACAAAAAATTAACTGAAAGCAAATTCTTCAGTGGTACACTCAAGTACGGTTTAAACGCAAGTGCCTTTTCTAGCGGCAAGCATTCTACCTCACTACCTGCAGAGGGTCGAAACTACACAAACAATGCTTAAGTATTTAACATCATATAGAGGTAAATAGTTCAGTTCGAGTGAAAATATAATTAAAACAAAATTATTTTAGGTTTTATTGCTAGGGTTACATTTTTGGGGCAACATAAGGCAGTTTTGAACTTTTTAATTATATCTAAATCTGAAACTCGAAACATCGGGAACAGCTTCCAGAAGATAGCAGTGGTATGCACGATAATCTTAATTCGAAAAACTGTGAGTGTTACCAGTTAACATTTATTTTATTTACGCTAAATTCTACGTTATTGAGAATGAACTTTTGCGTTTCTCTATGATTGTTTTCTTATTAAAATCCGTGTTACTTATGAATGAATTTGTATTATCCGTAATTGTTGTGATCTCGACCTTACAACGGATTGTTTTCATTTTTTATGGTCGAGTGGCGCCCGTTTTGAAATCGGTAAGTAAGTTTGGATTGTCGCAAACCCTAGATACCAAAAGAGCTGTCGAAGCATTAATTACATATCACCAATTTAAAAAGAACACAAAAGATGATAAATAAAGAGGTAATTATTCCTACACACTTCATAAACCTTGCGTATCCGTTGTAACGTGCCACGTGTTTACATTTTTATTGTTACTGTTTTATTGGGTGTTGTTGATTGTGTGATTTGCTTATTTAGTAAGAAATGAGTTTTTAGTTTAATTAGGGTGTTTTTGATAACAATGATAATCAATCTACTCAAATTAGTACAACAGGCAAATATAGGTTTAGTTATAAATATACACCAGGTGGAATTATCTTATTTGTAGACTTTGAAAATGGAAATCGCTACAAAATCGTTTTATGGTAGGCAACGGTTTGAAAGATTGTAAGATGCAATAAATGCTTTAGATGACAATAATTTTTTAGTTAGTGGTCTAGATGAAATTAGTATAAGTATAATACATTCGACTCTTGATATATTCATCGATGAAGAAAATATAGACAAGAAAGATCTTACAATAAATAAATAGCTTGCTGATATACTTGGTTACGTGGAGATTAATATGGAAGTGACTCGATGATGAACCACTGAGTCTAGTTAGGGAGAGGTTTAGACGTGAGTCCAGTACATCTTCACAAAAACTCAAATTCAATGCTGAAAAAATCGCCGTTTTCCGTTACCTACAATTAGTAATTCAGCTGTAGATCCTTCCTCTCCTATAACAAATATTTCTTACACTGACTTTAAGAAACCAAAATGGTTAAACACACCTCCAGTACACTGGTACTGGTACAAATGATTCTGTATATGTTAGTAGTTATTCCAAAGTAAGTAATAGCTTTTTGTTTAACGATTAGTAATTTTATTGTTATTTGTATAGATACTAAATGACAAGAATTTGACGCATCGTCATATATTTGATAAACTTTTTGATGAGAAAGTTATTTAGCTAATTGTGGAACAATCAGAAGTTTATGCTAGAAAAAAAAATGCTCATAACTTTAATATTTCTTCAACCGATGTTTGTACTTTCATTGGTATACGATTACTGACCGGATACCATAGCGTTCTACAAGAACGAATGTATTAGTGTTGTGACGAAGACCAATTTCTCCCTACAGTATAGACAACCGTGTTTACACTCATGCGTTTGAATACGAGTTTCTGTATTGAAAAATCTTTGGGAATATTAGTTATTTGAAATTGCCAGTTCCGATAATTTATCTGCATTTGCTCGCAAAAGTTATACCTCATTTCTTATTTGCTAATTGTCGTAAAAGTTGTACATAAAAATGTTGTCTAAAAATTAAACAATTAGACATGTGCTTTGTAATATTTTTCTTTTTTTGTGAGTTTTCCCTTTGGCTTCTTCTGCTGGTCACTGCAGACGTATTCCGTTTTAATTAATCAATGGATCTCTAATTCTGGTTATGCTGGCAAAGATAATAATTCGAAAATTATAAAATATCGAAGTGGGTCTGTTACGTGGTTTTGAAAGCAGCCAAGTAACTGTTATCAACAAAGTCCAGTTTGGTTTTCCTTTCATTGGCTAATAATATATTAGAGTTGAATACAGAAACTGTCACATCTGCCGATTAACTGTCGAACACCGAAGACTTCCTATTTATACAAGCTAAGTTAATTCTTTTATGCATGTCATTCATACATTTTGTCGCGTTCTATGTATACGTACCGCGGCCATAAGTTTTTTTTTGTCCGCTTTAAAACTATTTAAATAATCGGCCAAAGTCCGGTACTCTCCGTAATTGATTGTCAAGTACATTCCGAACAATATTTGCCACGTGAAATAGCTTGCATGGAAAATTGGTGCTACGCCTGTCAAGGTGTATAATACGCACCAAATTATTCGTGCTTTAACTTCCTCTCTAGAATTGTTATTATTTTGTAACTATATTTTGCTATTAATTCTAAATGATATTATCTATTGTTGTGTCGAGGTGTTTCTATGTGTGTTAATTGAACTCTAGTCGCTATAATAATATACATATTTCTATCCAAGTACGGTTTGTTTCTGTCTACGAGTTCCTAGTGTGCAGTGCAGTGTAGAAGCGTTCATTTCGAACGATTCTTAATAAGCCCACGACCACTTTCGAGTAAGAGGGGCTGCTGGCCAGGCCTTCTAGCACTGCTATATATTTTTTAGAGTTTGTTTACAAATAAACGGTAAGAAGATTTATAAAGAAAAAAGTATGTCTAGGGACCGTTACTTAGAGATCAAGAGTATCTCCATTTGGCAGATAACAAGTGCTATTGGTACATTACAGACCGTATGTACAAAACCGACCTTTAATGGATCTTTTGTAAGGTAATTTTCATATAGGTGATTTATCACAAAGACTTATCAATTGATGAGTCTATGGTGGAGCATTTTGGCGGCTTACCTAGCAAAGCCATTTCTGAAAAGAAAACCGGTAACGTTTGAATTACAAAAACTGGCTTTTGAATAGTTCCATAGGATACTGCTATTCATTTAACATATATTGTGGAAAGAAAAACGAAGAAAGATAAACTCCACTTGGTGCTACAGGATGTCCCAGAGATCACTCCCAGGCTTGTATTCCCGTTATTTTTTATGTTTTATTATTTTTTTAATTTTTGTAAATGAGACTAAATTCTCTATAAGATAAGCAAATACAATTTTCAAATTCTGCACTCGTATAATGGTAGCGATATTCAACTTTTTTTCCAATAGCATAATATACATTTTTTAATATTTTGATAGTGCCTTTATTCTCTTTACAACCATATAAAAAAATATGGGTCTTACATAAGAATGTTTTTTAGAAAATACGATTAATAGTTGAGGCTGAGTTTGCCATGGAAATAACTGATGTTTGTCAGTTTTATCTAGAGCCTATGAAAACAATGCGTAAAGTTAGTTGTCAAACTGATTTCCCTAATTTTTAGTGTTCCGTTTATCATAATAAATATGAATTATACCAATTCCAAAAGTGCGACATGATGCTAATGTGATTATTATTTTTGTGATTATGTTATAATAGAAAATTGTATTTACTTATCTTATAGAGAATTTAATCTCATTTATCGAAAATAAAAAAGTAACTTTAAGCATTGTTTTTATAGGCCCCTAGACAAAAATGACAAAAATTAGTTATTTCCATATGCAAACCTAGTATTAATCATATTTTTCTAACAAAAATTCTTATGTAGGACCCATATTTTTTTATATGGCTGTAAAAAAGAATAAAAGGTACTATCCGAAATATAAACAAAAAATATTGCTTTACCATTATACGAGTGCAGAATTTTTAAAATTGTATTTACTTATCTTATAAAGAATTTAGTCTCATTTACGAAAATTAAAAGAAAATAATAAAAAATAACGGAAGCCACAAGTCTAAGGGAATGATCTCCTGGGACACCCTGTATATATATATATATATATATATATAAACGATAGGTTTTTCGACATCTAGTGTCGACTCAGAAAGCGTTCACGTACACCAAATGTTAGCAACTTTGCCGACAGGTAATGTAAAAGCAGTTACATAGTCGATCCTTCAATAATTAGGTAGCCAACATTGACAAGTTGACGTATGTAAAAATTTTGATTGCCTGCAGTAAAGTACGCAGAGTGGTTGTACAATAGCAAACAAACACTGAGAATCCTCGACAGCTGTTTCTGTCCATTTGGGACTCATCGGGAGTGAGAGAACTCGAGTGTAAGTTCACCATTTGTACAAACGCGCGCTGTCGACTATGCAGGCGATTCGAAATTTTATACTGCCAACTGTTATGTTGGCCATAATTACCGAAGGATCGACTATAACTGCTTTAATACCGTCGGTAAAAGCTGCTACATTCACTGCACGTGAACGCTTTTACTGAGCCGACACCTAATGCGGAAAATTATCGTTTATACATATATATAAATTATATTTCGTTTATCGAAATATTGCTTTTAAAAAAGAAATATAAAACTTATTTAATGCTTTATTACAATAATGTTGTTCGTACAAGGTGACAATGATAACTAACTTCTACGTTTTACAAGATGGTACATTATACTTACACGCTTAACTCATCATTTTGCATTTTTCTGCAAAATGATTAGTTTCCCCACACTGAACTTAATCTAATACAAAGTCATTACCCCGCATTACCTTGCAATTCATTCAATATAACTCCTCAATGATCAGCTTGAAGACTGTCCTCAGGCTTTGAAAAATTTGATTTAGTTATATTTTGCTTTACTAAAAGGCGTGTTTGGGCCTTATATTATTTCTAAACTTGTACACACAATAAGCAACATTAAAATAATCAGAACACTAATTAATACATAATGGGAAATTTCGTAACGTAACGGTGTTTCTTTTAAATACGTAAATTGGTCTTGTACAATTTGTTTTGCTAGCGTTTCTGGTTGATTAATTTCACTTAACTTTAGTGGTATGTTATTTATTTGTAACGTCTTCAAATTTTATCTCGACTTCTTCGGGAAGTATCATTTCTTTTATAAATTTCATCTCCATTGTTGGTGTACAGTTGATTATTAAATTCTGACTGAACTTGGTTTGAGGATAGTTTAATTAAAGTATTTGTTGTTACTTCAATTGAACCTTTGATATTACATTGGTACTTCAAAAAATTCGTGTTGTTGGTGATTAACAAATAATTACCGTTATTTAATGGTATAAATTCAGTTTTCGTATCGCCCAATTTTAACTATCGTACAATTCCCTAATACTATTATTTTGCAATAGATTACTAAAGCAATCATTTTCGTTAAGTTCTTATGGTTATTCTAATTAAACACTTAGATTCATTCGTAATATAGTCCGTGACACATTTTATTTTATTGTAGGACCACAACAAACAATCACATTGCTCTAAAATAAATGTTTCATGATAAGGTACCTAAAATTTTATACAAAGTTGCATTATTATTTTCCACTATTGGGAATTCTACGGATATTGTCACTTTGTCAACATCTAACCCAACATTTACAAAAAGAAACGAATAATAATAATGATCGTTGATTAAATCTAACATCTCACTGGGGTAGAATGATTTTAGATGAGTTAATCTTCTTTACGAATTTGTGAAATTGGGAATAAAAGGGGTGTATTTGATTCCTAATTCCTAATATAATAGACTGTTGCAGTTCGGTAGCAAACATTTCCACATCTCTAATATTATTTTCTAAAATAGCCAGGGCTTCTAAAATTAGTAAATACTGGTTAAAACCTGAAATTTCGTTGTTTATGATTTAAATGTTTTTCATTAACTTTACATTAGTATTGGTAGTTAATTAAAGTCCGCATTTGTTTGAACATATTTTCTAAAAGAGTGGCTTTATAATTAATATTGTTTAGTAAATTAAATTGATTTTCTTTAAGTCTTTTATTGCATTATGAATTTCTTTGTTTTTCGTCGTCGTCCATAATACCAACAGCCAATTCGCTGCTTTACCAACAAAATTGAAAGGCGATCGTTTTCTTCGTTCGGGTGATATGAAATTTGCAATGTTTGAATTAATATTCAGAATTTGTCTTTTTTAGCTTCAATCAATAATTTAATGATATTTGCATCGTGCTCCGACATTTCATTATTTATTTTTGTTCGCGCTTAATTTTCACCAAAATGCTTAAAAATTATATCGTATTGCCTGTTAAGTTAGAACACTATGTGTAAATCTTTACGTTCTACTACAAAAAACTAACCTATGATTAAAACAAACGATTATATGCTTTTCCTATTTCTAAGGATAAAATATAATTGTTTATTTTTTTAACTTGCAGTTCTTCTCCGCTTTGAGCTAGGCCCAGATTATTAGGTAATATGATTCTTTCTATTCTTTAATAATGAGTTCTTTAGTTCTTTTTATCAAGTTTCGTTTTAGTTTTGTGGTTTTATTCCTTTTATTTTTAAAACTAATTGTTTTGTCGGTGCTCTTCTTGTAGTTTTACTTTTCAGCATAGGTGTAAGCTGTTTCTCTGAGGGTTTCTTCGGACATAAAACGTTCTGTTCCGGCATGTTTTCTTCTAGGTGTGCTGAGGTTGCTTTTGCTGGACCTTTCTTTGGCTTGAATAATATTTTTCTTTCACTTGTTGGATTAATTAGATTTATAGTTTTATTTCTTTCAGCAATACGTAACTGAACGAAGCAATTAGA